>CAUYUJ010019075.1:85000-94479 GCA_963575745.1 Prorocentrum cordatum
TCGGGGCACCGAGGTCCGACCTCTGGTGTTCGGGCGTGCTCGGCGGCTCTCCATGCGCTCTCTCGCTGCGGGGTGCGCTCCGGCAGCCTGCGCCTCGTCGAGAGCGCGTCGGGCGTGCCCGGAGGTCGTCCCGCCGGACGCTGGGGGCCCGAGTTTGGGATCGAGAGCTCCGGAGGTAGGAAGGCGTCACGGTATGCAGGGGTGTGGTGTCAACTCTTGTAGATCTGGCGATGTTATGTATCGCACGAGTGGCAGCATCCCCCTTGATGCCACACCCCTTTCCGACCTCCAGACCTCCGCCATGGCCGCTGCCGCGGCGGCCGTCGTCGGCGGCGGCGCCGTCGCTCTCCCCAGACCCCCCTCGCGGTGTGACAAAAAGGCACGGCGGAAAGTTTGTCAGTATGTTCGGCCGCCCAGGGCTCCTACAGGGCCTCGGGGCTGTCAAAAAGCGACTCAAGATAAGAGACGGGTCCTAGTCAACCACGCGCAGAGGGGGGTGGGGGGAGGGGGGAGGGCTTCTTAGAAGCACCCCTGCTTCTTCGAAGGCGCGGGCCTTATCTGTAGATGTAAGGCCGGCGCCTTCTAAGAAGCAGCCTCCTTCTAAGAAGCCCCACCCCTCCCTCCATCCCCTTTTGCGCGCCGCCGACCTAGGGAAGGGGTGCAGATCATGGGGGGGGTCGACGTCATGAAAAGATCATGACGTCGGGGGTCTGGGTCTGTCGCCGTCGCCACCGCCAACACGACGGCGGCGACGGCCACAGCCACGTTGGCTGCGTCTCCGTCGCCGCTGGCGTCGTCGTCCTCGCCGGAGCAGGAGCAGAAGCAGCAGGAGTAGCAGGAGCAGGAGGGAGGAGAGCATGAGGGAGGTGGAAGGAGGGAGTAAGGAAAGGAGGAGTTTGGAGCCACCTTTGCGAAAACGATCCGATTGGATTCCGAGTCCTTGCCGATACGGCCCGATCCGGCGCACTCCCGGATCCGGTCCGATCTCCCGAGGCGTGGCTGGCTGATGTTGCAGGGGCAACGCGAGGCCCTAGAGACTACACCATGGAGAAGCGAGAACGGGGTCGATGCAGCGTGCGGCACGGTACGGTAGCGCCCAGTACCACAGACCCCCTCGGATCGCGAAAAAATCACGACGGGGAGGTTTTCTTGATTTTCGGCCTCTGGGGGCCCTCCCCGGCCCTCGGGACCGTCAGAAAACCACTCAGGACGAAAAACCGGTCCTGGGGAATGGGTCCAGATTCCAGATCGCTGGGGGTCCACGTCAATTATGAAAAATTCATGATACGTCGGGGGTCTGGGACGGTAGATGCGGCCGGTAAGGTATCGTTCGGTACGGTGGTCGCGGCCGGTACGGTACTTATCGTCCAGCACTGTGGTCGCGGCCGGTACGGTATCGCCCAGTGCAGTGGCCGCGGCCGGTTGGCGCGGTGCCCAGATCATCCGATACCGAATGTGTCCAGCAGCGCTTCACAATATTTGGTCGGCTGGTCGCGACCGAAATGCCGCCAAAATGAGTGTTCAAAATCGGTATCGAGCGCAGTGCCTTCGGCGCTACCGAATGTGAGCGCATCGTCGCTACCGGACTTCGTTCGGCGCTACCGACATTCGTGATCGTCGTTGCCGAATTTCGTGATCGCGGTTGCTGGATTTCGACGAGTGCGGATGTCGGTGGAAGTGGTGATTGCGCAGATTTTTGCGTTACAGATCTTCGCGTTACCGATTATCGTGGTACCGAAATGAGATTCCCCGCTTCCCAATTTTATTTTTCCCGCCACCGACTTTCGCGTCGGACTCGCTACCGAATTCCATGACCCCGCCACCGACTTTGCATTTCAACGCGCAGAATTGCCACGGAATCCCACGTCACCCACGCACGGAGAGATGGTGTCAGACCCGTGGCCCCCCCGACTGTTGTTAGCATTCGGATTAAGATGGTGTTCAGAGGCATAGTTCCCTGGGCAGGTTGTTTGCAGGGCCACATACATGTGGCACGTGTGTGCCCGGGCTCATACAGGAAACTGAAGGGTCGTTTGGAGCAGGAAGACACCATGACGGCGGGATCGGAGATGGAGAAGGGGAAATTGGCGCGGCACCGCCAGGGCGTGCCTAAGAGAAGGGGAAGAGGCAGGAGGTGAACGCAGAATAATCTGAGATCGAGGAAGAGGCCCCCCAAAGGATTGGGGATCGAGCAGGAGGATCGACGAGGGCGATGCCTCTCCGAGGTCAGCGTTGCGAGGATGTCTCAGGCGAAAGTGGCCTGACCACCTCAGCTCAGGGCATCTCGGAACCCAGAGTTGCGAGGACGTTTCAGGCGAGAGTGGCCTGAACACCTCAGTTCAGAGCATCTCGGAACCCAGAGTTGCGAGGGTGTCGCAGGCGAAAATGGTCAAACCACCACGGGACAGGGCATGGGCATCTCGGATATTGACGTTCCTATGTGTTTTTGGACCATGGCGTCACGATCTGCGTGATCGGTGCATTGTAGGTGGTGTGTGTGTGTGTGTGTGTTCTGTTTGTCTAGCGTGTGATGTGTTGGGTGTGATTTATGTTTCTGAGTGCGCATGCAATTCTGAGGCCCCAGGAGACCCAGGAGGCCCCAGGCGGCCTCAGGAGGCCCCAGGAGAGCCCAGGAGGCTCCAGGAGGCCCCAAGAGGCTCCGGGAGGCCGCAGGAGGCCCAAGGGGAGGCCCCAGGAGGCCCCAGGAGGCTCCCAGGAGGCTCCGAGTCGGGGTCTGGGGTACCTAGGTACGTCGGGGCTCGACTGTCGGATGATGTCTCAGGCGAAACCGCCATTCTTTGAGAATCGGGGTCTAAATCATTGAAATTACATTGTGTTTTTGAAGGTCTTATGTTCGAATGTAGGAATTCCCATGTGTTGTTGGACCCTGACGTCGCGATCTGTGTGAGGGGTGCCACCGATTTTCAGAATGTCGAGGATGTCCCTAGCGAAACGGCCAGAAAACTCATGGACGCGGCGCAGCCTTCAATTCATCGCCTCTGAGCGTTACTCCCTCAGAGAGGTGCGTATGAGAATACTAAGTGTCGGGCGCTGCCCCCCTGACTCTGGTTAGCATTCGAGTTAACATGGCGTTCAGAAGTATACTTCCCTCAGCGGATTGTTTGTACTGGGCCATATGTCCTCTGTATCGGCCGCTGCTGGATCCGGAGTTGGTCGGGGGCCGTTGTCTCCCAGTGTCTCCCATTGTCCCCTACTGTATATCCCCATCCGCATCTTTCATCCATGTCTGTATCACTCTGCCTCAAACTCGATCCCTTTTCCCTCCCGATCTTACCTCCCCGACTCTATCCCTATCCCTCTCTCTCGATCCCTATCCCCACATCCCTGTCCCAATGTCCTCAGCCCTAGACCTGTAAGCCCGATATCCTTCCCCCTATCCCTATTTTCCCTTCCAGGTCGCCCCATCCTGGCCCCCCATCGAGACTCCTCGTTGTGGCCTCCACCGCAAATGTCTGAAGCTGCTCCGAGTCAGTACCCGCAAGAGCGTCATCTTGTGATGGGTCGCCCCCAGCAGTCCCGACGCGTTCCCCAGGGTTGGCCTCTTACGCTCCGTGTCCCATTGCCGACGGCCAAGGAATCCGAAAGCGACCCCAAGAGGCAGGAAGAGGCGCGACACTTCTGCCTCGGCTTGACCAAGATGCTGGATGTCTGGGCCACAGCACATCTGGCAACCTGTTCCCTCCTCCTCCTCCTCCTCCTCCTCCTCCCCCTCCTCATCCTCCTCCTCCTCCTGATCCTCCTGATCCTCCTCCTCCTCCTCCTGATCCTCCTGATCCTCCTCCTCCTCCTCCTCCTCCTCCTCCTCCTCCTCCTCCTCTTCTGCCCTCGAGTAGAGGCCTGATGCGCTCGAGGCCAGGGGCCTCACGAGGGCCCCCTTGGGAGGCCCGAGGCGAGCCAGAGCAGCCTGAAACTTCGATGTTCGTTTCTCCTCCTGGCAGTGCGCAGGCTTCAAAGCTTCAGTCGGGCCTGTCCCTCCGCAGGAGGAAGATTCAAACGTAGTCCAAAAATAGTCTGTGGACGATTCTTTGATTATTTTTTGACCATCTGGGGGCATCTTCTGACTCTTTCTTATTTTTCGCCCAAAATCCACTGGGAGGACAGGCCCGACCTAATTCAAAGCCTCGTGTGGACTTGTCGCGAGCGGAAGGCCGCCGGGCGGCGAGGCAGTGACGACCAGCAGGCAGAGTGCAGCCCTGCTTTGAGGAGGAGGGGGCTCTGGGCTCCGAGTGGGGCCGGAGCAGGCGGGGTCGTCGGAGCATCGCGCCGCGTGGCCAATGCGTCGGCGATGTGGGAGCGCTTTGGAGCCCGATGCTCTGCATCCCGACGCTGCGGGTGCGGGTGCGTTGGCGATGCATCGGCGATGCGGTGCGATCCCCCGACCCCGTCCGCTCCCCCTTTGATGCTTTGGAGGCCACCGGAGGAGGAGGGCGAGAACGTACGTGCGGGTCGTCTTCCAGGCCTGGGCCGTCGCTGGCACATCCTAGGTCAAAGTCCGACTAAATTCCGCATCACCTGGCGTAGTCTGGCTTACTCTCGCTCAACGTCGATTAAGTTGGTTTACCATTGGGCTTAGTTCTTACGAAGACGGTCTTAGTTACATTCGCCGAGAATACTTGCGAAGACATTAACTTAATCGTTCTTACGCAGGACAGTGGGCCCTTTAATCGTTCCGGCGAAGATCTCCCAGGAGTTGTCTCCCGGACGGGCCTGGAATCGAGTCAGATCCGTTCCAGAGCGTTCCGGAACTTTCTCAGAGCGTTCCAGAAAGCGTTGAAAGCGGCGCCCGATACATCCTCCAAACCCGCCGATTTCCAGAGATTTCAGAATCATGTCGGTTCGATTTTGGTTTGATTCTACCTTCGTCTTCTACCCTGACGTGATCCTCTTGGCATCGCTCGGACGTGTGCGTTTTCTTTTCCGGCGAGTATCATCGAGGATCATATTTGATCATTTAGCTTCTAGCGAAAAAGACATGCACGACATCGAAGAATGCACGGGGCATGGACGTCCGAGCGATGGCGAGTCTTGATCTCGCGCATGGCGAGTCGTGCGCGGCCTGAGACACCGAGGGTCCCGCACCTGCGGCTGCGCAGGCAGGCGGGAGGGGGGGGGGGTGGGAAGGCAGGAGGCGCGCAGGTCCGCCGGGACCATCTGGCGGCTGCTGGCGCTGGCCCTGGAGGTCACGCGGCAGCACGGGGCGATGAAGTGGGACTCCGGGGGGCGTGCGCGGGAGGAGGAGGAGGAGGAGGAGGAGGAGGAGGAGGAGGAGGAGGAGGAGGAAGAGGAGAAGCAAGAGGAGGAAGAGGAGGAGGAGGAGGAGAAGGAGGAGGAGGAGGAGGAGGAGAAGCAGCAGGAGGAGCAGCAGAAGAAGGAGGAGGAAGATTCGCGTTTCGGTCTCCTCCCTCACTCCTTCACGGCCCGAGGAGGATCTGCGCCGGGGCCCGGATCGCCCTCTTCCCCCTCCTCGCATGGGACGTGCGCGCCTCGTCCCCCTCCTCGCGCCTCTTTCCTCCACCTCCTCACCCTCCTGTAGCAGGCGCGCGCCCGAGCACGAGGATCGAGAGCCGCCAGACTCCCTTCGCCGCCCCTCAAGCAGTGCGGCTCCCCCAGAGGGGTGGCCAGCTGACTGAGACAGCGGCCACTCCCAGGGGGGAGGGGTCTGCCGGCTGGGGCCTCCAGACTCCGCCTCTTTCTCCTTCTCCACCTCCTCCTTCTCCTCCTCCTCCTCCTGCTGCTCCTCCTCCTCCTCCTCATCATCCTCCTCCCCCTCCTCATCCTCCTCCTCCTCCTCTCCTCCTCCTCCTCCTCCTCTCCTCTTCCTCCTGCCCTCCTCCTCCTCCGTTTCCTACCCCTCCCTCCACTTACCTCCTCCTCCTCCTCCTCCTCCACCTCCTTCTTCTCCTCCTCCTCCTCCTCCTCCTCCTCCTCCTCTTCCTCCTCCTCCTCCCCCCAAGAGGTCGTGGGCCAGCGTGAGCTGGACGCTCGAGCAGCGGCCCGGTCGCGCGTGGGGGGGAGGCGTCCTGTCGGTGGGCCCCCCGCCTGGGGGTGGAACCCAGGCGGGGGAACAAAAGGGCTCCGATGGCGCCTCGTCGGATGGACGGCCCCCACCCGCACAATCGTCCTTCTCCCTCCTCTGTTCCTGACCTGAACCTCTCTCCCTCCCCCCTCCCTCAGTGGGTTGCGCGTCTCCTGCTCTCTCTCTCTCTCTCTCGCAGTGCTGCGCAGCGATCCCCACGGCAACCGCGCCGCGCTCGGCGCGCGCGGGCGCGCTTCCGAGCCCCGACCAGCTCCTCACACGCTGGCGGAGGCCCTTTCCAGAGGGGGGGGAGAGAGGTGACCATACACTGATCGAAAACATGAGGACGAAGGGGGGGAGTGGTCAGGGAGAGCGTGCCACTCACAGCGTCCGTGCCCCTCTGAACGTAGTACCTCAAAAGGTATTGTAGCGATGTACGTGCAATGCGCATGTTAGTAATCCTCCTCCTCCTCCTCCTCCTCCTCCTCCTCCTCCTCCTCCTCCTCCTCTTTCTCCTCCTCCTCCTCCTCCTCCTCCTCCTCCTCCTCCTCCTCCTCCTCCTCCTCGTCCTCCTCCTCCTCCTCCTGCTCCTCCTCTTCCACCGCTCTCCTCCCGCCGCGCAGGACCTGCGCCGGGGCCCCGGCTCGCCGCGCGGCTCGCCGCAGTCGGCCCCTCCAGGGTCGCCCCGCTGGCCGCCGCAGTCGCCGGGCGCTGCGGGCTCGCCGCGGGGCCAGCCGAGGCCCCGCGTGTCGCCTTTGTCGGCGCGCGGTCCGTTGGTCGGCCGGTGGAACGGTGGATCGCTCCGTCGGTCGGTCGATCGGTCGGTCCGTGGGCCGTCGGTGTGTTGGTCGGTGGGTCGGTCGGCTCCTCGGTCGGCTCCTCGGTCGGTCGGCGGGCCGTCGGTGGGTCGGTCAGCTCCTCGGTCGGTCGGTCGGTCGGTGGGTCGAGCTCCACTGAAACCTGGGAGTTGCAATCTTTTCACACCAGGCGTTTTCGCGCGGCGTCGAGCCCCAGGGCCATCAGAGAGCGATCCGGCCCGAGGAATGCTGCTGGAGGGTGGGGTCTGGGGCTCCGGTCGCGATTTCTCGCGATGTCGCAGTTTTTCCGCGACGTCGGATCTCAGGGGATCGGCCCGTCGGTCGATCCGCCGATCGGTCGGTCGATCCTCGCGCTGCGGCGAAGACCAAGGCGGCAGGGGTTTGAGCCATGCTCGGCCTCCATGGGCGCCTGCCAGGCCCCCCCGAGGCCCCGCCGGAGTCGGGGGGCGCCGTCGCAGGTGCGTCGGGCGGGTTGTTTGGGTCGGTGCGCCGCCCTGGACACCTCCAGGCTTCCCCCTCCTCCTCCTCCTTCTCCTCCTCCTCCTCCTCCTCCTCCTCCTCCTCCTCCTCCTCCTCCTCCGTCTCTGGCGAGGCGTTTTGGTGGAGTCCCGTCGGCCTCCGCGATGCTTCGGCTGCGTGGGGGGCCGCTTCTCGAGCCCGGGACAGTCAAAAATGGGTCAGTGGCGAAGGGCTACGCCCTGAGAGGAGCGGTCGGGACCTCCGGGGCCGCGGACTGAAAAACTCGCATCGGCGGATGGCAGGGCCCTTCAGTCCTGGACTCGCTGCCGTCGTCGCCGCGGACGCTGTCCATTCGAGATCAAGGGTTGGGCAACATGTGCTGCTGATTGTGAACGGCATGTGCTGTTGGGCATCGTGCCCATTTGTTCCGAACCAATTCCAGGCGCACCTGCTGTAGGAGGAAGAGGAGGACACCGACGAGGACGGGAACGTAATTCCCCAGAGTTCTTTGGAGACCACTGGAGGCCCCCAGAGGGCAAATACCAGTAGCACATAGACGCGTCGCAGAAGAATTGGATGAGCCCCCTGCTGGCGAAACTTAGCAACCACCTTCGATCCTTCTCGATCGATCCTCCCAGATGGCCTCCCCCAGAGTCAAGACGTTCAAGGAAGGACCACTTCGGGTGCTGGAGGGGCTTGGATCCAAGTCCTTCAATTTTATCTAAGTCGGGGGGCCTATTCGTGGCTGAGGTTCGCCGTGGCCACACCAGCCCATGCGCTGCTTGATGCCTGGAGGTGGCGTCTCGCCCAGACAGGGGGCAAGCCGCTGCGGGGCTTGCAGCGCCGCGAGCGGTGCCCCTGGTGGTGAGAGAGAGCCCGCAGCGGGTGGCCGCTTACCGCGCGATGCAGCCTCCCCATCTCTCCTCCTCCTCCTCCTCCACCTCCTCCTCCTCCACCTCCTCCTCCTGCTCCTCCTCCTCCTCCTCTTCCTCCTCTTCCTCATCCTCCTCTTCCTTTCCCCTCCTCCCTCACCCTGCCTGCGCATCACAACCTTGTTGTCACCTGTTTCGATGTGTTTCTTCGGCACGCCTTGAGCATCACCCGTGCTCCTTGGGTGTCGTGGTTCTTCACGGCCCCAGCTTGGGTTCCGGCTTTACTTGTACATTTGTACACTTCCCTTCGATGTCTCAGTTCCTAGGTTTTGCCGTTGTGTTTCGTTGCCCTTCTCTTCCCCTCCTCCTCCCTCTAATTCGTTTTGTGTGACTTTGTTCGGTCTCGTGCACCCCGTCCCCACGTATCGATTTATTCAACGGGAAACGGGAGGCTCCTTTCCCGCGTCGCTCAAGCTGATTTGGGAGTGGTTTGCCGGATTATGGCGCTCTCTTGTCCTCGCTCTTTCTTCTCGCCACAATCGGCACGTTTGATTCTTTCTCAGGCCACGGTTCAGCGCATGAGTTTGCCTATCGCAGGTTTGCTCGTTCCCGGCTTGCCTGGCGACCTTTTCATTCGCAAAACGATCGAAGCTGAGTCTGATGTAGTTTTGTGGCCGTTCCTCAAACACAGAACCCTACGTTCACCATTCAGCTTTTCCTGTGGGTAGCACGATGACTGGAGCCCGGTGAAGCCAAAGAACGCTCAAGCTGTGATGGCGCAGTTGTCTCCCTGCCTGGCCCGAGGACACCTCGAGAGGCCTCCGGGGTCGAGCCCCATCGGCTACAGCACGCGCACCACTTGCATGCACGCACGCACACCTGCCCACAGCAGATCCTGCAACACAGCGCGAGGAGGAGGAGGAGAAGGAGGGGGAGGAGGAGGACGAGGAGGAGGGGGAGGAGGAGGAGGCGGAGGAGTAATGGGTATGAAGGGGAGTGCGGGGAGGGTGAGGGCTGAGTGAGGGGGCGAAGAGGAGGAGGCGGATTCGGATTCGAGGAGGAGGAGGAGGAGGAGGAGGAGGAGGAGGTAGTAGGAGGAGGAGGAGGAGGAGGAGGAGGAGGAGGAGGAGGCGGCAGTGACTCTCCCTTCGAGCGTGCGAGCGCGTGCCCCCTTCGCGCCCGCTCGTGAAACCCCGCGACTCCCGGAGGGCTGGGCGCGCCTCCTCGCCGCTGCTGGGACCTGACAGGAGCCACACCGCCCCGCCCCGACGCGGAGGTTGTTGTTGCCACCGC
>CAUYUJ010019075.1:94579-119579 GCA_963575745.1 Prorocentrum cordatum
CCTCCCCCTCATTCTTCCCCTTCTTCTCCTCTTCCGCCTCCTCATCCTCATTCTCCTCCTCCTCCCCTTTCTCCTCCGCCTCCTCCTCCTCCTTCTCCTCTGCCCCGCCCGGTGAGGCCTGGCACCTGCTTTCATGGTGTCAGTGCCGAGCGCCCTCGAAACACACTGCGCACGGCACTTTATTTCGCAGGTTGGGCGGGGTGCAACTGGCCGAATTTTCTGGTACCGCGGGCTCTGGGGCTTAGGGTGGACGTTGCGAAACCTGTATCGACGGGTCTCCCGTCGTTGGGTGTAGCACGGCCCCAGTCTCAGCCTGGCCCTGCTGGTGAAGGCGGGTAGCGGCGCCTGTGCGGTCATTTCATTGTGATCTGACCCTCAGGGATCGGCATCTCCTCGGGAGGCGGTGGCTTGTGCCACGTGGGTCCCAAGGGGCCTTGTGCCCACCCAGGGCTGGGGAGCTTGTGCTCCTCAGTATGCCGTGCCAGCTGTTCCGACTGGGATGCCTTTGGCTCCCAACGCACCATGTCGGCACCGCTGGGCCGCGAGTCTTCACACGCGACGTGGTCACCCCCTATGCCCTTCCTGCGCAGCTGTTGCTGCTTTCCGGGCAGTAGTTCGTTGGCTGGGCGCGTGCAATACACGGCCTGCCTTCGGGATACCGACCCTGGGCGCCGGACTCCTCCTTCTCCCCCTCCTCCTCCTCCTCCTCCTCCTCCTCCTCCTCCTCCTCCTCCTCCTCCTCCTCCTCCTCCTCCTCCTCCCCTTCTCCTCCTCCTCCTCCCCTCCCCTCCTCCTCCTCCTCCTCCGCCTCCTCCTCCTCCGCCCCCCTCTCCTCCAGATGCATTAAGGTTTCGGACGTTCGCGTCGGCTCTTGGGGGTTTGCCTCGGAATGCGCTGCAGCAGCGGCGCCTCGTCGAGGGCGTTCCCAGGACGCCCAGATCGGCCCGATGTGCTGCCAGATCGTTTTGATCGGCCGCCAGAGGCCAGAATTTGGGCGCGAGAGTCGGACCTCCGCCACCATCGCCGCTGCCGTCGTGGTCGCCGCCGCCGCCGTCGTCAGCGTGGTAGTTGTCAGCGCTCGAGCGGGTGGAGAGGTTAGAGGTGCGGTAGGCCTCTCAGTTATATGATTGGCGACCATGGGGGTAGCAACGCAGACTGCCTGATTTAAGTCGGGCACGTCCCCCACACAGGAGGAATATTCAAAATTAGTCAAAAATAATCTGGGGGCGATTTATTCGTATTTTGAACACTTTGGGTGTATTTCTGATTTTTCGTCAAAGATCCGCCTGTGGGAGGACATGCCCGACCTAATGCCAGATCGTTGGCCTTATCTGGCGGGCAACCGACACGCGGCCGTGAGTTGTGAGGCCTGGGCCATTGAGGCTGTGAGTTTAGCACAGAAGGGCATCGATACCTCATGCCAGAGTGTTTGTAGAGTAGTGGTGGGCTTTCATCCCGATCACCGGTTAGCAACGATACGCCAATTTAGCCGAATTCTGCGTAAATATGTTGTTAATATCGTGCGGTCATCGTTGCGCTGAAGGGGGTGGGGCACGACGCAGTGAGCGAAGGATCCTGAGGTTTGAGTAGTTCTGGCAAACAACGCGTAAACATGACGGGGCCGACGACCAGTATGCAAAAAGCGGTATGAGACGGGCAATGGGCACACATTGGGCGAACAATGAGCATTGACTAATTGGCGAATCGCATGTTCTAGAGGAGTGCGCCACGCAAGACGGACAGTTGATTTTGAGCGACGTTGACTACAGATGTCAGTGGATCAGGCTCGATGAGCACGTGCAGATTTTAGCCATTTGCATTTGGAGCCACACAAAGACCAGCCTAGAGCGGCATGGGTACAAGCAGTGGTGTCAAGTGCGCCGTCAGTCGCATGTGCATGTTCGGGCCTTCGGGCGCGGGAGCATGTGCGCATCTGCGCGCACTTGCACGCGAAAACGCTGCGGATGCGTGCAGAGGCCTGAGCACAGATCGGCGGCGAGCCCCAGGGGGGAACATTGGAGGGGCAAGTCTTCTCGGGCGGGTTGGCTTCTCGGGAGCCCCCGCGCCTTCGGAGAAACCGCTTTCGTGGCTGCGGGCCCAGACCCCCGACGTCATGGTTTTTTTTCCATTGCGCGACCTCGAGGTCCGGACCTATTCGCCGGGACCGGTTTTTCATCCTGAGCCGTTTTCTGACGGTCGCGAAGGCCGGTAAGGGCACCCAGAGGCCGAAGAAGCAGAAACACGTTACGTCGTGATTTTTCTTCGAAGATGTAGAAATGCCGAAAACGCAGAGAATTCTCGGAAATGTAGAAAAACCTTACGTCGTGTAGAAATGCAGAAAATGCCGAAAATGTAGGCTTGAGGCGGGTCCGGGGAGAATGCGTGCAGGGCGCATCGGCAGGCGCGCGGGTTTCTGAGGAGCACTCCGCCGCCTTCCGGGCCAGCCTGCCCCCGTCTCGTTTGGCCCCGCCCCCTCTTCTCAACCCGCCGCCGAACCGATCGGGCCGGACGAAGGGGGGGGATTGGGAAAGGGGGGGTACGAAGTCTGCAGCACGCAGTTGCTTTCGGCCCCACCGAGGGGCCCATGTCTCGATACATAGCCGCCTCCGGCGCCAGGAGGCGCCAGGAAAAAATCAGCTCCGCGAGCGGATTCTCACCCCCCCCCGTTTTAGCTCGCCGCCGAACCGAGCAGGGGCGGCGCGGCCCTGCCATGAGGTCGGGCGTGTTGCCCTACAGGCAGATCTTTGGGGGAACAAACTCAAATATCCCAAACACATAGTCAGACATAGATCCATGACAGTTTCAAAATACCCAAAACATAGCCAACAATAGTTTTAAACAAGTCGGGTGTGTCGCCCTACAGGCAGATTTTGGGGGACAACTTGAAAACACCCCCAAATAGCCAAGCATAGCTTTAAGATAGTAAAACAGACCGTTCCCAAACTATTCTTTGACTCCTTCTTGAACACTCCTCCTGTAGGGGGACGTGCCCGACTTGACCCTGCCCCGAGGATGGCAGAGCTCCTGCCCCAGCTGACCCTGGGGCCCGCGGCCGTCGACGTCCCCGTGGTGGAGGCCCCCCGCGCTGCGAGGGCCACCGGGGGGGCGGGGCGGTGAGAGTGGAGGCATCCGGGGGAGCGCGCACAGGAGGGCAACCATAGGGGGGGGATAGGCACAGGGGGGGATGCATCGACCTGGAATCGGCGATACATCGCCGATAGATCGGCGAGGGGCCCCCGACAGCGAATCCGCACCTTCCTGGGCGGGTTGGGGCCATCGGGCCCCAAGCGGCGATCAATGGGCGATGGGGGGTCGATGCACCCCCCCCTGTGCCCATCCCACCCCCCTATCGTTGCCTCCGAGCACAGGCAAGTCGCTGACACGAGGGCCGCCCTGGGCACAGCGAGAGCCTTGGCCCAGAGACCTGACGCATTAACAAAAATCAAGACGGAGGTTTTTCGCAATGTTCGACCCAGGCGCCGTTGGCGCGGGTCACCTGGCCGAGCGCCTCAGAGCCAGGCGTCGTACACCAGACCTCCAACACATTGAAGAAACCAAGACGGAGGTTCTTCTCGATTTCAGCCTCTAGCGGCCCTCGCCAGGCCCCGGGACCGCCAAAAATCGGCTCAGGATGAAAAAGTGGTCTTGGGGAACAGGCGGAGACTTCCGAGGACCCCGCATTGAAGAAACCACGGCGTCGGATCTTTGGGATTTTTGGTTTCCGGGCGATCGCGGGCGTTACTTGGGGGAGGATACAGGGTGGGCGGGGCCGGTAACGGCACACTTCGCGCCGATGCCGTCTGGAAATGTCCATCAGCAGCCAAAGCCAGCTCGGGGGTCAGCACGAGTCGTGACGTTACCTGGGTGGGGAGGGGGGCCGCCTGGGCAAGTCACGGCCGCTATCGCGAAGAATTTAAAAAAAAAAAAAAAAAAAACGCTCTCAAGATGTGTTCGGGTTTGCGGGCCGCTCCTCAGATTCATGTCGTGGAGCCTGTTTGTGGCCTGGGCCTTGCCGTGGCCAGAAAAGCCCCATTCGTTCCTCATTGTTGCGCTTCTGAGGGTAGCACGATGATTGTACGTGTGCCCCTGAGAACCAGGCGTTGTTTTTTTTCACACCGTTCGATGTTGTATTCCGGGCCCCAGGGCCGTCACGGATCGAGCTGGCTCGAACAATGCAGCGGAAAGATGGGGCTTGGGGCTCCGATCGCGGCTTCTTTCGCGGCGCTGCATTTTCACAGCGTCGGATTTCAGGGAAGCGCGAACATTGATGTATATGGCGCGTGGATTGGCGGCGGGTGCCATTTCCGTGCAGAAATGGCGCGCTCCGTCACCAGATCGAGCGGCATTGGTCCGATGCTTCAGGGTGTGATTACCAGCCTCGAGCGTATCCCTATGCCTAAGATTGACACGCCAAAAGGCGATGACAATCTTAGGGATTCGCCCTCAAAAAATAAGGGAATCCCTAAGCTTGGCATCGTGATGAGGAGGTGCCCAGCATAGGGATAGGGATATGTTCCAGGCTGGTAATGTGATGGCCCCGATCCATGTGAGCTTGCGCCCGAAAGAAAAGGATGGGGCACACGGACGGAGTAGCAATGGTTCTGGACTTCATGCTGAAGGAACAGGGCGTCTGAAAATGTGGCAGGGGTCTGATGTGGAGCTGTCTTGGAGGGCTGGGTGGTCTGGGGTGCAGGCTTGGGAGTTCCCCCGACGGGGGGTGGTCCGAAATGACCCGTCTGTGAGGTTCACGAGTCCCCCCGTGCGTTATGACATGTAGAATCTACTTCGACTGTATTGGGAGGGGCGGTCGCAACGAAAGGACGGCGATGTTCGACGATCGCAGTGGAGAACAGGAGGGGAAGAGGTGGTCATGATGGAGGCAGGGCGCCAGTCACAGGTGGTCACGATGGAGGGGGAGAGGTGGTCACGATGGAGAGGAAATGGTGGTTGGGATATCGACGAGGACGGGGACTGGGACGGGCGCGTGTTGGAGCTGAGGACAGCACAGCTCACCCCCACCCCCAGCCAGGACCTCCCACTCCCGACCTAGTGATCCAGGGGGCCCTGGCTGGGGTTAGGGTGGCTTCTGGTTTTCAGACACTTTCGAAGCCACCCCCACCCCAAGCCAGGAACCCCTGGAGAAGCAGGTCGGGAGCGGCGGGCCTGGTTAGGGGGTGGGGGTGGGCTGTGCTGTCCTCTGGAACAGACGTAGGGCCAGGGGCGGCGCCAGAGGCGCCGCCTAGCGCCGATCCAAGGAGCCCGCTCGGACCTCAAAAGTTGATGCTTATGATGTTTCTCCTCCTCCTTCTCCTCATCCTCCACCTCCTCCTCCTCCTCCCCCTCCTCCTCCTCCTCCTCCTCCTCCCCCTCCTCCTCCTCCTCCTCCTCCTCCTCCTCCTCCTCCTCCTCCTCCGCCTCCTCTTGCTCCTCCTCCTCCTTCCCTAGCACATCAGAGGCCTGGGGCCTGGGGCGAGCTGCTCTTCCTTCTTCCTCCATCGAGCATGTCGGAGGCCTCGGGTGAGCAGCCGCACCTCGTCGCCGCCGCGGCTCGAGGCACGGCCGGGGCGCTTCGGGCGAGCGACCCGGCGTCCGCCGGCGCGAGGGCGCGGCGGGCCTTCTCTCTGCGGGCGGGGCCAGCGCCGCCGCCGCGCCGCCGCGCGCCCGCCGCCGTGCCCGCCGCCCAGAGCGCGGGCGGGCGGCGACGGCGGCTCTGCGACCACTTGTAAGGCCAGGCTTCCACCGGTACGATGTCTCACGAACGAACAATTCTAGGCCTCCCAGATGGGGTCCGAGTGGATGGGGTCGGAGGGTCGCGCCGCATCGCCGGTGCATCGCCGATGCGGCTCGATGTGGAGCCCGATGTTCTAGACGCTGGCGTCGCCGATGCATCGCGGATGTCGCCGATGCATCGCCAATGCATCGGTGATGTATCGCCGATGTATCGGCGGCGCGGCGCGATCCTCCGACCCCATCTACTCCGACCCCAACTAGGGGACCTCTAGCAATGCACGAGCATCTACCCATAGGAGGGGAGGACTGGCCATGGATGTGCGTGCGTGCTGCAGAGCCCGAGGGGGGCTCCCGCTAGAGCTGGGGAACCCATGCGACAGCACGCACTCATGGCCCCCTCCCTCCCACCCATGGGCACTTCTGGGTGTGTGTGTGTGTGTGTGTTTGTGTGTTTGTGTTTGCGTTTGTGTGTGTGTGTTGCGTGTGATTGTGTTTGTGTGTTTGTGTGTGTGTTTGTGGTTGTGTGTTTGTGTGTGTGTTTGTGTGCTTGTGTGTTTGTAGGTTTGTGTGTTGTGTGTTGGTGTGTGTATGTTTGTGTTGTTGTTGTGTGTGTGTTGGTGTGTTGGTGTGTGTGTGTGTGTTTGTGTTTGCGTGTGTGTGTTGTTTGTTGTGGTGTGTTGTGTGTGTGTGTGTGTTTGTGTGCTTGTGTGTTTGTGTGTGTTGTGTCTGTGTGTGTTGTGTGTTGTGTGATTCCTTCGCCAGTGCTTCCGAGCGGCGGGTTCTCTCCTCGGGTCTGTTCGGCGCTCGGGGCGTCGGCGTCGGGCCCCCGAGGGCCGTCAGCGAGGGAGGTCCCGGGCCGAGGAGCTGCCCCCCGGGGGGGGGGGGGAGCGGCGGAGGCCTCGCCTGGGGTTTCTGGTCGGGCCTGTCCCTCTGCAGGAGGGAGACTCCGGAATAGCCAACAGATAGCCAAACAGATACTCAATCTTCCTCTTCCTATATTTTTACAAGCCCGGGGGGGGGGGGGAACCATCCCCCCCCAAAGAAAAAACATTGGACCCCCAGGATCTGGGGTTCTCGGGCTCCCTTGGACGTCCATGGAAAAGGTCACCCGGCCTTCCGGGTCTCCACAAACGCGAGCGATCGGAGGGGTCATCAGAAAGGCTCAAGGGAGGCCCCATACAGCACAAGAGCGTTCCAAGAGGGACTCCAATTGCGTCAGGACGGCCCAAAAGACCCCCAAGGCACCCCAAAAAGCTTCCCAAGGGGCCTTCAAAGCACAAGAATCGTCCCATTCCCTTCGTAAAACTTAAAATTTTAGCATATTCGCCTTTCGGATGTCATCAGCTTTCAAGACGGTTTCAAAGCCCCCGAGACCGCCTCCAGACGCCCCAAAAGGCCACCAAGAAAGCTTCAAGACGTGCGAGCCTGGCTCCACGATCGCCCACGAGAGCCCCAAGACAGCCCATGATGGAACCAAGAGGCCCCCCAAGGGCTCCCAGCACAGACCCAAAAAGGCCATGGGAGGTCCCTGGAAGTGCCCAAGATGGGTCCAAAGGGGGCTCCAGCGGGCCCAAGCTCCCCAAGACGGCCCAAGAAGGCCCCAGGACGGCCCATGAAGGCGCCAAAACGGCCCACGAGGGCCCCGAAAACATCCCCACGATGTCTCCGGATGCCAACATAAAGACCCCCAAGGCATCCCAAAAAGTTTTCCAAGAGGCTTTCAAAACACAGAAATCGTCCCATTCGCTTCGTAAAACTTACAATTTCAGCATATTCGCCTTTCGGATTTCATCAGCTTTCAAGACGGTTTCAAAGCCCCCGAGATCGCCTCAAGACGCCCCAAAAGGCCCCCAAGAAAGCTTCAAGACGTGCGAGCTGGGCCCCACGATCGCCCACGAGAGCCCCAAGACAACCCATAATAGAACCAAGAGGCCCCCCAAGGGCTCCCAGCACAGACCCAAAAGGGCCATGGGAGGTCCCCGGAAGTGCCCAAGATGGGTCCAAAGGGGGCTCCAGCGGGCCCAAGCTCCCCAAGACGGCCCAAGAAGGCCCCAGGACGGCCCATGAAGGCGCCAAAACGGCCCACGAGGGCCCCGAAAACACCCCACGGTGGTTCCGAATGCCAACATAAAGACCCCCAAGGCACCCCAAAAAGCTTTCCAAGGGGCCTTCAAACCACACAAATCGTCCCATTCCCATCGTAAAACTTACAATTTCAGCATATTCGCCTTTCGGATTTCATCAGCTTTCAAGACGGCTTCAAAGCCCCCGAGACCGCCTCAAGACGGCCCAAAAGGCCCCCTCGAAAGCTTCAGGACGGCCGAGCTGGGCCCCACGATCGCCAACGAGAGCCCCAAGACAGCCCATAATGGAACCAAGAGGCCCCCCAAGGGCTCCCAGCACAGACCCAAAAGGGCCATGGGAGGTCCCCAGAAGTGACCAAGATGGGTCCAAAGGGGGCTCCAGCGGGCCCAAGCTCCCCAAGACGGCCCAAGAAGGCCCCAGGAAGGCCCATGAAGGCGCCAAAACGGCCCACGAGGGCCCCGAAAACACCCCGACGATGTTTCCGAATGCCAACGTTCATTGATTTTGCTCCCATGACATTTCACATTGTGACCCTGTCGTTGAGGGTCTCGTGGCATGCAGCGAAGATGCCCGACGATGCCCCGTACGAGTTGCATATGCATGTTCATTCCCTTACACACATACATTCACATGAACATATGTACGCTGTATACACATACAACACTGTAACTATATTGTATACACCTAGACATTTATACGGAACGTGCATGCACGTGCGCGTGTATACATGCATGCGCGCATGTACGCCCGCACGCATGCCGCTTGCGTGCAGAACTCAAAGGATCAAGGTGCATGGCGCGCAGCGCCAATGCAGTCTCTTGTGTGTATGTATCTATATATATAGATATATATATATATATATATATATATATATATATATATCAAGTAGTGAAATAATAATCGGGAGATTCCAAAATAGAAAAAACATAGTCTGGGGACGATCATTTTTAGCACTCTTCGACCATTTTGGGGCACGTGCTGGGGCATGTCCCGCTACAGGAGGAAGATTCAAACATAGTCGACTATTCTGGTGTACTTTTTTGACCGATTTGACGTATTTTGACCCTTGTTGGCCATTTTGGGACGAGATTTTGAATATCTCTTGACCATGCTGGGGTACTTTTTGGCTGTTGTTTATTTGTCGTCCAAAATCCCCCGGTAGGAAGACAGGCCCGACCTAACCCTGGGGTCAGGTCGGGCCTGTCCCGTTACAGGAGGAAGGTTCAAGAATAGAGAAAAACAGTCTGGTGACGCTTTTACGTGCTCTATGGGCCATTTTGGGTTATTGGTTGCCTATTTCTGATTTGTTGCCTATTTCTGATTTGTTGCCTCTTTCGACAATTTTAGGCTATTTGTTGACTATTCTGTTGTCTCTCTACAGGAGGAGTACACAAGAATAGTACAACATAGTCTGGTGACGATTGGTCGTGCTCTTCTGACCATTTAGGGGTCTATGTGTTGCCCATGTGTAACGTTTCTTCCAACATCCGCATGTTGGAGGACATGCCCAGCCTAAGACTCTGCCTTTCCAGCCTCTCGGACTGTGCGTTCCTTCCCTCCGTCCCTCCCTCGCCGTTGTCCTCATCTCTCTTTGTTTTCAGGCTCTCCTCAGCTGCGCGCTGCAGGAGACGGGCTCGGGGAATCCGGGCTTGCCTCATCGATCTGCGCCTGCGTGGGGGACACAACTTGCAAATCCGACACTCGCTCTCGAAGGGCAAAAGGCTACATTAACATCAACTCTCGGAGTTCCGCGCGGATCCTTGCGTCGGCGTTGGACCCCAAATTGGAGGCGCCTCTGGCGCCGCCCCTGGCGCTCTCCAACTCCAGCGCCGACCCAAGAAATCGGCGTGGACCTCTGAAAGTTTATGTGTATGGTGTTGTTTCTTCTTCGGTGCCTAGGAAGACAGCAGCCGCTGTCCACTTGGAACAGGATTCGCTGTCTGCGTAGCGGCGGAGGATGTCCGATTGCGACGAATGTCGCCAAGCATCGATCGTTGTCGGTTTTTTGGCGGCATCTGTTGTTATGCATCGTGCCATTTCTCCGTCCTCAATTTAGGCGTGCCGTTTTGCGGGTCGCGGATATCGGATGCCACGGTCGCCGAAGCCCTTCCATCTCTGACGCGCCTGTCCGTGCTCCAGGAGTCGGAGCTGACGGGGCAGGGTAGGGCTCACGTGTGTTTGCAGGGCGACGACGGCGGCGACGACGACGACGAGACGCGGCGTCGGCGGCGGCGCCGTCGCCGCCGCGCCCCTGCTCGTGCCTCCGAAGGCCGCCGCAGGCCGCCGAAGGCGACGTCGGCGGCGGCCGCCGCTCAGGGCGGCGACGACCGGCGACCGGCGGCGGCGACGCCGCCACGCCGCCGCTTGCGCCCGCCGCTCACAGCCGCGGAAGGCGGCGGCGACCGGCGGCGATCGACGCCGGCAGCGGCGGCGCCGTGGCGCCAGTCAGAGCCGGGCCCTCCGGAGCACTGCGCGCTGGCGTGGCGGCGGTCGCCGCCGGCAACGGCCGGCGATGGCGGCGACGACGGACACGATGTTCATTATGTTTCGTCGTCGTTTGGCCTTGGGGTCGGAGGGAGGGCCAGGTTGGGCTAGGACAAGGATATAACGTTCCGGAGCGTTCCAGAAAGCATTCAGAGCCCTCCAGAACGCTCTGACAAGGCCGCGGCGCCCGATACATCCACCAGAACCACCTGATCTCAGAGATCTCCGATTTGGCCTGGTCCGATCGTGTTCCTGTACTGGCTTCGTTTGAGATTTTGTTTCTACGTGTGGCACTTTGTTCAGACCTAATGGAAGCCTCCAGAGACTTGTGGAGAGCCCCGGGGGGCTGCCGATGCATGCTGGAGAGAGGGGGAAGAGAGGGAGAAGCTGAGCAGAGAGAGGGAGGGAGAAGGGAAATGGGAGCGAAAGCCAGAGTAATTCAGTGGGCAGAGCAGGGGGTGCATGCCGACGAACCAAGGGCGAGGTGGGGCGAGGGTACAGGGGGAAGGGTGAGGAGGGGAGGGGGTGGGAAGAGAAGGAGCACGAGAAGGAGGAGGAGGAGGAGGAGGAGGGAAGGCTGAGGAGGAGGAGGAGGAAGTTGGCGGAGGACAGGGAGGACAAGGGTAAGGAGGATGAGAAGGACCAGGAGATGGACAAGGCTAGAGGGGGAAAGACCAACACCTAGGAGGAGGAGGAGGAGGAGAAAGAGGAAGACAGAGCAGAGAGGGAGGAGGGGAGAGGATGAAACAAATCTGGATGATGGGGGAAGGAGGACTGGGAGGGGAAGAGGAGGAGAAGGACAAGTAGAGTTGAAGCAGGAGGGTGAGAGCCAGCAGCAGGGAGGAGGAGGTGGAGGGACGAGCAGAAGGATTAACGGGACGAGGAAGAGAAGATGGATGCGGGAAGAGGGAGCAAGGAGGACGGATGACGGAGGACCGACTGCTGAAATGGAGGACGGAGGAGGAGGAGGAGGATGATGATGATGATGAGGAGGAGGAGGAGGAGGGAGGCAGGGAGGGAGGGAGGACATATGCTAATCAGAGTTGCTGGGGTCTGTTTCTTGCTTGTCTGATGAGATATGTGAATACGAGCTGCTGTGCATGCCCGCCACCCGTCAAATCACACGCATAAGTTGCAATTCGTTCGCGTTCTTGGCCTTTAGCTTTGGAATCGTTAAGTTGTGGCCCGTTCTGCGTGGCGCCTGATGGACCTCGGTGATTTATAGCAGGGATAGATGTGCACTTAGTTGGTAGCTAGTTAGATCGATAGATATATAGAAATACAGATATTTATTTCTATAGATGTATAGCTATATAAATATACATACATATACATATAACGGCGCACCGGGTCCGGGGGCCCGGGGCCGGGACCTCGACCGCAAATGTGCACCCCGGGGGGCCCGGAGGCTCGTCGGGGCTTGCCGGAGGCCTCCCCAGTCAGACAAGACGGCCCAAGAAGCGCCCAAGACGGCCCAAGAAACTTCCAAGAGGCCTCCAAGAGGGCTCCGAGATGCTGGCCCCAAGAAGCCTCCAACATGCGTCCCAAGAGGGCCCCTAGACGCAAGAATTGGCCCATTCCCCTCGTAAAACGTACATTTTCAACAAAGTTGTCTTTTGGGCTTTCCGGCGTTACAGGACGGCCCAAGAGGCGCCCAAGACCGCCCATAGACGGCCCAAGAAGCTTCCCAGAGGGCCCCAGGACAGCCCAAGAGGGCCCCAAGACGGCCCAAGAGGCGCCCAAGATGGCCCAAGAGGGCCCCAAGACGGGCCAAGAGGGGGCCTAGAGGGGGACCACGAACCGCAAGCTCGAGCTTTCCGCCCCAAGAGGCCGCCAGGAGGCCCCCAGGAGGCCCCTCAAGAGGCCCCAGGAGACCCCAGACGTCCAAGGACGCCCCCAAGAGGCTCCAAGAAGCCTCCAACATGCGTCCCAAGAGGGCCCCTAGACGCAAGAATTGGCCCATTCCCTTCGTAAAACGTACATTTTTAACAAAGTCGCCTTTTGGGCTTTCCGACGTTACAGGACGGCCCAAGAGGCGCCCAAGACCGCCCCAAGACGGCCCAAGAAGTTTCCCAGAGGGCCCCAGGACAGCCCAAGAGGGCCCCAAGACGGCCCAAGAGGCGCCCAAGATGGCCCAAGAGGGCCCCAAGACGGGCCCAAGAGGGGGCCCAGAGGGGGACCACGAACCGCAAGCTCGAGCCTTCCGCCCCAAGAGGCCGCCAGGAGGCCCCCAGGAGGCCCCTCAAGAGGCCCCAGGAGACCCCAGACGTCCAAGGACGCCCCCAAGAGGCCCCAAGAAGCCTCCAACATGCGTCCCAAGAGGGCCCCTAGACGCAAGAATTGGCCCATTCCCTTCGTAAAACGTACATGTTCAACAAAGTTGTCTTTTGGGTTTTCCGACGTTACAGGACGGCCCAAGAGGCGCCCAAGACCGCCCCAAGACGGCCCAAGAAGCTTCCAAGAGGGCCCCAGGACAGCCCAAGAGGGCCCCAAGACGGCCCAAGAGGCGCCCAAGATGGCCCAAGAGGGCCCCAAGACGGGCCCAAGAGGGGGCCCAGAGGGGGACCACGAACCGCAAGCTCGAGCCTTCCGCCCCAAGAGGCCGCCAGGAGGCCCCCAGGAGGCCCCTCAAGAGGCCCCAGGAGACCCCCAAGAGGCCCAAAGGAGGCCCAAGGACAGCCCAAGAGGGCCCCAAGACGGCCCAAGAGGCGCCCAAGATGGCCCAAGAGGGCCCCAAGACGGGCCCAAGAGGGGGCCCAGAGGGGGACCACGAACCGCAAGCTCGAGCCTTCCGCCCCAAGAGGCCGCCAAGAGGCCCCCAGGAGGCCCCTCAAGAGGCCCCAGGAGACCCCAGACGTCCAAGGACGCCCCCACGACGCTTCGCGTCACCAATTTCTTCTCACAACGGTTCCTGGGTCTGTGACTCGACAGAACCTAAGCGCGCGCGAAGCGCGCGCGTGGTTCTAGTACTTATATATGAATTCCATATCGACCGATGTCGATACATATATGCATATATATATATATATAGAAACACATATGTGTAGAGGCAGAAAATTATCCCGGCAAAGCAACCTAACATCGATATGTAGTAGCATAGCTGGAGGCATGCAGCAGCAGTAACACTCGCAGTAGTATTAGCAATAAGAGCAGGAAAGATGAAACAGTGGTAACAGTGAAGTAGTAGTTGTAGTTCGGAGTCCTGTAAAAAGGAGACACTGCTATCAACGCTGGAAATGTGTCAAAACGAGACACTGCTATGAATGGTGGCAGTCGTGTAAAAAGGAGACACTGCTATCAACGCTGGCAATGAATGATGATGATGAGTGCGATGATGAGTGCGACGATGAGATGATGACTGTCCTTTTTTCAGAGGACCGCGCTGAGGAGCGGCGTGCGAAGCGGAGAAGCTGCAAAGCGTGCAGGCTGAAAAGCATTGCAGACACGCGCAGGCTGAAAAGCATTCCGCGACACGTGCAGGCTCACCGCGCACAGCTGCACACGAGCGCAGGCTGAGAAGCACCACGCGCATGCAGGCTGAGAAGCACCACGCGAATGCAGACGGACAGACTGAACAGCACCGCCACAACGCAACCTGCATCTCATGGCTCCTCAAGCTCGCGCAGGCCATCCCAGTTGCTGTCGGGCCTTCGCGCAAGCGATCTTCGTCGCGGCAATCTTGTCCGTGAAGAGCTCGGCGAAGGCCTTGGCGATCTGTTCCGGGGGGCCGGATTCGATGATGCTCCGGTCAGGCAAGCCGTGGCTCAAGAGTTGGTTGAAGCTTCTGGGGCGCGACAGGCTGACGTAGTAGGCAAGCCAAATGGACTCCTTCTTGAGTCCTGGCGGAAACGTCCAGTGCACGATGAAGCCTGGGTCCGTCGTCTTGCCCTGGACGCCATGCAGAGTCCCCTGCTTTTTGGGCAGCACGGTCAACTGCGTCCTGGACACCGCGATGGCCGGGCCACCTGTCTTCGCTTTGAACTTCCAGGGGCGCGCCTGCGGGGTGATCGCGAGCACTCCGCGCAGGTCGGGGCCGGCAGGCTGAGAAGCACTGCCAGCTGTCACCGGCGCGGCCTTCAAGAAAAGTTCATCGCTGTCATCGATCTTGACATAGACGGCCTTTGGCATGTAGTAGAGCACGACCACGCCGTCCGAGACAATGGACGGGCGGCCCTCCACCGGAGGCTCCAGAGCGTGCAGCTCTATGCCTACCACTTTGCCTGGCGCGCCACGGACATACTTCGGCGGCAAGACGGATTCTGTCAGGATGACCTCCATGCCAACGAAGAGCGGCAGCAGCCCCGGCATTTTTGCGGTAGCGCCGATGTTGGGCTCCGCGCGCATCTCGTCGAAATCAGGCTTCGCGAGGCGCGCAGCTGGTCTGTCGATTGCTGGGACGTAAAAGAGCAGCTGGCCAGCATCGTGCGCATCAAGCTTGGCCTGTGCATGCATGGCGTAAGAGACGATGCGCCACTCATAGGCCGACTCGTACCAGCCTCGTGCTGCACGCAACCGAGGGCCCCACTGAGGTGGCTGAGCGGCTTGGCTGCTGCTGGCAGCAGGCTGAGCAGCACCGCTAGAGCTAACGACCTCTGTTTTGACGATCGCCTGCCAGCTCTCGTCAGAGATCTTTTTTCCGCCTGGAGTTCTCATGGCGTGGAGAACCTCGAGTTGCAACGGGTCTGTAAAGCGCTGCATCTGCACGAAATCGATGACGTACTCGATGTCGGCGAGCAACTTCCTACCCTGTTGGTGTTCGTAGGATTGGCCCGCGTGAGGCGCCAGCAGGGAAGCGGTGGCGGGGACTGGCGGCAACTGGTAGAAGTCTCCGCACAAGATCTTCACAGGCATGCGTCCCCACGTCTCCTGCGGGCGCATGTACTTCGCGGGGTCCAGGTTGTAGCGCAACGCCCTGCCGTAGGTCGTGCGCAGTGCATCTGCATGCAGCAAAGGCCCCGGCACAGCACCCAGCTCATCGATCACGTCGACGCCGAGTGTGCCTGTGAGGCGATCCAGCTTTTTCTGCGTCTGTGGCGTCAAGCGCAGCCTGGCTGTCTGCATGGAATCCGACATGAGCAGGCCATTGGAGGAATGCATGGTCCTGCCGCGCGGGCCGAGGTTGTGTGCGGCGTGGTTGGACTGCGCTTTGCCGAGGTACCCCTGCTCGCTGAAAAGGAATGCATTGCAAACCGCACGCTGCGAACCCTGCAGGCTGAGAAGCACCGCAGAATGTCGCATGCTGAAAAGCACTTGTACTGCAGAGCGCAAGCTGCGAAACCTGCAGGCTGAGAAGCACCGCAGGAACTCGCATGCTTTCGAACACTACTGCTCGAGACCGCAGCTGGAGAGCGGCAGACCGCAGGCTGAGAAGCACCGCGGGCAGGGAGACTTGCAAAACTCAGATGTCCTGATCGTCTTGGAGGAAGTCACGCCAGTCCGGCGGCTGCCAAGAATCGATGATGCGCCTGGAGCCACCGCCCGTGCTGCCGCCGATGTCAAGGTAGTCGCCTCCGGCCCTGCGCAGACGGCCGTGCCCCAACGCCAGAATCGCTTGGTTGCGGATTTGAAGCAGCTCTCCGCTCTCAAACATCTGCAACACGTCCAGCTGCCTGCGCGTGAAGTTCGGCTTTGGCTGGCCAGCCTGGGCAGACGGAAGAGCGCCGACACGACGGACCTCTTCGCGATGGCGGGAAAGCCGCTCCCCCTCGTTGTAGCGCGCGATGGCTTCGGCCTTCTGGTGGTGCAGACGGCGCCGCTGTTCCCGCAGAGCTTCCTCGGGAACTGCTGTATCACGGCCCTCACTGTGATCAGCTTGCAACGCTTGCGTTAGCCAATCAACGTCGAAGCGCCCTGAGAAGGCCAGCACCTCCCAGATCTGTTTGGTACCGGCCACACGTTGCAAATGGCGATGCCACCGCTTACGCTTCTGGTCTTTCACAAACTTGGCGACGCTACCCAGACCTGCACCCTTGGCCTGGCCACCTTTTCCCGCAGGCTGAGAAGCACCGTGAGAACCTTTCTTACCGCCTGGCCCTTTGTTAGGACCCTGCGGAACCGCATGGCCCCCTTGTGGCGCAGACTTGCCTCTCGCTTTTCCCTTTTCGACATCCCGTTCCTGAAGCGCACGCTGCTGCCGCGACTGCTCGTACTGGTCGCGAGCTACTCTGACCAATTCCTGGCGCTCAGGCTCCGTGAGAACGTAGCGCATGTCGTCGATGTTCTTGCTCCGCAGAAAGTCATGTCGAAGCTTAAGGACAGAGAGAATGGCTCGGCCAGTCTCCTCCTGAGACGCAAAGGCCGTGTCATATTCCGAGCCAGGCTGAGGAGCGCCAGCTGGATCAGTGTCCGCTGGCTCCGTGGACTTCCTCTTTTTGAAAAGCAAGAGACTGAGATGATGGAGGACTTTCGGATCGTACTCCTCGTCGTACCTTTCGTCCCAAAGCTGCCTCAGCTCCCTGTGCAAGTCGTTCGCGCGATTCTGAACGACATCCTCGACGTAGTCGGGATCACCCGGTGAAGTCGGTGAAAGCGGAGGAGTAGAACTCGGCGACCGATCCCAATGCACAGAAGACTCGGCGTCCGCCTGTACGCTGACGTCGGCGTCGGAGACGTTTTCGACGACAATCTTCCGCCTCTTGCTCTCCCCAGGCTGAATAGCACCAGGGAGAGTGAGCACAACCGCCACCGCATCGTGTGCGTCGTTGCGCATGCCACGATCCGTAAAAGACGCGCCAACGGCAATGGAGCAGAAACGGGCGACTGCTCCGCAGACCGCGACGTGGTCGCCTTTGAGGTCGGCCGGAGTGGCATGGACCTCCCAGAGCTTCTCGTCGTTCTGCTGGCGCTGGTAAGCCTCCCGCGCCTCCTGGAAAGTCAGGTTGTCGTCGCCGACTACAAGCAGAACGACTGGCACGTGCGGCTCCGAAGCATTGAGAATCTGAGCCATGCAGTCCAGGTGCAAGCGGAGATGGCGAACTGTCCGCTTTCGAGTCTGGATGGTCGGCGGTTTCTTGCCGCACACGATGTGCATGTTGGCGATCACCACGTGGAACTTGTCATGGCCTGGTTTGTTCACCTCAAAATGTGAAATAACAGCATCAATCTCTCGGCCGCTAGGAGGCCTGTAAACTTGGCTGTCTTCGCACAGAGTCAGTTCCGCAGGCTGAGAAGCACCGCGGAAGCCCCAGAGAGTCAAGTAGTTGTCGACCTCCGAGAAGCCAATGCCATCACCGAAAGGCTTACTGAGGATCTCTGTCACGTTGATCCCTGCTCGGCGAAAGCCTTCACGGAACGCACCGACCTCGCATGCACAGACAATATCAGCATCAGCGGTCTCCACTATCGTGGCGCACACCCTTCCGAAGTTAGCGCAGTGAGTGGCCGCCTGCTTACCAGTCATCATGCCCTGCTCGAACCCGAAATTGAACGAGGCGACCGTGAAAGACGCAGGCTGCACAGCGCCAGAACCAGGCGTCTGTCCACCTTCCTCCGCAGGCTGAGAAGCACCGCGAGGCGGCGCAGGCTGAGAAGCACCGCGAGGCGGCGACACTTCGGACGAGCCTCGCGGAGCAGAGGCTGCGGATGAACGTTGGACATGGGGGTACGGCCAGGGGAACGCCATTGCAATCGAAACTCAGTGGACTGCAGTGAATGAATGCAGTGGCACGATTGAATGCAGTGGACTGCAGTGTCACTAGCAAGTCCTGAACCAAACACGGCTGTGGCGGAAGGATTATGAAGCGTCTGGCTATTCAAAATGTGGCCCGGGAATGGAGTTCTGGGAACTCGAAGACCAGGAAGTGGACTAGAGTTGGCTCCGGGCATCCAAAATGTGGCCCAGGAATGGAGTTCTGGGAACTCGAAGAGCACGAAGTGTGTGACTGTTGCATCCGGCCCTCCAGAATGTGGCCCGGGAATGGAGTTCTGGGAACTCGAAGAGCACGAAGTGTGTGACTGTTGCATCCGGCCCTCCAGAATGTGGCCCGGGAATGGCGTTCTGGGATGTCGAAGAGCACGAAGTGTGTGACTGTTGCATCCGGTTATTTTAAAGGTGGCCCGGGAATGGCGTTCTGGGATCTCGAAGAGCACGAAGTGTGTGACTGTTGCATCCGGTTATTCAGAATGAGCCTGGGAATGGAGTTCTGGGAACTCGAAGAGCACGAAGTGTGTGACTGTTGGTGAAAAACGAGGTGGACTCAACCCGCCCGGCAACTCCCAACACCTGCCCGGACCCCCCTGTGGAGTGATCTGTGAGCTGTTTTTAGCCCACTAGAAACCTACCAGTCTTCGATGTTAGGTAAAAAGGAAGGAGGAGAGAGTAGGGAGGGGAAAGGAGGGATGGTGGAGTAGGAGGGAGGAGGTGGGAGAAGGAAACAGGGAGCAGGGGCAACCAGGAAAGGGAGGAGGCGAGACGACGGCACCGACACCGACATGACGGGCGGCGACGACGGCACGCCCGACCAAGAGGGGACCAATACCGCCAGCCTGACCTCGCTTTCGCAGTCACGCGCTGCCTGGGAGGCCCTCGTCGCGACGGCTGCGTTCGCCTCGAAATTCTGGTCAGCACGCGCACCCTGGGAGAGGTCCAGGGAGTGCGGGAACTTAAGTCCTTGTGCAGCGGGGCCTCCGCTGCTTGAGGCCGGCGGCCAAGTGGGGGTGGTGCCGGTGGCCGTGTCTCGGGGTGGCATCTCGAGGCACCTCGCAACGGCGGCGCGGATAACGCCGGGGGCGGTCCGTGCCGCCGTTCGTGTTGCGAGGTCCGACTGCATGTGAATTCATGCAGGCACCTTGGGCACCTCCCTTCGGGTTGTGTCGCCCAGGTGTTCTGTCCGGGCACAAAAAAATATATCGGTGTCGGCACTGCTTGGTTACTCCAAGTCTCGGTGGATCGCTGCCGCATCACCGATGCATCGTCGGCCATACGGCGCGATGCGCTCAACACTGAGCACTGGGCTCTTCCTGGGTCCACCCTGGCCAGTTTTTCGAGGCACGAGACATAGTGTCCAGGAAGGCACCGAGACGGCGGCCACGAGGGCATCCTCCAATGCCCACAAAATCCTCATATGTTCCCTGGAGCCTCGATCATCGAGCCTCGATTCTCGCTGGATCGAGCGGTGGCGGCGGCAGGCGGGCGGGCGGGCGTACGGGAGGGCGGGCGGGCGGGCGGGGTTGGCGCGGCGGCGGCGGCGGCGGCGGCGGCGACGACGACGACGACGACGACGACGACGACGACGACGAGCACGCCGAGCACGCCGACGGTGGCGGCGACGTCACCGCCGCGCCGCTGCCGTACCTCCGAAAGCCCGCGATAATCCTCCACTGGTCGCCGATGGCGCCGAAGGCCCGCCGAAGGCCAGGCACCCGGCGGCTCGATTTCCCCACGGCGTGGGGCGTCAGAGCTGTCGGACCCTTCCCTGGGGTAATCCCATGCCGCTGATCAGGGCCCCCCGGGCCAGGACACTGCAAGCCAGGCCTTCGAGAATCCCGCCCGGAGGGGGCGAAGATTGGAGAGCGTTACGCCCCACGGCTGCAGTTTTCTCCGGGCGCGCCAGCGTCTTGGTTCAGCAGCGCTCGGGGGCCCCCAAACGACGCGGCGACCACACCGCGTTGTGAGCCAGTGGGGGATCCGGGTCACCACACGGTTTACTTTAAACGAGGTTTCAGGAGAGGCTGTATAGCGAACGCTATATCCGACGTTGTCTTCGCTCAAGGCAGCGCTGTCCTATTTGTTAGTTGGACCGCCGTGTGTGACTCAATCGGGGCCATAGCATCGGGCAAAGGCAACGTCTATCTATGATACGCCCCTCTGTACCATGGCTTCCTTCTTAGATCTCGTCATGCTTGCCATCAAGGGATGAGTTGTGGGATACCTCGATACGTCGCCGACGTTATCCTATGAGTAGGGTTCTCAGCTTATTACCTCATGGTCAAGCCCTGTACCTTTACTTTTCACTGGTTTTTCACTCGGGTCTTTGCCCGAGTACGCCTCGGTCAGCCAGGGCCTCCGAGGTTCCAAGACCGTTCGGCGACGGACCACGCGGTGAGGTCGTGGGGGAGCCTGGGGTCACCACGCGGTCCGTCACCACACCGGTCTTGGACCCCCAGCATGTCGTCGTCTGCGGGGCCCTGAGCCGACGCCCCCCGGGCCCGACCGAGACCGGCCCACCAAGACGACGAGGAGCTGGCCGCCTCTCGCCTCCCCTGGTCGGGACGCCGGGTGCCTGGCGAGGCGCGATCCCGCTGGCCTCGGCGGCCCTTGCCGGGCGGGCCTTCGGCGGCCGCCGGCGGCCTGCATCGGCGGCACGGACGGGGAGGAGCGCGCGGCCATCGGCGGATCTTCGGCGGATCTTCGGCGGCCTTCCGCGGCCATGGGCGGACCGTCGGCGGCCATCGGCGGCCGTCCGGGCAGCGCTCGGAGGCGCAGTGGCCGAGGTGTGCGGCCGTCGCCACGCATGGCGGCCGCCGCCCACGGCCACGGGGCGCCGGGCCCGGGCCTCTCCGGGCAGCTCGCAGAGCCGGGCGCCGCGGCCCAGCGGCCCCCGGGCGCCACAGGCGCGCCGAGCGCCGCGGGAGCAGGTGAGCGGCGCAGGGGGAAGCCAGAGCCCCTCGGGGCATGGAGCAGTCGTGGCGGGAGGCGTTTCGCTATGTTCAGCCTCTGAGGGCCCTTATTACCGGCCCTCGGGGCCGCGAAGAAAGGATTCGAGGGGAAGAGCCGGTCCCGGGGAATGGGTCCAGACCGTTGGGGGTCCACGCCACATTGCAATTGTCATGACGTCGGGGGTCTGAGAACGGGATCGATTGCGCCGACATTCGTGTGCAAGCTGCCTGCGTAAGATGGCGCAGAAGTCCCCTCGTTTCCCATGTGGCGTGCCGCGCTGGCGGCCCGCGTAAGTCACGGTGGAAGGTCGCTAAGTCTTCCGACGTAAATCCGCTGTCGTCGCTCAAATGGGTCATGAGGGAAGCGGGTTCTATCCTTTTGGGGGCAAGAGTCATGATAATGATATGTTCCCAAAGCTCCAGGACTTGCCAGATTCCTAGTGTTGTTTCACGCGGGCTGCAGAAGGGCCGCCAGGTACAGAATTCCTGGAACGCACCCTGACCCAATCGCATCGTGACATCACGATCGTCCGATGTTTGGTTTTTTGAGGCGATCTTGAATTTGTTGGAGCGGTATTCTCTCGTTCCGAGACCTTTATCGGACCGACTTGGAGTTCCCCTGGAGCGCTCTTGGAGCCCGAACTGCGCTGCAGAGGGCCGCCCCGCGCGCGCGAATTAGTATCATGCGAAAGCTTTAGACACATGCCGGAGACTCTAGCACGCCTTCGGCCCGTTTCGGGGCTCAAGAGACGGCGGTCAACGCGAACGGGGGTCAGCCAGGGCGCCGGATCTTGCAGCATCCTGCGGGACCAGGGGCGCACTGACCCGGGCTTGGGTGCAGGATCCTGCAGGATCCTGCAAGGCCCGATTGACCCGAGTCTGGATTAACCCGGGTCAGTTGATCCCTGACCATTCATTACGCCGGCGAATGTTGCCCCCTTCGGTTGGCCCTAGCGCTTCCAAGACAGCCCCAGATGCGACCAAGAGGGCTTCAAGACGGGCCTAGAGACAAGCTTAGGCCATGCTGAAGTTCGGAATCCCAACCACGCTCCTGAGGCCTTTAGAATAGGCACGCGACCAGCCCTGCTAGTCACGCGGCCAGCTCCGAAAGTCACGTGACCGTCCATGTGAGGTTGGGCTCTGGGCCCCTCAAAGAGCATCACGAGATTCGATGCAGAGTACCGAAGGCCAAGGCGACCTGAGTACACTCCATTCGGTGCCTACGGCACGATGGCAGGTCCTTCTCCTCCTCCTCCTCCTTCTCCTCCTCCTCCTCCTCCTCCTCCTCCTCCTCATCCTCCTTCCTCCTCACCAGAGGTCTCCAAACCCGCGAGGCTCGAGGCCTGAAAAGGGCAATACCAGCAGTACGTCGGCAGTCCTCCCTCCCACTTCCTCCCCCTCCTCCTCATTCTCCTCCTCCCTCTCGCCCTCCCTCTCGTGTTTCCAGCAGCTAGGGACAGAGGCCCCCATTCTTCCCGCCGAAGGCGGAAACCGTGAGCACGGGCACCATTTCATGGACAGCATCGTGGAATCTGCCATGAATGGCATGCTCGTCCGCCTCAAGTGGGAGTACCAGAAGGAGCCCGTGGAGCAGAAGGGAGAAGCGGGAGGAGAAGGAGGAGGAGGAGGAGGAGGAGATGGAGATGGAGATGGAGATGGAGATGGAGATGGAGATGGAGATGGAGATGGAGATGGAGGAGGAGGAGGAGGAGGAGGAGGAGGAGGAGGAGGAGTTGGAGGAGGACAAGGAGAGGAGGGAGGACGGGGAGGGAAATTCGAGAGGAGAATGATAATGGGAAGAGAAGGAGGAGAGGTCTCCTGTTTCTGTCCCCTTCGCATCCTGCTCCTCCTCCTTATCTTCCCATACCTCAACGCATCAGCGTTAGCATAACTGCTTGTGTACACACTAAACAAACTCCCGCGGTTGTACCCGCAGGTCAGGTTCCAGATTTTGGTTGATGAATTTCTCCTTCAGGCGATCGGCGGTAGAGCAAAGGCTGCGGAGCAGTTCCCATCGGGCATGGTGGACCTTGTGGCTGCTTTGAAAAAGGTTGCATATGCTGTGTGTATATATATACTAGTGATATGTATGGCCAGCACTCCCGATGTGGAGCAGGACCTGGCGCAGCGCTGGGATTTAGACTCGGATCGAACAAATATGTTGGTCGCTGTCTTGGGGCGGATGCCAGCAGCGGCGCCAACCGCAGCGTTCACGAGCAACGCAAAAAGGTTGGTGCAGGCCAGAGCTGTCGCCGCCCGCGCAGCCTAGCTCAGACAAGCTGGCGCCAGTGTCAGCACGCTTATGCGGGGTCCTCCCACGGCGACGGCTGCTTCGGGACCCGCTGTCACTGGCCTAAGCGATCGCAAGTGGCATTCTCTTCGGGCCGGGACCCTTCGAGCGCAGGGCCGCGCCCCTCCCGCGACGTGAATGGCCCTCCGGCTGCGAGCGACGCCCAAAGGTGCTTTTGGGGACCCACGGGTGGCCCACGCCGCAGAGGTTAATGATCCAGCATTGGACCCTGTCTGCCGGGACCCCTCTCCCTGGGCGGAGGCCCTTGGGAACATGTCTGGAGGCCGACTAGGCCATCCTCGCCGCTCGGGCCAGGCCTTGATCCCAGGTAGTGGATCCCGCCCAGGATCGGTGCGACCCTGCCTTCGGCTGCGGTCTATAGGGGCCCCCCGTGTGGGGGGGAGATTTGGCCATCACACAGTTTTCGCCGGGATTCTTCGCGAGTTTGGTCCGCGACGCTGCTCTTGCGGCGTCAGACGTTGCCGCTCAGGCGCCTGGAAGGCGTCTGGGCTTCGCCAGCCTCCGCTTTTTTTCAGCAGGTCGTGTACGGCGGGTTGGACAGCCCACGTGTGCTTTGCCGTTCGTTCGCTTGTGGGAGGCAGCCGTTGGGCCCAAGCCAGGCTGCGTACAAGCTTATGATGTTCCAACCTACTTTAGCCTTGATCGCCAGAAAGAAGTTCGAGCACGAGAGAAGTACCGAAACTCTAGAGTTTTCACGTGTCGGGCCCCGGGAGACACTCGTCCGACACTGTTTCGACACCGCTTCGACACTCTTTCGACGCTTTTCTGGGTGCTCGAAATCATTTCTGGGATGTGGTTCTTAAGAACGATGGGAGCAACATCAATATAAGCGCGGGAAGGCTCTGCACGAACGCTGCGGCCACTGTGGAGCACGAGGCACGCTGTTCCATGGACGTTGCGACTGCCCGAGGCTTCGCGCCGCGCGGCGCGAGGAATGCCCTGAGCATGCAAAGCGAACTGCCAGCCATGCTCAGGGTGCGGACGAAGTACCATGGAAACCCATGCCAAGAAGCACCCTGCTTGCCTCCGGGGTGCCCGTGTTTTTGTTGGGTTCCGATGGTTCTTTGCGATGGAAGGCATGGCGTCCCCACACCAAAAATCAGTGGACGTCCTGGGGTCTCAGGGTTGGAAAACTTCTTGTGTTCGAGCTCCTACTGGATGTTCAGCGCGTGCCCGGGCTGGCGGGAGCGTCTGCCGGCGCGGTGCCAGGCGGCGCTGCTCCTTGGCGAGTTGCTTTGCGCGGGTGGCAGCGCGGAGGCGTTTGCATGCTTGGCTGCGCAATGCATTGCGCAGCTCCCAAAGGTCCCGGACTGAGCCTCGGGGTGCGGTCGAGCGCCGCGGCTGCGCGCGTGCTCGCGTCCGCACGTCCAAAAAACATGACATCTTCCGCGAACTGATCCGTCGTTGCCTGTGGCCCTCGCCCGGGTGCTGTTTTCCCCACTGCGGAGCTCCAGGAGAAACCCGGCTGCGTTTTCTCGGGGGCGGCAAAGAGGGGGTGATGACTACTAGGGGGGGATATCATGACGGGGGCCATGATATCTCCTCAGATTTCATGGCGCCTCTTCTTATTTCAGTACGTCCCCGGCCCCCCCCCTTTGGCCGCGCACGTGCCGCCGGCCATGATTTGCACCCCCCCCCTTTTTGGACGCCCCCTCTGGGCCGCCCCCGATTTGAGCACAGCATGCCGGCCTGAGTGGGGCGGGATGGGTGCCGGCAGCGGTCGATTGTGCGGGGCAGCTCACAGGAGCCCAGCGGGGCGCTGCGGACGAGTCGTCGCTTGAAGGTCCCGAGGGC
>CAUYUJ010019075.1:124579-143202 GCA_963575745.1 Prorocentrum cordatum
AGGCGAACGTAATGTTAAGTGGCCAGGTATGGGAGCTTCTGCTCGACCCAAAGAGTTTCTCAACGTACGGTTTCATTTGATCGAGTGGGACGTGTTGGGTTCCGAAGAGGGTTTAGTGCGATTTTGTTAGAAGGGATGGTAGTTAGTGAAACTCAGTGGGACTCAGTACGGTCGCGAGCTGGATTTCGTGGGCTGCATTAACATAATGAGTGATTTAGTCGCGCGTCACTACATGCAACTCCCATGCCTGGCCACCGAACTCGAAGAAGAAACAAAAACACATGAACATAAACTTTTGGCGCTCCGCGCGGGTTTCTCTGATCCGCGCTTGGGCCCCCCCCCCGACGGCGCCTCCAGCGCCGCCCCTGGCGCGCTCCGCGCGCCAGGGAGGGAGGTCCAGCGCAGATCCAAGAAATCCGCGCGGAGCGCCAGAAGTTTCTGTTTATACGTAGCGAGTTTTTTTTCTCTTCTATCATGGAGGCTCTCTCGCCCTGGGATGCCTTCAAGCAGCTGCGCCTCGTCAAGGGCGCTCCGTGGCCTGCCGGCATCGGCCCGAAAGATGCCGCCAGAGGCCCGCGCTCTGGCTCTGAGCGGTCGGCGGCGCGGGCTGGCAGCTCGCCGCCTCGCGCGCCCCTCGGGCGATTCCGTGACGGGGTGTGGTTGTGCACCTTGAGATCGGTCGAAGGAGAACAAACCACATGAACCTAAACTTTGGCGCTGCGCGCGGATTTCTTGGATTCGCGCTGGGGCCTCCCTGGCGGCGCCTCCGACGCCGCCCCTGGCGCGCTCCGCGCGCCGGGGAGGGGGGTCCGGCGCGGATCCAAGAGTTCCGCGCGGTTTGCCAAAAAGTTCATGTTTACGTGGCTTCTTCTTCTTCTAATCGGACGATGTTGAATTTTGCTTTGAACCAACGGAGGAAACACCACCCGGACCCAACAGTTGACGTTTAAGAAACGGCCCTGGGCGCTTACTAACAGCACTTCCCTGATCGGTTCCTTCCTGGGGCACGTTGACTAAACGGCTTCGCTTGTCGGGGTTGCCATTCTCGGGATGGATTTTTGTTCGAGATTCGAGGTTTGAGGGCGCTGCGCTTGCTTTGGTTCTCGGCGGTTTTCAAGTCTCGGGCTGCCTTCCAGCGGCCGCGCCGCGCCGACGGGCGTGTCCAGGGCTGGCCGTTCCGTCCCGAGCGGCCGCGAGAGGCGCGAGTTGTGACCCGAGAACCTTCCACGAGATCTGGGCGTTGCGTGTTTGGTCGCACTGGACGTTTTCGCCCGTGCTCTGGCCCTGGAGGAGGAGAAGGAGGAAGAGGAGGAGGTTGCGGAGGAGGAGGAGGAGGAAGAGGAGGAGGAGGGAGGAGGAGGAGGAGGCGGAGGAGGAGGAGGAGGAGAGGGAGGGTAGGAGGAGGAGGAAGATATCACAGATCGATCCTGCTCGACACAGGAGGCAGAGAGACGGGATCCAGGGTTCTGGCCGCGATTCTGCGCTGACGTTGCGTTCCCCCACCCGACAGGTGGGGGTCGTCAGATTTGAAGAACAGGTTTCCCGACTCGCCCACCCTGCCTTCCTCGGTCGCCAGATCCCCATGTCTGCCGAGAATCTCCCGAGGCTCCCGTCTCGCGCCGTCCCGCCCACGCTGCATACCCCAGGCGCCAGATCCCCGGGTCCCTCGAGCGTCCCCCGAGACTCCAGCCGCGCCCCGTGGGCGAGCACGACAGAACCGGACAGCACGGAGCTTTACACCACACATCGTATCCATGACAGAACATGGCGCAGCGTACCATAACGTACCATAGCACAGCATAGCATTCCATACCGTCACAGAAGACATCATAGCATAACACAGCATCTTATGGCATATCATGATGTACCATCGCACGCCCTAACATTACAGAGCGTTGCGTAACTTTTTCTTATTACCACCGGATAGTTTATACTACCTCTTCAGAACAGAACATGTCATACTGCGCCTTAGCATCATATAACACAGCGTAACATGGTATGCCGTGACAGAGCGGAGCATACAGAACAGAGTCTACCACCACATTTTCTACCATGACGTACAATTGTATGATATAACGTGGCATATCTTAGCATAACATACCATGGCAGAGCATAACAAGACATGACACCGCACAACAGCGACTGCAATGACAGAGCGGAGCATTTAGAGGAAAGCAGAACCCCGCATCACATCATACCAGGCCATAGCAAGTCAGCGCATAACAGAACATAGCGAAACAGGACATGCTATGACAGAACAGATAAGAGCACATCACAGCATCACAACACGGATCATTCCATACCATGACGGAACATCACATGTCAGAGCGCGGCCTGAAACAATATAAATTAGCAAACATAGCTTGGCAGAGTACCACAGCAGAGCGGAGTAGAGCATACCATAACATGACAGGGCATGGCATATCATAACATAGCATAACACCGCATGCGATGACAGAGCGGAGCATATTGCACAGCACATAACACCACACGTGATCTAACGTAGCCTCAAGTAACATATTACCCTGTCGTAATACAACATACCACAGCCTTACCATTGATTTTCAGAACATGCATCACGACTAATTACGCTACCGAGGAACCCACATACCTATTTTATGTCCCATGTGTACCATCGGTGCTTCTGCTGCTGCTGCTCCTTCTCCTCCTCGGTGTCCTCCTCCTGCTGCTGCTTCTGCTGCTGCTGCTTCTGCTGCTGCTTCTGCGTCTGCGGCTGCAGCTTCTGCTGCTGCTGCCGCTGCTGCTGCCCCACATCCCCGTCCTCCTCCTCCTCCTCCTCCTCCTCTCCTCCTCCTCCTTCTCCTCTCTCTCCTCCCTCCTCCTCCTCCTCCTCCTCCTCCTCCTACCTCCTCCTCCTCCTCACCCTCCTCCTCCTCCTCCTCCTCCTCCTCCTCCTCCTCCTCCTCCTCCTCCTGCCTCCTCCTCCTCTCCCCTCCTGCCATCCGTGGCCCCTGCCACGCCCTGGCCTGCAGCCTCCCAGCGCACCCCCTGTGGCGTCGAGGAAATGCCACGCCTGCCACGCCCTGGGAGCCTGCAACGCATAGGGCCCCCACCCCCAGCGCACCCCCTGTGGCGTCGAGGAAATGCCACGCCTGCCACGCCCTGGGAGCCTGCAACGCATAGGGCCCCCACCCCCAGCGCACCGCCTGTGGCGTCGAGGCAATGCCACGCCTGCCTCGCCCTGGGGGCCTGCAACGCATAGGGCCCCCACCCCCAGCGCACCCCCTGTGGCGCCCAGGGAATGCCACGCCTGCCACGCCCTGGGGGCCTGCAGCGCATAGGTCCCCCACCCCAAGCGCCCCCCCTGTGGCGTCGAAGGAATGCCTTGTGTGCTATGCTGTGCTGTGGTGTGCTGTGATGTGCGGTGAGCTGTGCTGTGCTGTGCTGAGCTGAGTTGTGCTCAGCTGTGCCGTGCTGAGCTGAACTGAGCTGAGCTGAGCTGAGCTGTGCTGCGCAGTGCTGTGAGGAGGAGGAGGAGGAGGAGGAGGAGGAGGAGGAGGGGGAAGGGTGAGGTGAGTGTCGCGGGTGTGTCGCGGGTGCGGCGCGGCAGGGAAGAAAACCATAACCCCACGAAGCATGTGGGGAATTGCCGGATCTACCATTCCGTAACAGGGCAACACTTGCCATGACGTATCGCGGTATACAAAATTACAGACTCGCAGAACATACCAGAGCAGAACACAACAAACAATGACATGTCATGGCGGAACATATCATGATTTAACGCAGCATCGGGGACAACGTACGATAGCAATGCGCAGCATGGTACGACATAGCATAGGAGAGTACATAATAGCAGACCATAGTTGAACATACCATGCGTAGGTCATTTTTGCTACCGCGACAGCAACGAATGCTGCAACATTGCGTAATTCTCACATAGCACAGGAGAGTATCAACATATCTAATACAGCATCGTGCAATGGACATAGCACAACGTAACCACCCTATCATCACATATTTGTTTTACGACTGTTATTGCTACGGCAACGGTCTTGATATCACACCATAGGCTGTGACTTAATCTGTGATATATAGCAAAGCGGACCAGGTCACATGATACTGCAATGCTCTGGGCACAACGTCAAGAGCATCATTGACACTATCATCGCATAGCATCCGCTGGCAGAACAGGTCATGCCACAACATGGTGCCACAGCGCAAACCATTGTATAACATATGAAATCACATTGTGTCAGAGGTGGGCGTATTAGACTACTACCGATTGGAAGAGTCAAACAAAAGTGAAGATGGCTATCATGGCATAGCAGGACACTTCGCATTATCATATGACCAATCACGACGTGCGTTCCGAGGTGGTAAGGCTGGCGACAGAAACCACGTAGAGTAGAGTCGACCGATTGGACGACGCAAACAACTTGACAGGCGTCACGACGTCACGCCGGCCCGTCCAGAACCTCTTATGACAGAACAGCATGTCATGTCCTACATTGGGGCGCAGTCCAGGCGAACAGAACATAGCCTCCTCCTTCTCCTCCTCTTTCAACAGGTCTCAGATTCTTTCCGAAAAAGGGGACTGGGCCTCGCTCACACCACGCACCTGGGGCTCTCTTTTCCACCCCAGGGCCTGTTTCGGTTTCTTTCGTAAGGAGCCTGCCTCCTACGACAGCCTGGGAGTTTTGGCTTGTTGGGCAGCGGTAGCTTGCAAGCCTGGCCTGGCCGCCGCGCTGGCCGATGCCACCGGGGCCCTGCGCGCATCGTGCCACTAGGCGCGCGCACCGTCGGGAGCAAACACCGAAGGTTTCGGTGGGGATCGCTCCAAGCAAAATATGATGTGTGTGCTTTGAGGCTCGTCTCGGGTGCTTCGGAATGGGGGGCGGTACTGGCGGCGCTCCGGGAAGGGCCTTTCGCTTTCAAAGGGCGAAGGAGTTGACATCTCAGTCTCGGGGGCATGCGGCTGAATGCAGGTGGAAGGCGGCGATGTTACAATGGCGGCGAAGTAAAAGTTACAGCCTCGAGAGATTCCATTCTTGTGTGACTCGGGGGTCTGGAGCCCGCAAGTTTGAATAACAAGCAGTGGCGATGTCGTTTTCCGTTCAGGTTTCCGCAAGTTGGCATAGGGTTCTCGTCGGTTCATAGAGATTCTCGTCGGTTCATGGAGAGGCCCGAGTTCTGGCCTGAAGCCCAGATCTTCGACGATTTGATTGCCTCAATCCTGGCGTCTTTCCTTGATTTTTGCCTCTGGGGCCCGTCATCGAGCCCCGGGGCCATCATACCTGGGTCCGGGCGGAAAGCTGCCCCAGGGGAAGGGGTCGTGTTCTCTGGGGCCGTGCATTGGAAAAATCAGGTCGTCGGATGTCTGGGGATGGGAGTAGTGACCACACCGTGTGGTGAGTCAGTGGGGATCCAGGGCGGCGGCACAGTTTTGTGGCTCGGACCGTTCACAGAGGATACCTCGGGCAACTAGGCCTCCAGAGTCCCAAGACAGTGCGATGACGGACCGTGCGGTCTGAGGTTTCTTGGAATTCGAGGTCACCGCACGGTCCGTCACGGCACCGTTTCGGAACCCCAGACATGGGGAAGGATCGTGGACTGCAGGAAGGAAGGAGCCTTCGATGGGGCCCCTCAGGCTTACGAGAGGTTCACCTTTCGTCCTCCATCCACACCGATTGCCTCCCTATTGAGCCTCGCCCACGAGACACGGACATTGCAAGGCAGGACTTTGAATTCCGGCGGGAGAGAGTGAAGGCTTGATGAGTGTTCCAATCCACGACTGCAGCCTTCTTGGGCGCGCCAACGTCCTGCTTTATCGGAGTCTCTGTCCACGGGGCCTTGAGCTTCCGCACGCCGAGGCACAGCGGCGGCGGCGGCATTTTTCTCTACGTCTAAGATTGTCGCGGGTGTCTGTGGGTTATCGTCGGTGTCTGGAGGTTCGTCCGCCCTGGGATGCCTTGCGGCAGTTGCGCTTCTCCGAGGGCGTCCTGGGGCTGCCAGAATGCCGAGGCGGGCATTCACGCATGACCACAGCTTGGGGGATCGATCTCTTGGGCCCTCGGCTGGCTGTGGATGTGGACAGATTCGGCCCTCCTGGGGCCAAGCTATATACATATCCACCGCCCGCTGGGGTCCCAGGACGTCGGTTCCCCAGGCTACTGATATGTATAGATCCCCGCCTCGCAAGAATTGGCCCGAAACGCCGCGGGACGTCTGGGGCCGCGCTTTGACAAAATCACATCGTCGGATGTCTGGGAGGACGTCATTCGACGGCGTGAGGCGCTCCGCGGCGGCGACGCCTTCCAAAGGCAACAGCGACGGCGACGCCCACGACGACTACCTCGATTGCGACCATGACGCAGTCGTGAGCACCAGAGGGCTCGACACTTTCCCCAGGGATAGTTGTTTCATCCCCAGCCGTTTCGGGGCGGTCGTGCTTGAGCCTGGTCAGAGCCCACCGACAATATCTATATATCTACATGTATATATAGATATACATACCGCTACCCTTCCCTCGTTGCCATGGCTGGATTTGCCTCGAAGTCTTTGTCAGAGCGCGCCCTGGAAGAGGTCCACGGAATAGAGGTACCGGTGGTTTTCTGCAGTCCCAGAGGCCGCAGGCGTCGAATGGTCACCCTTCATGAACACCTTCACGGCGCGAGGTATGGGGTACACGCCAGGCGGGTCTCTCTCGCACCCGTTTTCCTCGTGGGCGCCCCTCTGCAGCAGTCCATTATCTTGTTGACCTCCACGCGCTCTGATCCTCCTGATGGGCTTGTTTTTCACCACCACCACCACCATAAGGTGGAGGGGGGGACGGACGTGGGGGACGAGAGGACGACGAAGAGGAGGAGGAGGAGGAGGAGGAGGAGGAGGAGGAGGACGAGGCGGAGGAGGAGGAGGAGGAGGAGGAGGAGGAGGAGGAGGAGGACCCCCTTCCCTCTCCTACGTACGGTGGTGGCGGTGGAAAACAAGCCCACGGTGTCCCGCTGGCCTCCAAGATAAGCGCCCTGGCCTTCGCCGCGCGGACCTCCGGCTCGTGATCTGCCTCCCCGCTGTTTCTCTTCGCCGCCCCTTCCGCAGGCGGGGCCCGCCTCCACGGGGAGGCACCCCAGTCCGCCTGCGTCTGAGCACTAGCTCTCCAGGGCAGGGTCTCCCTGCTACGGTGCAGCGACCCACCACCAGAGGCTCGGGGGCCGCGCGCACCAGGCAGCCCCCGATCGCCAGCAGACGGGGGCCTGCATCTGTGTCGCCACCCAGGGGTCAGTCAAGCAAGCAGCGTGGCTGACATTCAGACCCCCAAGGGCTTCATTCTTATCCTTATCCTCCTTCTCCTCCTCCTCCTCCTCCTCCTCCTGCTCCTGCTCCTCCTCCTCTCCTCCTCCTCCTCCTCCTCCTCCCCTGGTCCTTATCCTTATCCTCCTCCTCCTCATCCTCCTCCTCCTCCTCCTCCTCCTCCTCCTTATCCTCCTCCTCCTCCTCCTCCTCCTCCCCCTCCTCCTCCTCCTCCTCCTCCTCCTCCTCCTCCTCCTCCTCCTCCTCCTCTTTCCTCCTCCTCCTCCTCCTCCTCCTCCTCCTCCTCCTCCTCCTCCTCCTCCTCCTCCTAGGCGCGTCGCGCCGCCAGCTCCGGCCCACCGCGCTTCGGCGGGATGCGCTCCCCACGGGGCAGCCCCCGAGCGACAATGTCCCGAGCCTGCCCCGGCCTCCCGCCCCTCGGAGCGGAGAGGCACGTTGTCAGCTCGCCGGGCAAAGCGTGTCGCCGAGGCCGCCGCTTCTCCCCCCTTCCTCCTCCTTCTCCTCCTCCTCCTCCTCCTCCTCCTCCTTCTCCTCCTCCACCTGCTCCTCCTCCTCCTCCTCCTCCTCCCTCCTCCTCCTCCTCCTCGTCCTCCTTTTTTCCTCCTCCTCCTCGTCCTCCTCCCTCCTGCTCTCCTCCTCCTCCTCCTCCTCCTCTTCCCTTCTCCTACCTCCTCCTTCTCCTCCTCGTCCTTCTCCCTCCTCCCTCCTCCTCCTGCTCCTCTTCGTCCTCCTCCTCCTCTCCTCCTCCTCCTCCTCCTCCTCCTCCTCCTCCTCCTCACCTCCTCCTCCTCCTCCTCCCTCCTCCCTTCCTCCTCCTCCTCCTCCTCCTCCTCCTCCTCCTCCTCCTCCTCCTCATCCTCCCTCCTCAACCTCCCCTCCTCTCCTCCTCCTCCTCCTTCTCCTCCTCTTCCCCTCCTCCTCCTCATCCTCCTCCTCCTCCTCGTCCTCCTCCTCCTACTCCTCCTCCTCCTCCTCCTCCTCCTCCTCCTCCTCCTCCTCCTCCTCCTCCTCCTCTCCTCCTCCTCCTCCTCTCTCCTCCTCCTGCCTCCTCTTCGTCCTTCTCCTGCTCCTCCTCCTCCTCCTCCTCCTCCTCCTCCTCCCTCCTCCTCCTCCTTCTCCTTCTCGTCTTCTTCCTCCCTCCCTTTCCCTCCTCATCTTCCTTTTCCTCCTCCTTCTCCGCCTTCTCCTCCTCCTCCTCCTCCTTAGATTTTCGGTTGGGGGACCGCCCTGGGGCCCACCTAACCGATCTGTTCGACTACATGTCGAATCCAGTGCGACTCTAGTTCGACTATAGCTCATTTGAAGTTCGACCCGAGCCGACCGACGTTCGACGCAGCATCGACACGAGCGGAGCGATCGGGCTTGAGGCCACTCCCTGGAACGAGCGTCGACTCCCGACCCCCTCAATTATCCCGTAACCCCCGCGCCAACCCGCTCAGGAGGTCCTGGACTCCGCAGCGGTGGACCCGAGGCATCTGCCGAACACGCCCGAGGAGAGGGGGGTACCTGGGCCCCACGCCGCCCGCGGCAGGTCGCACCCCGACCTCCGTCAGGGCAGTGCCAGTCACTACCCCGGATCCCTGGCGCCCGCGTTTCCTTAACAGCTCGGACCGCTGGAGCCGAAGAAGAACAATGCGTGAACATAGACTGTCGGAGCTCCGCGCAGATTTCCTGGATCGGCGCTGGGCCCCCCTGGCGGCGCTTTCGGCGCCGCCCCTGGCGCTCAGCCTGCCAGAGAGGGAGGTCCAGCGATGATTCAAGAAATCCACGCGACGCTCGGAGCTATTGCGTTTACGCAGTTTCCTTTGGGGTTTTCTAGAAGGTATCGACTGGCTGTTCACTCGAGATTGTTTTTGTTTGACGGCCTTGGAATCCTGGAGTGAGGGCAGTCTGCCAACAAAAACCTTGAGTCGTGTTTTGGCACGGCGCGAGGAGGTCTGGGACAAGGGGTGTCGCCATCTCCTCCGGAGGAGGACCGTGGATCGAGGAGGAGACTTGAGGGTCTTATAGGCTTGCTGCCGCCTGCCTGCTGCCGCGTTCGCTGCGGCCTCTGGCTGCCGCCGCCTTCTCCCGCCGGCCGCTCGCTCGATCGCGCGCTCTCGAGTGTGCACCGCCGCGGCCGCGGCGGCCGAGCGCGGCGGCGGGCGGTGGCACGCTCGTCGGTGGCGCGCTCGTCGAGTGCGAAAGGCAGAAAGGCGGTGTCCCATAGATGCCCCAAAGGTTCGGACGTTTTTTTTTGGGGGGGGGCACGTCCTCATCATAAGGGGAGTTGGCAGGCCTCCGTAGTGGTGAGCCTGGTGGTGACCCCCCCTTGGCATTGCCGGGCTCCTCCACTGGCTGGGACCAAACGTCCCGCGGCGGTCTCGACGGCAGGTCTTGGGGGTGCGCGACGGCGTTACCCCCTAGACCTCGGGCAACTCGTGAGAAAAGCGCTCCAGAGGCCTTCCACGTGGAGGCTGTGTCTGACTTGAGGTGTCGTCAAAAAAACGGCCCTGGGGCGCACATGCTTTGTGCCAGGCAAGGGGCGGCGTCTTCCTCGGAGGCGAGGGGGAGGGGAGGAGAAAGGAGGCGCGAGGAGGGGGAGCAGCAGAAGAGGAGGAGGAGGAGGAGGAGGAGGAGGAGGAGGAGGAGGGGGAGGGGGAGGAGGGGGAGGGGGAGTGGGAGGGGGAGGGGGACAGCTAGGTGCGCTCGCGTCATATCTGACGTCTTACCCCTCCCTCCCATCCCTTACCATGGCTTGGATCTCCTCTCTATCCGCACAGTCGGATGTTGAGCAGGGCAATGATCGCGAGAGGGTGCGCGATGCATTGTAGAGCATGGCATGGCATGGCGTAGAAGAGCACGGCAGATCGTAGAATGTTATAGCATGGCGTGGCCTTGCGTAGTGAAGGATTTCATCACAAAGCATTGCAACGCACAGCATGGCATCGCACAGCGGCGCAGAACAGAACACCGCATAACATGTCATGGCAGGGCACCGGGTTCCTTGGAGGGTAAGTGGATCGTCTTCGAAGGGTCGGGGCCAGTCTGGAGTCGTGGCTCCAAGTGTAGCTCCCTGGGCTCCGCGACAAGCTCCCCACAAGGCGGGGCTGATGGAGAGCACCCGCTGGCTCTGCTTGCAATATCGCCTTCTGAAACGGGGCTCCCGCTTAAGACTTCCTCCAAACGCCGCCGCCCCGAAGGCCTTCTGCGGCCCAAAAACTAATCGAATCGACACCGGATGTGTAATCACTTGCGATGTTTTTTGGGAGGGGGTAATTTTCCACATTTGGGGCCTATTTGGACGAACCGAAAACGCTCGCGCTGCAGCGGGAGCACGTTTTGGAAGAACCAGAGGCGCAGAAATGTGGCCAGCGCTGCCGCGGGAGCAAACATTGCGACGGGCCGAAATCGATCGGATTATCAGAACACATACGAACACCAGGAAATGGGGCCAGCGATGCAGCGGGAACACGATTCGGAACGAGCGGAATTGCGGAAATGAGGCCAGCGCTTTAGCTGGAGCAAAGTTTTGAACACAAGCCAAGCGAAAATTCGAGTAAGTGGAGGAGGAGGAGGAGGAGGAGGAGGAGGAGGAGGAGGAGGAGGAGGAGGAGGAGGGAGGAGGGAGGAGGGAGGAGGAGGAAGAGGGAGGAGGAGGAAGAGGAGGAGGCGAAGGAAGCAGGGAGGGAGGAGAGGAAAGCGCGGAGTACGAGGAGGCGCTCTCGAGAGCTCCAGGGCTTGGCGACCCGACAGCCTCGAGCCGTCGGAGGTCGACCGCCCTGAGGCTGGCCTCGTCGACAGAGGCGGGCTCGGCACCCCTGTGCGCCACCCCCGTCTGGCTCCCCTCCCAGACCCCCTCGAGTTATGAACAAATCACGACGGGAGGTTCTTCATGATTTTTGGCCCCTGGGGGCCCTTACCGGCCCTCGGGGCCGTCAAAACACGACTCAGGACGAAAAACCGCTCCCGGGGAATGGGTCCAGGCTGCGGGGGGTCGACGTCATGAAAAAGTCCTGACGTCGGGGGTCCGGGCCCCTTGAGCCCAGTTGGCGGCGCGCACGAGGGGGTGGCCCGAGGGGTGCGGTCTTCTAAGCGGTGGCGCGATGGGGGCGGCCTTCTGAGTGGCGGGGGGGGCGGGGCTTCCCTGAGGCCCTCCGGGCCTCTGAGGAGCGTTGTCAGAAGCCCCCCCACGCCATTCTAAGAAGGCCCCCTTCTATGCCAAGACGCCCCGCCTCCTTCTCGGTGGGGCGCCGCCCTCGCGCCACGCCCCTGGTGCGCGCCGCCGGTGCAGGGCGCTGAGACCTCATCGGATTAGGCTTCTGGACCGAGATCTGCGACGACATGGTTTCTTCATTCCCGGTGCCTTCTTCCTCGATGTTCGGCGCCCGCGGCCCGCCAGCGGGCCCCGTGGCCATCAGAAACTCACCTACAGGGGCCGAGAAGCTCCCAACCGGTACGGAGTCGGGACCTCTGGGGCCGCGCACTGGAAGAGGCAGATCATCGGATGCCTGGGTAGGGCGTCAAGGTCGCCTCGGACTGGGTGTCTGGAGGCCAGCCTGCCGGCCAAATGCTTCTGGGGGGGGTCCTTCCGATCCGACGCTGGGCGAAAGAGTTGCAACATCGCGACAAATCGCGACGGGAGCCTTAGACCCTGTCTTTCTTCGGCGTGCTTCTGGCCCGATCTATCCGTGGTGGTCCCAGGGGCCGAAACACAGCCAGGGCGCAGGCCGTGGGAAATTGGCAGCGCCAGGATCTCGGGGGCCGCCCGCAGCCAACCCTCAAGCCCCCGGCCCTTCGAGGAGGGAGCCCTTCCTTATTGCGAAGGCTTGACGGCCGGTGCCGCCGACGTTGAGGTTGGGGAGGAGGGTGCGAAGATGAAGAGGGGGACAGGAGGAAGAGGCGGATGAGGAGGAGTAGGAGCACAGGAGGGGAATGAATAGGAAGAGAGTGAGGCGAGCAGGGTCGCGGGGGGGGCACGAAGGAAGGGCAGGGGCGAGTAGCGCGTGGCGAGGATGTTGACGGTGTTGACGACGACGCTGGTTGCCTATCAGGACCATTCGGGGCGTCTTGAACCCTCCTGGGACGACTCCCAGGCTTCGTTCGTTGGTTTCAAGCTGGGTTCTTGGGCATCTGGGAGGCCACGGAGGTGTAGTTAGATTTGGAGGGCGCTGGGGCCGGGACCTGGGCCAGGGCCGGGGCCGGAGTGGGCCGGGAGCCAGGGCTGGGGCCGGGGCCGGGGCCGGGGCCGAGGCTGGCTGGGACGGGCCGGGGCCGCGGGGCCGAGGCCGGGGCCGGCGGGGCGGGAGCCGGGGCCAGCCAGGGCGGGGAGCTGTGGGGGCCCTATAATGAAGCAGTACTACCCCCGGGACCCCCCCCGCCCCCCGGGACCACCCCTGGGCCCCCCCCCCCCCGGGACCCGGCGCCTCCTCCTCCTCCTCCTCCTCACCTCCGGGTATCCTTCTCCCCTCACCTCCGGAATCCGCCTCACCTCCGGTCAGGTGATCGCAAAGCATGGATCATGCAAGGGGGCGTGGATTCGCGGCGGGTCCCGTTTCCATGGGAAATCGCGGATTTCTGCCGCCGAGCGAGGCGGCTCCGGCCGCGTTTTGGGGAGGGCATTGCCCCCCGATCCATGGATTTGGCGACCGCGCGTCAAATCCATCGGTTGCTAATCCATGCTTGCGCGCCCCCGAGATGAGCCGAGCGGCAAGCGGCGCACCAAGAGCCACTCGCTCTTGCCCAGGGGGCACTGCGCAGCCGGCCTGGGGACGCGAAGGGTCCTGGCCCGAGCGCCGAGCGCGGGTCGCGCAGAGACGCCCCGTTCTCCCAGCAATAAGTGGGGCCTGTCCCTCTACAGGAGGAATGCTTAAAAATAATCGAAAAGATAGCCTGGGGACTATGTTCAACGTATTTTGTTTGCCATTTCGAAATATTTGTTGGCTACTTTAAATTTGTTTCTCGAAAATCGGCCTGTAGGGGGACAGGCCCGACCTCATTCCAGCATCGGAGGGCGCCAACTTTACACCTACACCGATGCAGGCCAGGCCGCTCTCGGGCCGTGCCGACGCGGCGGCGACCCCGCCTTTGGCGCTCAAGGATGAACACCGCCATCGGCCCCCACCCAAAATCGGAAAGTATAGAAATGTCGAGCAACCGAAAAGCCGCCGATCGTTCGAGGTTGAACGAGCCACGCGGCGCCCGAGTCCAACGCCGGGGACGTCACGAGGCCGGCCTGCCGCACGCCCTCCTGCATTGGCTGGGAGGGCGTGTGCATCGATGTTGGTCCCAGGACTGGCCAGGCCAGGACCAGTGCAGGTGCATAGTTGGCGCCTCCTTGCACCACGCGCCGGTGCTGACCATGGCGTGCTGCACGAGGCCGCTGGCGCTGCTCGCCACGGCGCTCGCTGCGGCATCGGCTGGCGGCAGCCTGCGCGCGCCGCGCACGCCGCCGCGCTACAGCGTCGACCTCTCGAGGCCTCCGCGCGAGCGCTGGGCGGAGCCACTCCAGGACTTCCTGGAGAAAGAGGGGACGAGGCCTCGCAGAGTGAGAGGAAGAGAAGGTACCGACACCGCTGCTCGTCCTGGAGGGCCCTCGTCACCACCGCGGGATTCGCCACACAATCTCGGTCAGAACGTACCTCAGGACAGGTCCGTGGAGTAGTGGGTTGGGTCTCTTTCGTGTCGCCCAAGCAGAGGGCACCTCTGTGTACCACCGCCGTGCCTGGCCAGGGTCCACCCTGGGCCAGATGGCGCAGCATGCCCACCTCAGGGTGGACCTGGCCAGGCACCGTGGTGGTGATGGTGGTGTAACCTTCTGCGGAAAGGCCGTTCCTGGACTTCTACGGCGCGGTGCTGGCGGCAATGGCGCAGCACGACGCCGAGACGATGGCTTTCTACCAGGCCCACGTGGAGGACCTGGAGGCGGTGTACATGGAGCGCTACCCCGACGCCCACGGCGAGATGCGCGTCCTGTGGGAGGCGCTGGACCGGCACGCCTCGGGCGAGGAGCAGCGTGCCGCGCTGTCGTGGCCTCGGGTCTTCCTAGCCCAGCTGCACATGCAGATCACGAACATCGGGCCCCGGCTCGGAGAGTGCACCAGCGTAGTGGCGCAACTCCCGACGGGCATGCTCCACGCGCGCAACTGGGACTTCGGCCCCGAGCCTGGGGCACTCGGCACCGCCTCCGTCAGCGTGGACTTCCACTCCTCGGGCACGGGTAACTTCACGTGCCTGCTGGCCCTGACGCACATCGCGAAGTGGACGACGTGCGTGAAGCCCAGGGCTTTCTCCATGTCCCTGAACGCGCGGGGCTTCGGAGACGGGCACGAGCGAGGCCGCACCGCGGCGGAGGAGCTACGGTTATTGCGCCAGGGCCACCTGCCCAGGGTCGAGGTGCTCCGCCGGGTGATGCGGGCGGAGAGCTTCGGCCAGGCGGTCGGGGTGGCGGCCGCCTCGAGGCCGCTCACCAGCATGTACGTCATCCTCGGGGCCGCCGACCCCCGCGAGGGCGGGGCCGTTGTCACGCTGGAGGGCAACGGCAGCAGCGCGGACGTCATGCCCATGCCAGGCCCGGCGGAGGCGGACGGCTGGTTCCTCGTGCAGACAAACGCGGACCATTGGGTACCCATGTCCCAGGGGGCGTATTCGTCGCACCGGCGCGAGCACGTGCGCGGGCTGATGCGGGCCCTGGGGCCGAGCGCGACGCCGGAGCAGGTCCTCGGTGTGCTCCAGGACGCCACGGAGTACCCGGCGGGCAACGCCGGCCCCGACGACGGCGCGGTCTTCCGCAACAGCACCATCGCGAGCGTGCTGATGTCCCCGGGCTCGGGCGGGGCATGCGCTGCGAGCTACCGCCCCCTCGTGTGGAGGGCGCTGCCCGGGCCTGGGCCCGCCCCGGGGCCGCAGCCTCCCCAGACCCCCGACGTCATGAGCTTTTCATGACGTCGACCCCCCGCAGTCTGGACCCATTCCCCGGGAGCGGTTTTTCGTCCTGAGTCGTTGTTTGACGGTCCCGAGGCCCAGTAAGGGCCTCCAGAGGCCAAAAATGATGAAAAACCTTCCGTCGTGATTTGTTCAGAACTCGAGGGGGTCTGGGTCTGCAGGAGCCCCTCTTCGCTTGAGGCCCCGCGGCCCCCGGCGCTGCGGGCGCGCCTTCGGGGCGCGCTTCCGGGGCGACGTGCGCAGCGGGCGCGCGCGAGGGAAAGAGTCAGGAGGGGAAAAAACACACAGACACAATTAATCGTCGATTCCAAGGAAATATGGGAAAATATGGGAAGTGGGGGGGAAGACAAAAACCCAGAAAATATATGAAAATATGGGGTTATTTGTGTATTTGTGTCCTGGGGCCCCTTCAAAGAGAGCCTCCTGCAGCGCGCGTGCCGGAGCGCGCTGTGGGAGGGCCGCGGCGGCCCAGCAAAAACGTCCTGTGGAGCCGCCTGCTCTCCGGGGTGGCCCTGCGTCCGGGTGGGCTCGCGCCGCTCCGGCGCGCGGCGGCCCTGACGCCGGCCGTTCAAGGTGGAACTCTGGCACTAAGTCGGGCCTGTCCCCCTAAGGGGGATGTTCGACGAACATCAAAAAAACCCAAAATACCCCAAGAAGGTCAAAAAAATACTAGAAAAATAGTCCTCAGATTATTTTTGGATTCTTTTTGGGGTGTTTGTAATTTTTCGTCGGAAATCCCCCTGTAGGGGGACAGGCCCGACTTAACGCTGGCAGCGAACCTGAACGGGCCGATATCGCACGACTTGCGCAGGCGAAAAGCAGCGATCTTTCAAGGTTGAGCGACCCAGGCGGTACCAGAGATCAGCGCCGAGGGCATCGCGACGAGAATTTGTCACCTCTGCAACAGATGCTGCCCGTGTTCTTCCCTCCTCGTTCAGCCTCGATATGTCTCACCAGGGCATGGCAAACCTCATAAAGCTTGGCTCGGTCTGTCGACTCTTCTTGTCAATCCCTAGGGATGCTCAATGGCTTCCAGAGGTCACGGGACCATTTGGAAGTTTCCTTAGACTCAAAAGTTTCACAGATGCCCAAGAATTTTGATCGTTGGTTCCTTATTGAACCTCGAGGAGGCGGAGGCTTTCAAAAGAGGAATTGACCATGCTTCCAAGTGCACATGAGAAGTGTGACCGCATGTGTCATATACTCGGCTATCCGTGGGGCATCTGACATTCCTCCTCGACGGCCGACTCCTCGGCAGTGGGTTGGACCAGGATGGGAGATGCCCTCGTCACGTCATATCGCCGTCGTAGTCGTCATCGTCGTCGCCGTCGTGCTCGTCGTCGTCGTCGTCGTCGTGGTCATCCTCCTGCGCCTCCTCCTCCTCTTCCTCCTCATGTTCTTTCTCCTTCTCCTCACCCAGGATGCGCGGGGAGGGGAGATGAGGGGGGAGAAAGAAAAGGAGAAAGGATGGAAAGGTGGAGGAGGAGGAAGAAGACGACGAGTGAGGACGACGACGACGACGAGTGAGGACGACAACAACCACGACGGCGTGGACGACAATCCTTTCCCTAGCGCATGCTACCGGGACTTAATCGCTTCGGCCCCCACCCAGGAGTGTACGACGGCCGCCAGTTTTGCCGACGCCAGCTCCCACTGCGTGAAGGACGCCACCCGCTCAAGGCAGACGAAGGCGACAGGGTCGCCGAGGAGGAAGGTGAGTCCGTCTTCCTCTTCCTCCTCTTCCTCGCTCCTCGCTAACACCACGGAATGTTGCACGCCCGCCTGACTGACGGCGTCAAGTTATCTCAAAGTGTGGGCGCAGCGGTGGAAACGAGAAGCAGAAGGGGATGGTGGTGTGCGCGGGGGGGCCGGAGAAAGAAACAATGGAACGCAAGTCAGCAAAGACAAGTCGCACTCCTCCTCCTTCTCCTCCTCTTCTGGGCCTCTGTGGGGCCCCATCGTCGCCATAGGTGGGCCTGCTCCGAAATCCTGATGATAATACTCATCGGCAGGAATGCAGGGGGTGCGGGGGGGGGGGGGGCGAGAAGGGAGGGGTAGGAGGAGGGAGGATGAGAAGGGAGAGCGGAAGGAGGAATTAGCGGGAGGATGGGAGAATGAGAGAGAAGGAGGAATTAGCGGGATGATGGGAGACACAGAGAGAGAGAGAGAGAGAGAGAGAGAGAGATGCAATGGCGGGGCGACTAGTAGGTTGTACGGTGAGAAGGGGGGCGGAGAAGGAGGGAGAGCGGAAGGAGGAACTAGCGGGAGGAGAGAGAGAGAGAGAAAAAGAGAAGGAGAGAGAAAGAGAGAAAGAAGGGGGAGAGGAAAACAACAAGGGAAGGAAGGGAAGGAAGAGAAGCGCAGAGGTGGACGGCCGAGGAGGAACACACGAGCAGCCAAGGACCCTCCAGGCCCATTTGAGGGCAAGTTCGGGCGTCGTCCCGAGAACATCTGGGGAGCGCGAAAGTTCACCCTGGCGTCCGGAATTCCACCTTCTGACCGCAGAGCATCACATAACCGGGGCCATGGCAGGAGGGGTGAAGAGGGGAATGGGGGAGGAGGCGGCGGGAGCCATGGCAGGAGGGGGGGAGGGGGAAGGGGGGGAGGGGGAAGGGGGGGAGGAGGCGGGAGGGGTGAAAGGACAATGGGGGCGACGGATCAGCCCCACTGGCCGAGAACCCAAGCTGCCAAGTCTTGATGTCTAATTACTTGGAGCTGGTGCAGCTTTGGGTTTAGGCTCTCTGAGTGCCAGGCAGGCCCGACAACTGGATACAGCGCTCCAGAGCCTTGAACGCCTGATGCATTCTGGAACAGTGCCGGGCAGGCCCAGGAACAGTGCCGCGGCACCTGATACATTCTCCAGAACCGCCAGATGTCAGAGGTCCCCGATCTATCTCGATCCGAATTCGCTGCGTTCTGTTGCTTCGGCCCTCAAACTGCCTGGGCTTGCGCGATCGGCCTCTTGTTGTTGGTCAATCGGGAATGCGCGGTGTCAGTGAGTGTGCTAGGCCGCTCAGATGTGAGGTCGAACTCGGAGCGTATTGTGAAGGCCTGACGGCCGGTGCCGCCGACCCTGGAAGACATCGACGACGACCAGGAGGGGGAGGAGGAGGAGGAGGAGGAGGAGGAGGAGGAGGAGGAGGAGGAGGAGGAGGAGGAGGAGGAAAAGGAGGAGGAGGAGGAGGAGGAGCAGGAAAAGGACTACCCCCTGGGGCCCTGCGCGTGCTGGGCCGCTCGGAGATGGAAGCGGACTCGGAGCGCACTCCTCGCAGCCCTCTTTCCCGCCTTCCCCTGCCCTCTCCGCTCCGGCCCGCTCTGCTGGGCCCCCCGGGTGGCGCTGGGGCGACTGCGCCGCTCGCGCCTCTCTCGGCCCGCGGGGCCGGGAGCGAGGAGGAGGAGGAGGAGGAGCGAGGAGGAGGAGGAGGAGG
>CAUYUJ010019075.1:143302-148302 GCA_963575745.1 Prorocentrum cordatum
CTTTCTAGCCACATGCGTTTGTAGACACATTGGATGCCGCTACTTAAACACATACACGTGCATATGTTCATATACATACTTTCTTGGGGATGGATCCGTCTAAAGACAACGTGACCGTTGCGTTCGGCGCAGTACAACGTCGGAGAAAGGGCAGATACGTCAACGGCATGCTCCTGTTCTGGAGCAGGTCTCACATGGTACCCCCACGCAGGACATGCGGGAAGAGGTGGTCAAGAAGTTCAGGAAGGGCGAGTACGAGGTGCTGATCGCCTCCAACGTCGCCTCGCGAGGCCTGGATTTCCCAGACATCCGGCTCGTGGTGCAGTTCGAGCTGCCGAAGACGGTGGAGATCTACACCCACAGGATCGGCCGCACGGGCAGAAACGGCCAGACGGGCACGGCCCTCTCCTACTTCCAGGCGGCGGCGCCTCGGAAAGCGTCTCCCCTCCTCAGGAGGAGGAGGAGGAGGAGGAGGAGGAGGAGGAGGAGGAGGAGGAGGAGGAGGAGGCCACCCACTCCCTGAGATCCTGGCGTCTACTTTTTCTTTCGAATCGGGCGTTGTCGCCCAGTTCCAGGCCCTGGGGCCCTCACAGGTCCATTTGCCTGGACCAACACAAAGGTCAGAGAAGGTGGGGTCGGGAGCTCTTGTCGTGATGCTTCACTATGCAGATGTGTTTCTCGCGTCGTCGGATCTCGAGGTCCACACCACCCGGAGGCCCTAAGCCGAACTGGACCTGAGAGCAAAATCGACGCCTCGGATCCGGCAGAAGAGTCTGGCAAACACCAGGCGGTGAGGCGGCGGAGGCAGTGTGCCAACACCAGTGCCCTCGAGGTTCAGCGGTCGAAGAACGATACAACTACCATACACTTTGCTGCCGTCGGGGGCGCCTGCCCCCCGGGCGGCTGCAAAGTTTCTACTCCTACGGTGCGGCACTTTTCATCATCCCCGTCTGGCGTTCATGGGGGAAACAAGCTCCTCGCCGCTGCTCAGGTGGGTGGCGGCGGGTACGACGCGAAGCTCGCGAAGCCGCTGCTGGAGTTCCTGAGGCTCAACGACCAGCGGCCGCCAGAGTTCCTGGAGGAGCTGGTGGAGCCTGGCGCCAGCCGGCGGCGGTCGCGATCCCGAGACAGAAGAGGCGGCCCCCCAGATCCAGCGTCGGGAAAAGATCGCGACGCCGTGAAGCACCACTCGACGGCGAGCCCACGGGGGGGAATGCCTGAGGAGCTTCCCGAGCCTTCTATCCGAATGCAGGAGGCGGCTTCTCAGACGGCCGGAGAGCTTTTGAGGAGCTGCGCTGTCTTCTGAGAAGGCCTGCCCCCTGTCGTGTTGCCCCCTTGGGCGCGCCGCCGAAGCACTCCAATCGATCAGTGGCGAGGCGCCCTGGCTTGCCCATAGGCGCACCGAAGAATGTCCTGATAGCCTCTCGTGTTCTCCACGAGCTGTTCTCAGAACATCTCTGGCTGAGGCTGTCCTGCTTTACCGCATCGGGCTCATGTTCTAAGAACGTGGTTTTCGTCACTACAACAGGTCTGTGACTTCATCACGTTTCGTGGTAGGCCCATCGGGGTGCCGGGACGGTCGGTCCCTGCTCAATCCCGGAGCCCCCGGTTTGATCTTATATGCACGGCAGCTCGTCAGAGCCCCGAGCCATCAGGGGTAATTCGGGCAGGGCAATCTCGTTTTTTTTTGTGTCTTCGGCACTCCGAGCCCGAGTTGCCCCGGGCCCGAGTCACCTTGGACAATCCGGGCGCCCAGAGCCCCCAATCATCAGGGGCACCTCGGGTCAGGGGTCAGGGCAGACTCGGTTCGGGAATCCAGGCCCGAGTTTCTCCGGGCGCCCGAGCTCGGGCCAAGTCGGTCGGGGCGGGAGGAGCGCGCGTCCGCCGTGCTGTCTTTTCCCGCGGCGCCTGGATGCGAGGCAGCGACCCCAGAGGCTCGGGCGGCGGTCGGGAGCACGACCGCGGAGGCTCCGGCGGAGGCGGCGGCGGGGGCGGCTACGGCGGGGGCGGCTATGGCGGGGGCGGCTGTGGCGGGGGCGGGGGCGGCGGAGGCGGCTGCGGCGGCTACGGTGGCGGCTGTGGCGGGGGCTGCGGCGGCTGGGGCGGAGGCGGCGGAGGTGCCCTGGCTCGCCACGAAGGGGGGCCCTCTGGGAAAGTGGGCCTGAGGTCTCTTTCTCTCCCTTCTTCCCTCCGCCTGCGGTGCCGCTCCCACGCCCGGGTGCGGTCGAGAGGCGGCTCGGGAGGAGCAGCTGGGCCGGGGCAGCGGCCCGAGAGGTGCAGGCTGTTTTCTGCGCGAGATTCGGAGTGGCCCCTTCGCCGGAGTGGCACTTCAGGGTGCGCGGCGTTCGGGGGACGCGGGGGTGGGGGCCCGCCCCGGGCGCGCCTGGCGCCGCCGTCGCACTTCTGCGCGGCGATCGGCAAGCCGCGCGCCACAGGTCGCGCTTGCTCTGTGGACGCCCCCCAGGGGCCCCCCCCCCGGAGTCGGGGGTTGGCCGGAGCCCCCAGTCTGACACGTCGACTAGTGAATTGTCCGTTTTCGGTTCTCGAGAGGGCGCCGCGGCCGTCATTTTCCAGGCTTGCGCCCTCCAGGTTTGGGCCCGAGGTCGTTTTCCCTAAACCACGTTTGGCTGAAAGAGGCTGTTGTCCATCCCCGAAAATGCCCAGGAGCGCCGGGCAGGTGTCAGGACTGTGTGGTCAGCCCATCGCGCCGCCCGTCCTGGCCCACCACGCTTGAGCGCGGCACGCAGACCACGTCCCAAGCCACAAGCCTCGGCGTCCCGAGCCTGTCCCCCGGGGGCGCCCGCCCCGCGCAGCGCAGCGGCCCGTGATCCGCTCGCAGGGCAGCGTGTCCCCGAGGCCATCGCCGCGAAGCGCTGAGCTGGTGGACGACGATCAGTGGATGGGAAGCATGTTGCTGACTCATTGCCCAGATGTCTAGGAAAATGCTGTCAATATGTAAAGCGACATCTTTTAGCTTTTTTCCTTAGAACACGATCAAGCATCTTAGAGAGCACAGCGATACTTCCAGGATGGGACTGTTAGGGTGTCCATCGTCCCAGCACGCACAGCGCGAAGCAGCAGTTCCCGACCGTCAAAAGCACGCGCAACAGCTCGGGAATTGCTCGGCGCAGACCGGCCCGCCGTCCCTCGGGCGCCCGAGGTGCCTGCGGCGGCTACGGCGGCTGCGGCAAGGGCCCGGCCGGAGGCTGGGGCGGCGGCGGCGGCGGCGGCTGCGGCTGGGGCGGCAAAGGCGGCGGGCAGCAGGGCAATACCCCCTCCTCCTGCCAGTGCGCTCCCAGGCCCCTTCGGGCAAGGAACAGAAAGCATGGGGGGAGGTTTCGCCGTATCTTCGGCCTCTGGGGGCCTCCACCGGGCCTCGGGACCGTCACAAAAACGACTCAGGATGAGGAGCCGGTCCTGGGGCATGGGTCGAGACCTCCTTGAGTCGACAAGACGGAGGAGTGACCTTTCGCCGGAGTGACCTTCGGGGCGGGCATAAATTGGTCCCCAGATCGCCGAACGCGATGCGGCAGTAGCGTCTTGCGCGGTTGTGCTCGGTCCTCCCGCAGCCCCCCAGAAGCCGCGCACCAAAAGGTCAGTCTTACCCAGGGTCACTCTAGCGTGTAGCCGATTTCTGGGGATCAGCGCCATGAGAAGATCGGGGCGTCGGGGGTCTGGTCTCTGCTGGTCCGTGGGCAGCCCGCGGGAGCTCCGGTTTCTGCTTGGAGCGTGCCCTCTGGCCTCGGGGATGTCTCTGCCCGCTCCTGGCGCCGAGGGGCGTCTGAGGCCCCCTCTCTGGGACCTCTCGTGGGAGTCGAAGGGCTATCTTAGGGAATCTTAGGGGATCAGCTTGCTTAGAAATAGCTGGGGGGGATCCCAAAAACATGATCAGAATCGATCTCCCCTCCCCTCCCCTCCCCTCCCCTCCCCTCTCCCCCCTCCCATCCCCCCCCACCCCCACTTGCGAAGTCAGGGTGGACCTGAACGGTGTTTCTGGCGACTTCGTGGGCCGTTTTCCTTTCGACTTCGTCTTGCGGTAAGAAGGCGGGTTCGAAGGAAAAAACGAAAACAAAACGATAAAACGAAAAGCACCGTTGAGGTTCAGCCCTGCCCACCCCCATGTGCGGAGCACGGCCCGAGAGCTGCCGGAGCGTGCCCTGGCCTCGGGTATGTCTCTGCCCGTTCTCGGCGCCGAGGTGCGTCTGAGCGCCCCCCTCGCCCCCCCCCCTCCCCCTTCTCCCCTCCCCTCCCCCCTCCCACTCCCCCCTCCCCCCCTCCCACCTCCCCTCCACAATTACTCAATATGAATACTCTCCCTCTTCCCCTGATGACGGTTTGAAAGTGGCCGACCCCCCCCCGCGTACTGTTTTGTTACACACAGGTTTCCCTGGAGTTGGGTTTTCGCCTTCATTTTTGTTTCAAAATGCTGCTCTCGCTGAGGCGCCAGGCCTCATTTTCGGGCCCCGCTCGTTCCGAATCGTGCTCCCGCTGCAGCGCTGGCCTCATTTCCGTGCTTCCGCTCGTTCCGAATCGTGCTCCCGCTGCAGCGCTGGCCTCATTTCCGCGCTTCCGCTCGTTTCGACTCGTGCTCCCGCTGCAGCGCTGGCGTCGTTTCCCGTGCCATGCCACGGCATGCAATGCAGTGCTAGGTTGATACTACGGTTTGCGGTGCTCTTCTACGCCATGCCATGCCGTGCTCTACAATGCATCGCGCACCCTTTCGGGATCATTGCCCTGCTCGACGTCCGACTGAGCGAGTAGAGGGGGGATCTGCGCCATGGTGAGGGATGGGAGGGAGGGGTAGGATGCCAGATAGATGACGCGAGCGCACCTCGCTTGCCCCCCCCCCTCCCCTCCCCCCCCCCACCCCAACTTGCGGAGCACGGCCCGAGAGCACCCCAACTTGCGGAGCACGGCCCGAGAGCAGCTTCTGCCGTTCTCCGGTGCCGCGCGGCGCCCGAGTCCTTCGTGCCCCGCCTGAAGTCGGGCGCCTCCCTCTG
>CAUYUJ010019075.1:153302-188169 GCA_963575745.1 Prorocentrum cordatum
AAACAAAATTACCCCAGTGCGACCCTACCTAGAAATTGGAGCCCCTAGGAAAGCAGCATTAGTTGCTATGCTATGCCATGCCATGCCATGCTATGCTCCGCTATGCAATGCTATGCTATGCTATGTTATGCTGCGCTATGCTATGATATGAACTGCTATGCTAAGTTATGATATGACATGCTGCACTGTGCTATGCTAAGCTATGCTATGAAATGCTGCGCTATGTTATGCTATGCTATGATATGGTTGGCTATGTTATGCTATGCTATGCTATGCGAATGCAGCGCTGCGCTATGCTAAGCTAAGCTAAGCTAGGGTGTCCTGCGATGCTATGCTATGCTGCGCTATGCTATGCTAGGCTGGGCTATGCTATGATATGCTGTGCTGCGCTATGCTATGCTACGCTATGCTATGCTATGCTGTGTTCTGCTGTGCTAAAGCTCAGCGAAGCTAAGATGACGGTAAGCTAAGCTAATATAAAGTTGAGCTAAGATGAAGCTAAGCTAAGATGAAATAAGCTAAGATGAGATAAGCGACGCTAAGCTAAGGGGACGTAACTGGGGGAACCGCGGGGCGGATACTGGGGGAACCGCCCGGGGCGCTTTCCACTGCCCGGCCCCTTTAAGCCCAGAGAGTAAGAACCCTTCTAGGCAGAGCCTAGGTAGGGAATACATTACCCCAGTGCGACCCTACCTAGAAGTTGGAGCCCCTAGGAAAGCAGCATTACTTGCTATGCTATGCTATGCTATGCTGCGCTATGCTATACTATGCTATGCTATGCTAAGCTGCGCTATGCTATGCTATGCTTGGTTATGCTATGCTATGCTATGCGATGCTGCGCTATGCTATGCTATGCTATGATTGGCTATGCTATGCTATGGTTTGCTAATGCAGCGCTATGCTAAGCTAAGCTAAGATAAGCTAGGGGGTCCTGCTATGCTATGCTATGCTGCGCTATGCTATGCTAGACTGGGCTATGCTATGATATGCTGTGCTGAGCTATGCTATGCTACGCTATGCTATGCTGTGTTCTGCTGTGCTAAAGCTCAGCGAAACTAAGACGAGGGTAAGCTAAGCTAAGATAAACCTGTGCTAGGATGAAGCTAAGCTAAGCTAAGATGAAATAAGCTAAGCTAAGATGAGATAAGCGACGCTAAGCTAAGGGGACGTAACTGGGGGAACCGCGGGCCGGATACTGGGGGAACCGCCCGGGGCGCTTTCCACTGCCCGGCCCCTTTAAGCCCAGAGAGTAAGAACCCGTCTAGGCAGAGCCTAGGTAGGGAAACATTTCCCTCAGATGGGATGGGGCGGGGGGGTCGTCATCGTCACCGCCGTCGTCGTTGTCGTCGCCGCCGTCGTCGTCGACGACGGTTTTTCTCAGATCGCAGACGTAACCTCGGAACGACGACGATGGCGGCGGGGACGACGACCTCCAGAGCTCTCCGACGACGACGGCGGCGGCGACCTCCGGAGCTCTCAGACGACGGTGCCGCCGCCGCCGCCGACGGCTGCGCCCAACCACGCCACACCCGCCACACCCGCCACACCCACAGCACCACACCACATCCACACAGGGTGGGGGGGAAGGACCCATCGTGTGGCGGGGGGGGCCCGATGCCATCAGCATGGTTCAGGCGATCGCAAACATGGATTAAGGATTAAGGGGGCGTAGATTAGCGACGGGTCCCGTTTCCATGGGAAGCCGCGGATTTCTGCCGTCGAGCGAGGCGACACCGACCGCAATTTGGGGAGGGCACCTCCCCCGATCTATGGATTTGGCGACCACGCGCCAAATCCATGGATCGCTAATCCATGTTTGCGCGCCCCCGACTGGATCAGCTTGCGAAGAAGACACGCGCGACATCGAACAGATGCACGGGGATGGACGTCCGAGCGACGGCAAGTGATCTTCTCAGGCGGTTTGGCAAGGGTTGGCGGCTGGCCGGCTTCGGGGCTCAAGAGACGGGGATCTGTGCATCTTTTTGATAGCAAACAGATGCAACGTACAGTCAACCCGCATAAAAAGGATCAGCGGCTTTCCAAGGCTACACTTGCATACTTTCTCTTCGGCCCATCCTCGGCCGCTTTCGCTGGCTGCGCCCCGCTCGCAAATTGCCAGCATGGTCTTCCATGGTCCTTGGATCCTTTTTGTGCGTCCTTATTATACGGGCTGGCTGTACGGCCCAGGGCATGCGCGGGGTGGGTCGCGGGTGGGTCGCGGGTGGGTCGTGGGTGGGTCGCGGGGCAGGTCGCGAGTGGGACAACGACAACTAACAGCAACAACGACGACAACATCATCAACAACAACAACACCAACAATTAACATCAGCAACAATGACGACGACGACGACAATCACAGCAACAACAACAAAAACATCAGCAGCAACAACAACAACAGCAACAGCAACAACAACAACAACAACAACAACAACAACAACAACAACGACACCAACACCAACAACAATACCAACAACAACCAACATCTACACCAGCACCAGCATCAACCAACACCAACATCAGCAACACCAACAAAAGCACAGGCAACAATAGCAGCACCAACAATTACAACAATCCGCACTGTGGAACCCCACTTCAGCCACGCACCCGGGGACCGTGAGTGAGTGATCGGCCCTTTTACTCGGATACCGTACGGCCACCCTCCCAAGATGAGCCCAGAGAGAGCTCCAGTAGGCCATCCTGCCAGGTCTTGCAGGATCCTGCAGAGCCAGGGTTACGCTGACCCGGGCTTGCACGCAGGATCCTGCAGCATCTTGCGGGATCCTGCAAAGCCCGGCCGACCCGGGCTTGCATTGACCCGGGTCAGTTCGTCCCCGAGGCGGTTGGCCGTCTCCCGAGGTGGCGGCAGCGATCCCAGGAGCTGTCTTTCAGCGGCGAGTCCAGGGGGGAAGTGAGAAGGGGCGGGCCTCCTTACAAGGCTCGGAAGTCCCCTGGCCTTCCGAGACGTTTTTTGAGCTCTCCCCGAAGACACGGAGGGCCTCCCAGAAAGCCTCCTGAGAAGCCCTTGCTGGCCTCTGTGAGAAGGCCCCCTTTCTCCCTCTCCCTCCCCCCCCTCGCGCGCCGCCGAGCACGGGCACAGGCACCGACACAGACAGACACAGACACAGACACAGACACACACACACACACACACAGACACAGACACACACACAGACACACACACACACAGACACAGACACAGACACACACACACACACAATCACACACAACACACACAACACACACACAGACACACACACACACACACACACACTTGTGGGAACAACAACTCACATGAGAAAAAAACATCACAAGACAGCTCGCCGCTTGGGCCCCACCGCCAGCCCAAACGGTGAGCATAAATCAGGCACAGCCCCGCACGCATTCGAATGCCCACACTTCGTCTTCGTACTACTCGTATTTCTCCCCATCCTCCTTCCCATCCTGATCGTCGTCGTCGTCCTCCTCCTCGTCCTCCTCATCATCCTCGTCTTCTTTCTGCCCCAGCTACTCCTCGTCGTCCTCGTCTAAGACCTCGTCCGCGTTTCTCCTCTTCCTCCTCCTGCTCATCCTCCTTCTCCTGGCACCTAGGTTGCGCCATAGGCTACGCTGTAGGGTGTGCCTTCGGCGGCCGAGAAGAAACCGGTCTCCTATCGGTTGCGCCATAGGTCGCGCCCTCGGCGGCCGAGAATACAACCGTCTATGTATAGTTGCACCATAGGTTGCGCCCTCGGCGGCCGAGAATACAACCGTCTCCTATCGGTTGCGCCATCGGTTGCGCCCTCGGCAGCAGAGAATAAAACCGTCTCCTATCGGTTGCGCCACAGGTTGCGCCCCCTGCGGCCGAGAATAGAACCGTCTCCTATCGGTTGCGCCATAGGTTGCGCCATCGGTGGCCGAAAATTCAACCCTGGTGGCCGAGAATCCAACCGTCTCGTAACGGGTGCAGTCAGCGCAGTTCAGTTCACCTCGCGAGAAACAATGTCGGGCTACGCCCGAGAACATACATAGAAAAACACACATACATGCGCACACAACACATCACACAACACAACACAACGCACAACGCACAACACACAACACACAACATACAACGCGCAACACGCAGCACACAGCACGCAACACACACACACACAACAAAAGCACAATACGCAACACGGATTTGATACACAACACGCAGCACACACACAAGCACACGCGCACACGCACACCTGTGTGTGTGTGTGTGTGGGTGTGCTTTTGCTCTGCGTCTGTGTACGCTCTTTCCGCAGACCTCTTCTCGGCACCTTCTGGCGGAGCCCTCCCCAGCATGGGTGTGTGTGTGCGTGTGTGTGTGTGTGTGGTTTTCTCTGCCGCACCGCGCGCCGCGATCGTCGGCGAGCGGCGGCCCACCAGAGAGGCCTGTCATCCGGTTGGGCGGGCGATGGCCCCTGGCGTGTGCGGCCGAGCCCCTCCCCCATACCCGGTGGCACCCCCCGGACCCCCCCCCCCCCCACACCCCGCTGCAGGCGTCCTCTCGGTCCTTGCCCTTCCTCCCCAGACCCCCTCGGGCCATGAAGAGAAGTCATGACGGGAGGTTTTCCCAGATCTTCGGCTGCTGGGCGCCCTTGCCGGGCCTCGGGACCGTCAGAAAACGACTCGGGATGAAGCCTGGTCCCAAGGACTGGGTCGAGACTTCTGGGGGTCGACGGGGGTCTGTGAAGGCCCCTTCCCCTTCCCCGACCCCTTCCCCAGAGGGTCCGCCAGAGTGAGGCATCTCTCTGCAAGATCCTGTGGACCCAGAGATCCGACGCTCCAGCAAAGATGGGAGCGGGCGGCGTTTGACCGTTTTAGGCCTCTGGGGGCCCTCGTCGGGCCTCGGGAGCGTCAAGACACGACCGATCGGGACGAAAAACCGGCCCTGGGGAAGTGGTCCGGACCTCTGGGGCCCACGCACCGAAAGAATGGAAGCAGCTGGATGTCTGGGGCGCAGGATCCTGCAGGAGCCTGCAAGGCCTGACTGACCTGGGCTTGCACTGGCCCGGGCCAGCGGATCCCGGATGGATCGACTTTTGAGAGCCCCCGGGTCCGCGACGGGGCCCGGAGGGCCGGAAGCATCGGAGCACGGAGCGAGGAGACGAGAAGCGGCGTTCTCCGTAGCCACTTTGGCTCCAGCCCTTCTGAGCGCTAGAGCACCGTCGCTGCCCCCTCGGCCTACCAGAAGCGAGACCGAGAGCAGCGCCGCGATGGCCGTGTGCATGTCGGCAGACGGTGCCGAGGAGTCCGCGAACGCTTACGCCGCCTGGCTGATGGCCACTGCGGGGGAGGCCGCCCAGTGCCAGCAGTTCTGGCAGGACCACCACGCCGCCTGGGCCGGGGGCGAGGACGACGAAGGGGCCGGTTCCCCAGGCGCTGGCGGAGCCGACGGGGGCGCCTGGCCGCCGCCGTCCCCGCCGTTTGGCGTGGACCCCAGCTCGCAGTGGCCCTTTGCGCACAGCGACCGCCGGGCGGCGGCGGCGGCGGCCGCCGCGGCCGCCGCAGCTCGCCCCAAGCGCCGCTTCTGCGTGTCCTTCCCCAACGTGGGCGCCTGCCGGAGAGGCACGGCCTGCACGTTTGCGCACACCCGCGACGAGATACAGACGCCCCTGCTGGACATCAACGAGGAGCAGCAGGAGCCCTCATCGTTGACAGACAAGTTTTTCCTTCAGCGGTACAAGACTCTCTGGTGCCCTTTCGGGGCGCAGCACGAGTGGCACAACTGCGTGTACGCGCACAACTACCAGGACGCTCGTCGACCCGTGTCGATCGGTTACGGCCCCCGGCTCTGCCCATGGTGGGGAAAGAAGGCCACGGGTTCGGAGTACTCGCAGCGCTGTCCGCTGGGGGTCCGCTGCCCGCACTCCCACGGGGCGAAGGAGCAGCTCTACCACCCCCATTTCTTCAAGACGGCCATCTGCCGCGACCTGCACGGCAAAGACTGCCCGCGGCACCCACTGTGCGCCTTCTGGCACAGCCGGGCGGAGCGCCGGAAGGCGCCGCCGGACGGCGTCGACTACTCCAAGCCGCTCCCGACCGAGGCGCTGCCCAGAGAGTGGGTGGCCGAGTTCTCCCAGCTGCCCTTCCTGCCCGACCCCCAGCGGGGCCGGCCAGAGGACGCATCTCTGAGCGACTGGGACGCCGACGCCCACTGCGCCGCCGCGTTCGCAGAGGCCCAGCTCCAGGCCCTCGAGGCCGGCCAGTTCTTCGGAGCCGCGGGCATGGAGGACGCGCCATGGAGCACCGGCTGCTGGGGACTCCCCGGGCTCCAGTCCGGGGACGACCTGCAGAACGCAGCGTGGTTCCACAATTCGATGTAGCACTTCCGTAGATGCAGCCCCCAGGTGTACATACGACGCTGCTGCCGCTGGGGAGATACCACCGGCCGCGAGTCTGGCCTGCTCGCTCGGCTGCTTACCTCTGGCCCCCCTCATCTGCGCTACTCGCCCCACGCCCGCGCTTCCCGCTCCTCTCCCGCCTATTCGTCCTCCGTTCTCCTTTCTCTCCTTCACTTGACTTCAATCTGAACCGATGTGTCCATCAAGTGTGGAGTGGCTCAAGACGCCCCCTCGACGAGGGCACTGACCTCACATCGAGGAGCCGCCCACGGCCTGCGCTTTCAATGTTGCAGTGGCGGCGCCGGACCAGTTGCATCCCAGGCTCATTAGCTGTGCGCGATGTCGCCCACGCCGCTTGCAGCAGCCACCGGTCTTCTTGATTGACTCTGTGTCTCGATGGCCTGGTCGGAGGTCCACACGCCGGTGCTTGCGGAAGCAGAGGGCGGGCACATTTGAAGTGGAGCCGCTCGCCGCGCCAGCCGCTGTGGACGGGCACAGCACGTGCCCGGTGGACGGGCACCGCACCTGCCCGGTGGACAACCGCAGTGCGCGATCTCCTGGAGGCCGAGCGCCCCCTGGAAGGACAGGCCGGCGGCTCCGAGGTGGGGGCGCTCCGAGGTCTCCCCCATCCTCGCCCGGCCCGCCCTTCCATCGGCGAAGGAGAAAGCAAGGCAAAAGGAGAGGCAGGAGGTGGAGGGAGGGAGGGGAGCCCCCCGCCGCACTGCCGCGGGAGGGCGGAGCTGCTCTGCCTCGTGCGGAGGCCTGGCACAGGTGGGGGAGTGGCCTATAATTACCAGCGGGCCTGCCGGTGTACATACGACTTCCCGGGCCAGCTTGACGCGTGGCGTCGTAGCCAAGTGGCGCTATGTTGTGAAGCCTTGACTGGATATGTACCTTGGACACGCCTAGGGCCACAAGCAACGGTATCTCCCATGCCTTTCTTGGCGAGGGCGTTGGCGAGTGCGCGCGTGAGGGTACATCGTGGAAGCGTGACCTAAAAAAATACCCCAGAGAAAAACTCCACTCAGCGGATGGTCTTAGAATTAGTCTTAGGGATAATTATTGAGATCGATTATGAGATCGGCAGTGAGTTCGATAGTGGCTTCGATCGTGTAGACGATAGTAAGGTCGACCGTGAGACCGATAGTGAAGTCGGTTCAGTGGGATTGATAGTGAGATCGATCGTGAGGTCGCTCGGGCGATCTATAGTGACAGCGACTGTGAGATTGACAATGACATCGATGTGAAAGCGATCGTGAAATCGATAGAGAGGTAGGTAACGAGATCGAGAATGAGACCGATCGATAAGAAGATCGACTAGGAACCCGGGAAACTGAAACCCGGAAGCCAGCAACATCGGCAACCGAAATCGGCCCAGAACCAGCAACGGGGAACCTGGGAACCCGAAACCGGGAACCTGGGAAACGGAGAACCCGGCGGTTTAAGGACATCGGCCTGGAACGTTCGCCAATTCTTTCAATCTCCGCTAGGACCCCTTCAGCGCAAGCATTGATTAGGGGAAAAAATTGCGCTTGAGAAAACCCCAATCAGTGGATGATCCGAAAATTAATATGATGGATCTTGAGATCGATTGTGAGATCAAAAATGAGATCGATAGTGGAATCGAAAGTGAGGACGAGGTCGATCGTGAGACCGAGAGTGTAATCGATTCAATGAGGTCGATAGTGAGATCGATCGCGAGATCGATCATCCTATCTCTAGTGAGATCGATAGGGAGATCGATTGTGAGATCCATGGTGAGGTCGATAGAGAAGTGGGTAATGAGATCGATGGTGAGAACGATCGATAAGAAGATCGACCAGGAACCCGGGAACCCAGGAACCTCGCCGCCCTCCGAAATCGGCCCGGGAACCCGGGATCTCGAACCCAGAACCGGGAACCCGGGAACCCAGCCAGCAACCAAAATCGGCGGGAAAGTTTCGCCAAATCCTTCAACATCCGCGAGGACCCCTTCAGTGCAAGCACTGATGGGGGAAAACGAGAAGCGGCATTCGAGGAATCATACCAGAGAAAAACCCCAATCAGTTGATAGTTTGAGAATTGTTCACCCGCCGCGTATCCCCACCAGCCCGGCCGCTGGTTCACTCAGGAGTAGTTCAGCCTTCTTGATCGACCATGTGTGTTCCCACTGTCGGTCTGCAGCCAAGCACGTTGGACTGTTTATGTAGCCCCGCGCTTCGCCACTTCTGTGGCGCGCCGACCTCTGGCGCCTGGATGCGACACGTTCCAATTCACTCATCCTGGTGGTCTCGTCCCTTGGGTGCCCGCACGCCTGCACAGCTTCCTGGCAGCCCCAGCAGCTCTCGCAGCCTCCGCCCTCGGCGCAGCCTCCGCCCTGCGGTAGCAGCCTCTGCCCTCGGCGCAGCCCAGCTTCCCCCGGCAGTAGGTTTAGCTGTTGCCTGCGCGCGCTGGGCAATTACTTCTGCTCGTAGCCCGAGCCGACCTGTGACGCCGCCGGCGCCTTCGCCTGCGGTTGACACAAAAAAGACCCACCAGCCAATCCCAAAACAGCACATTTTGCAACACACACACACACACACCGGCGGTCGTGATTTTCGGGCGTGTCTCCTCCTGCTCCCGCATATCTCCGCCTCTTCCGCCCACCTCCTACCTACTTTCTGCTATACATTCTTGTGTGGGCAGTGGGGGGAGTACGAGGCGGAGCTGGAGGAAGAGAAGGCGGTGTGCGGAGAGATGAGGATAGCGACGACGAGGGACGCACCCGGCGGCGACGACGATGACGACGGCGAAGACGACGACGACGTCGACGACGACGTCGACGACGACGGCGAAGACGACGAGGACGACGACGACGACGACGACGACGACGACGACGACGACGACGACGACGAGGACAACGACGACGAAGGGGTTTGCCGCTCCTGGCGGCTATGTTGCAGGTCTCTGGGCCCTTTTGGGGTCCTCCTGGTGCCTCTTGGGGCACCCTCGGGGCTCTTTTTGGGGTCTTTGAGGCCACGGCTCGAAAAGGACCGCGGCGCCCCCCCCTTCGGAACCCGAGAAGTCGCCTCTTGGGGCCCCCTTTGGTCCGCTCTTGGGGGCTCTCTTTGGCGCTCTTGGGCACGTCTCCGGCCTCTCTGGGGCCTGTCTTGGGGCTCTCGGGCCATCTTGAAGCCTCAAGAGCCCAGTGAAGCCGAAGGGGCGAGAAGGCAAAACACAGTAATGTTCCTTAGGTTTTCGGGGAATGTTGGCCTCTCGGGGGCATCCTTGGGAGGCTCCGTGGCCACTTGGGACCGCCTTGGGGCGGTCTTGGAGCCTCGTGGAGGCTTGTTAGGAGCTATCTTGAGTCATCGAGGGTTTTCTTGAGCGACCTTGGAGGTCATCTTGAGCTTTCTTGGGCTGTTTTGGCGCCATCTTAGGCCAAAACAGACGCTCCAACCACCCTTGCCCCGCCCCCTTCCAGGCCCAGGGGGAGGGGGTAGGGGGAGGGGTCAAGTTGGCCAGCTCGAACGATCCAGAGGGCTCCGTCCACTCCCACCCGCCCTCCCGCAACATAAGAAGCAAGTGCGTCGCGTCCGACGCCTGTCGCTCATCTTATATCGCGGGCGGCTAGACGTTCAGCGCGCGACATGGGCCGCGTCCTCTTCCTGCCGCGCATTGAGCAACGTCGACGAGAAACAAGACCGCGCGCGATGTACGCCACGCCCAGCTCCGGCCTCTCATGTTGCATCGTCGGCGGCAACATGTCCAGCGCGCGAAGTGCTCCGCGTCTCATTCCAACCACGCGCGTTGCACCGCTAATCGTTTCGCTCCTGCCGCGCATGGAGGTGGGGGAGGAGGATGAAGAGGAGGAGGAGGAGGAGGAGGAGGGGATGGAGAGAGGGAGGGAGGGAGAAACTGAAGAGGAACATGATAATGCCTCTTGGGAGTTCGCGGGGCGTCCTGGGAGCTTTCTGGTATACGCCAGAGGGCCTGTTGGATATATCTTCCGGGTTGGAACATTGTCAACACAAGTAGGTGCGAACCTCCAAATCCTTCAAACACCAAATGAAATAAATATTTGTGCTGCCCCCCAGGACTTCCCAGACGCCTTTTTTCGACCTCTTGGGGGTCTCCTGAGGCACTTGTTTGAACCGCGCATGCTCGAGGCATTCTGACTTGCCGCCCGCCCAGCTCCTCAACCCGACGGGCCGCAGCGTCGACGACAAGAAAGCCCATGTTGACGAGCAGGCGTCCCCGCGCGATGCGCGCAGCGTCCCATTCACGCTACGCGGTTCGCAGCGCCGACGAGGAGAAAGTACATTCGCAAAGCAATACGTCGACGCTGTTGCGTTTTTAACACGACTGTCTTTATACGTGTATATATATATATATATATATAAATAGGTATGGCGCGACCACCCGCTTAGGGCCTCCCAAGCGACGCCCATTCCGTACCATTCCTGCTACACTTTTCGCATTTCGACGACACGCTGGCGAGAAACAAATTGAGTTTGCATTTTGTTGACAATTCGGACGGCGGGGCTTCCATCGGCCGGCTAGGTGGGGATGTGGGGGTGTGTAATCATACGAAGTAAGGATGAAACCCTCCCCGAAGGTGAAGAGGGGGTTGGAACAGAACGGGCTCTCTGAACCACCTCCGCCCAGAGGGCTGGTGGGATTAACCTCGTGCCCGTGAGAATAAACACTAGGGGATAATAAAGTTCGGGGTTCAGGGAGAGATAATAAAAGTAGCCCAGCAGACCTCAGCATAATCTCGAAGTAAGAGATGATCAAGAGGAGACCAAGCCGAGCACGTTTTGAGACATCCTTGGCGTTTAGTTTTCATAGAAATATCCTCAACAATGGCTTATATCTCATGAAAATTCTCATTTTTTTGTAAGTGCTCGCGTAGGGTAGCTCAGGTGCCTCAGTTTCCATGGATAATCAACCCCAGAGATAAACAAGTTCAGGCGAGCGTGGGGACAGAGAGAAATATAAAAGAAGAAGAGGATAATAAGAAGAGGACGAAGAAAGGAAACATCCAAAGTTCCAAATCTATCAATTTTAATTTACAAGCGCTTTATGAGAATTGTTTATTTAAGTGCTCGTGTAGGGTAGATCATGTGCTTCATTTCCCATGGATAATCAACCCCAGGGATAAAACAGTTCAGGCGAGCGTGAGGACAGATAGAAGTATAAAAGAAGAAAAGGAAAGTATAATAATAATAAGAACATTGCTCGTTTCGTTTGAGTCTGCCTCCCAAAATTATTGGTTTCGCTTGACACATCCTGAAAAGTGTGATCGCATCGCTTGATGTTGCTATATCAACATCGCTTGATGTTGTTATCTCAACATAGCGTTTCGAGGTGATAATGAAGTTCGGCCTCAGCGCTCGCCGCTCAATTTGAATTTTGTATAGGGCGACGATAATCAACTCTAAACACTGAAGGGGGGGTCCCTTCATTCTCATCGGCATGCGGTTAGTGATTTGGATATTGAAACCGATTGTAAGATCGTTAGTCTTATCGATAGTGAGGACGATTGAAAGGCCTATCGTGAGACCGGTCGCGAAGCCGAATCCATGAAACCGATAGTGGTAGCATTCGTAAGATCGCTCGTGAGATCTATTGTGAAATCAATCGTGAGATCGATCGTCAGATCGATAGTGAGATCGATAATGAGATCGATAGAGGAGTGGATAATGAGACCGATGGTGCGACCGATCGGCACGAAGATCGACCAGGAGCCCGGGAACCCGGGAACCCCGCCGCCCACCGAGATCGGCCCAGAACCTGGTACCGGGAACCCAGGACCCCGCCGCCCACCGAAGTCGGCCCGGAATTTTCGCCTGATCTTTCCATTTCCGCTATAGCACCCCTCTTCAGTGCAAGCGTTGATTGGGGAATGTTTGTTGGCCACGCGCAGGGTAGCGAGAGGAGGGAAGGTTTCTCAGAAGCACCCCCACTCCTCAGGATGCGCGGGCCTTGTATACAGTAACTGCGGGGCCGGCGCCTTCTAAGAACCAGGTTTTTGTCTACGAAGCCTTCCCCCCTCCCCCTTACCCCCTTGTCATAAGAATAGAGCCCCTAACCCGAATAAAGCGATGAAGACGTGGCCTCGCTGAGGTCCCCGTCTCTGCACCAGGGATAAGAGATTTAAACGGCTTGGTTCGATGCATCTGCGGAAAAGATCCCCTATTATCCCCTATGTGATTGGCCCTCCCAGCTTAGGCCCCCTCCCAAAGGGTTAGGGGTCTCCTCCTCCTCCTCCTCCCCCTCCTCCTCCTCCTCCTCCTCCTCCTCCTCCTCCTCCTCCTCCTCCTCCTCCTCCCCCTCCCCCTCCATCTCCTCCTCCTCCTCCTCCTCCTCATCATCATCATCATCCTCCTCATCCTCCTCATCCTCCTTTTCCGCCGCGAGGGTGGAGGCCGAGAGGCGCCTGGGCTGAGAGCCCCACCTCCTCGCAGCTCTGGGGGCCCGGCCGGCTTCGCAGAAACCGGCGGGACGAGGGCCTGCGCCTCTCCCTGCAGTGAAAGGCCAGGGCTTGACCTGAACGCTGTTTTGTTGGACACTGGTGTTTTTTGTTCCTTTGGGGAGGAGGGTACAGGAAGACGGGTAGAGCAAGGCGAAGCACAAACGAAAGCAAAACGAAAGACAGCATTGGGGCCCAGCCCGGTGGAGACCCATGTCAAGAAGCATCCTGCTGGCTTCCGGGGTGCCCTGGGTTTCTTGGGCTTCGAGGGTTCTGCTATGGAGAGGCCGACGCCCCCACACGCAAAAACTCGATGGACGTCCTGGGGTCTCAGAGTTGGGCTTCTTGCGGGAGGCTTCTTGTGGGCGGGACCCTACTCCGGGGGGCCCGCGGCGGGAGGCCTGCCCGGGAGCCCTCCGGCCTCTTTCTGCGGCGATGGGGCCCGCCGACCTTTTGGAGGGCACGGTCTGCCTGCATCCAGAAAGTCGCCATGGTCTAGGACTCCTGGATGGGGTCCGAGCAGCTGGGGTCGCAGGATCGCGCCGCATCGCCGAGACATCGGCGATGCGGCTCGATGCGGAGCCCGATCTTACCCGCGCCGGCGTCGCCGATGCAACGCCGACGTCGGCGATGCATCGCCAGTGCGTCCCCGACGCATCCCCGATGCATCGCCGATGCGGCGCGATCCTCTGGCCCCATACACTCCGACCCCATCTCGGAGGCCTGTATACATGGGGGAAGCGGGTCCTGAGGCATACGGGTCCTCAGGGTTTTCGCCTATGTTGCCTTCCGGGGGCGCTTCACGGGCTCGGGACCGTCCGAAAACGAGGCAGCAGGAAGATCTGGCCCAGGGGGAAGGCCCCGGGGTCCGGGACCCGCTTCCCATGCTAACGGAGACCAGCAGGTCGGGCTTGTGCCAGATGCCGCTCTCGCTCGCGCCCTCTGGCCGCGAGCGTCGGTACGCACATTCGGCGTCGTTGCGTACGTGCGAGATACATTCGGGGTGGATGTGTCTATAGACCAAGACCCCCGACGTCATGATCATTCCATAACGTCGACCCGAAAGGGTCTCGACCCATTCCCCTGGACCGGTTTCTCATCCTGAGTCGTTGTTTGACGGTCCCGAGGCCCGGTAACGGCCCCCAGCGGCCGGAAATAAGTACGGAAAAACCTCCCGTAATGATTTTGTCATTGCCCGAGCCTTGGCGTTCGGCGCAGCACGAGGTCGGAGCAAGGGTAGAGCTGTCCACGGTATGATCCTGTTCCAGAGCAGGTCCTTTTTTTCTGTGCCCGGACAGAACACCTGGGCGACACAACCCGAAGGGAGGTGCCCAAGGTGCCTGCATGAATTAACATGCAGTCGGATCTCGCAACATGAACGGCGGCACAGACTCGCCCCGGGCGTCACATCTGCGCCGCCGTTGCGAGGTGCCCCGAGAAGCCGCCCCGAGACACGGCCACCGGCACCATACCCACTTGGCCGCCGGCCTCAAGCAGCGGAGGCCCCGCTGCCCAAGGACTTCAGTTCCCGCGCCCCCCACGTCGGGGGACCCCTTCGAGAAACCCAATCCAGAGCAGGTCCCACTTGGTTTTCCGACACAGAATACGGGAAAACTTTCCCGCCATGATTTCTGTCATTGCCCGAGCCTTGGCGTTCGGCGCAGCACGGGGTCGGCGCAAGGGCAGAGCTGTCTACGGCATGATCCTGCTCCAGAGCAGGCCCCACATGGTTTTCCGACACAGAATACGGGAAACCTTTCCCGCCATGATTTCTGTCATTGCCCGAGCCTTGGCGTTCGGCGCAGCACGGGGTCGGCGCAAGGGCAGAGCCGTCTGCGGCATGATCCTGCTCCAGAGCAGGCCCCACCTGGGTCTCCGACGCCCCCGGCAGAGGCATATCCCACGCGTGCGCCGCACCCCACAACGAAGGGCGCCGGGCGACGCGCGGGCTCCCACAGAGAACCCTACTACTTCGGGTGTGCTCGGCGGCGGGCGCTCGCGGGCCGCGCCGCCGGGGGGCAGGCGCTGTGCGGCACCCCGCCGGCGCGGGGGTGAGAGCGAGGGGGCGGGCGCGTGGCGGGTCGCGGGCGGGTGGGCGGGGGTGGGTCGCGGGTGGGCCGCGGGCGGGTCGCGGGCGAGGACGACGACAGCAATGTCCCCGATAGCAGGCAGAGAAGCGCGCCGCGTTGTGCCGCTTCAGCCACGCCCCCGGGGGACAGTGGATGGCCGTCCGACCCTCTCACTCTGTTGCCGTAGAATGCGGTTGTGCTAAATGATCCTGGTCGGACGCACGTCTCCAGGCAAGACGCGTCGTACTAGTACGTCCTTCTGCGTTCCACCCAGGCCCCCGACGTCATCTGTTTTTGTTCCTCCTCACCTCGACCCTCAGAGGTCCACTCCCCTGGACCTTTTCTGCTTCATCCCGAGCCCGTTTCTTGATGGTGCCGAGGGCCGGTAAGGGCCCCCAGAGGCCAAACGTCGCGAACAAACCTCCCAGACCCCCGACGTCATGATTTGTTCATGACGTCGACCCTCAGAGGTCTCGACCCATTCCCCCGGACCGGTTTTCATCCTAAGTCGTTTTGTTGACGCCCCAGGCCAGGCCAGGGCCTCCAGAGAGCGAAAAGACGGAAAAACCTCCCGTCATGATTTTTTCCATTGTCCGGGGGTGTCTGGGATCCCGTCGCGATTGTGTCTCGTGGCTATCGAGGGGGGCCCTGGGGAGAGGAGGCCCCGCGGGGCCCAGAGCCGCCCTGGCCCGTGGCCACCGGGGGCGGCCGCCTCCCGCCGCCCCCCCGTCCCCCTCCTCGGGGCCTCTAGAGGAAGAAGGAGGAGGAGGCGGAGGAGGGGTTGCTCAATGTTTGCTCCAGTTTGCTGAATGGCGAAGGAGGGGAAGGAGGGGGAGGTGGAGGAGGAGGAGGAGGAGGCGGAGGAGGGGAAGGAGGGGGAGGTGGAGGGAGGAGGAGGAGGAGGAGGAGGCGGAGGAGGGGAGGAGGGGGAGGAGGGAGGTGGAGGGGGAGGTGGAGGAGGAGGAGGAGGAGGAGGAGGAGGAGGAGGAGGAGGAGGAGAGGAGGAGGAGGAGGAGGAGGAGGGAGGAGAGGAGGAGGAGGAGGGGGACGAGGACGAGGAGGAGGAGGAGGAGGAGGAGGAGGAGGAGGAGGAGGAGGAGGAGGAGGCCACGACGATGACGACGACGGCGACAGCGGCCTTCTCAGAAGGCCGCCCCACCCCTTGGCCCCGCCGCCCCCTCCAGGCGGCGGCGGCGGCGGCGGCGCGTGGGCGGGCCAGGGCCCCTGGTGAGGCCCCGCCGGCTCCCGGGACTCGGCCACTCCCCCGGAGGACCACGCCCCTCCTCGAGGCCTCCCAGGTGGGGGCTCCGAGCGGATGGGGGCCGGAGGAACGCGCCGCGTCGCCGAGGCATCGGCGAGGTGCGGCTCGATGCGAAGCCCGGCCTTCTCCACGCCGACGCGTCGCCGAGGCGCGTCGCCGAGGCGTCGGCGATGCCTCCGCGAGGCGGCGCGATCCTCCGACCTGCACCTGCCAGGACCCCATCTCTGGGAGGCCTCAAGCGCCCTGCCCATCCCCGTCGGGTCGGGCGAGCCCCGCCCTCCCGCGCCGCGTGGCCTGCGCTCCGCGCGGGGGCCCCCCCGCCCCACAGAGAGCCGAGGCTCCGAGACGATGCTGGGGCGCCTGGCTGTGGGGCTGCGTTCGGTCTCCAGGGGCTCTCAACGCGAGGAGCAGGAGGAGGGGGAGGAGGGGGAGGAGGAGGAGGAGGAGGAGGAGGAGGAGGAGGAGGAGGAGGAGGAGGAGGAGGAGGAGGAGGAGGAGGAAGAATATTAATAATTTGAGGGAGTTTCTGTGGAACTCACGTCATCCTCACCCCCGGCGCGAAGAGCACGAGCCCAGAGCGGCCTCCGGCACCGTTTCCGGACGGATCCGCTGGATCCGCTGGATCCGCTGGATCCGGTGACGAATCCCAAACCGGCGCCCTCGCCTGAGACATCCTCACAAAACGGGCCCCGGGGGGGATGCCCAGAGGAGCCCAGAGCGGCCTCCGGCACCGTTTCCGGACGGATCCGCTGGATCCGCTGGATCCGCTGGATCCGGTGACGAATCCCAAACCGGCGCCCTCGCCTGAGACATCCTCACAAAACGGGCCCCGGGGGGGATGCCCAGAGGAGCCCAGAGCGGCCTCCGGCACCGTTTCCGGACGGATCCGCTGGATCCGCTGGATCCGCTGGATCCGGTGACGAATCCCAAACCGGCGCCCTCGCCTGAGACATCCTCACAAAACGGGCCCCGGGGGGGATGCCCAGAGGAGCCCAGAGCGGCCTCCGGCACCGTTTCCGGACGGATCCGCTGGATCCGCTGGATCCGGTGACGAATCCCAAACCGGCGCCCTCGCCTGAGACATCCTCACAAAACGGGCCCCGGGGGGGATGCCCAGAGGAGCCCAGAGCGGCCTCCGGCACCGTTTCCGGACGGATCCGCTGGATCCGCTGGATCCGCTGGATCCGGTGACGAATCCCAAACCGGCGCCCTCGCCTGAGACATCCTCACAAAACGGGCCCCGGGGGGGATGCCCAGAGGAGCCCAGAGCGGCCTCCGGCACCGTTTCCGGACGGATCCGCTGGATCCGCTGGATCCGGTGACGAATCCCAAATCCGGCGCCCTCGCCTGAGACATCCTCACAAAACGGGCCCCGGGGGGGATGCCCAGAGGAGCCCAGAGCGGCCTCCGGCACCGTTTCCGGACGGATCCGCTGGATCCGCTGGATCCGCTGGATCCGACGAATCCCAAACCGGCGCCCTCGCCTGAGACATCCTCACAAAACGGGCCCCGGGGGGGATGCCCAGAGGAGCCCAGAGCGGCCTCCGGCACCGTTTCCGGACGGATCCGCTGGATCCGCTGGATCCGCTGGATCCGGTGACGAATCCCAAACCGGCGCCCTCGCCTGAGACATCCTCACAAAACGGGCCCCGGGGGGGATGCCCAGAGGAGCCCAGAGCGGCCTCCGGCACCGTTTCCGGACGGATCCGCTGGATCCGCTGGATCCGCTGGATCCGGTGACGAATCCCAAACCGGCGCCCTCGCCTGAGACATCCTCACAAAACGGGCCCCGGGGGGGATGCCCAGAGGAGCCCAGAGCGGCCTCCGGCACCGTTTCCGGACGGATCCGCTGGATCCGCTGGATCCGCTGGATCCGGTGACGAATCCCAAACCGGCGCCCTCGCCTGAGACATCCTCACAAAACGGGCCCCGGGGGGGATGCCCAGAGGAGCCCAGAGCGGCCTCCGGCACCGTTTCCGGACGGATCCGCTGGATCCGCTGGATCCGGTGACGAATCCCAAACCGGCGCCCTCGCCTGAGACATCCTCACAAAACGGGCCCCGGGGGGGATGCCCAGAGGAGCCCAGAGCGGCCTCCGGCACCGTTTCCGGACGGATCCGCTGGATCCGCTGGATCCGGTGACGAATCCCAAACCGGCGCCCTCGCCTGAGACATCCTCACAAAACGGGCCCCGGGGGGGATGCCCAGAGGAGCCCAGAGCGGCCTCCGGCACCGTTTCCGGACGGATCCGCTGGATCCGCTGGATCCGGTGACGAATCCCAAACCGGCGCCCTCGCCTGAGACATCCTCACAAAACGGGCCCCGGGGGGGATGCCCAGAGGAGCCCAGAGCGGCCTCCGGCACCGTTTCCGGACGGATCCGCTGGATCCGCTGGATCCGGTGACGAATCCCAAACCGGCGCCCTCGCCTGAGACATCCTCACAAAACGGGCCCCGGGGGGGATGCCCAGAGGAGCCCAGAGCGGCCTCCGGCACCGTTTCCGGACGGATCCGCTGGATCCGCTGGATCCGGTGACGAATCCCAAACCGGCGCCCTCGCCTGAGACATCCTCACAAAACGGGCCCCGGGGGGGATGCCCAGAGGAGCCCAGAGCGGCCTCCGGCACCGTTTCCGGACGGATCCGCTGGATCCGCTGGATCCGGTGACGAATCCCAAACCGGCGCCCTCGCCTGAGACATCCTCACAAAACGGGCCCCGGGGGGGATGCCCAGAGGAGCCCAGACCCACAGGTTCTCCGGATCTATCCGTTAGACCCGGAGAGCCGCGGATCTATCCATGTTAACTTAACATCAATGGATAGAACCGGAATCCAATGGATAGAACCAGAAATCACGCACACGTGAAATCAACGTATGAGATTCAGAGACGTTGTGGCCAATATGCACGAACACCAGCCGCGCCAATAATGTGTGGGGTGTGGTTTCTAGTGTTGTTATAATCGGTCTGGGTCTTATCGTTGTCTTGAGTTTTTTGCATATAATCGGTTGAACGCCGCAATGTGATGGAATTCCGTTGTATCATATGTACAGTCAGGATGTTTCATATATCGGTACATGCACGCATGCATCCATGTATATGGATACGCGCGTATGCGCGCACATACTAATTCAGGGAGGGGGGATATAGGAGGAACAGGAGAAGGAGGAGGGAGGGAGGATGAGGAGGAGGGAGGAGAAGTGAGGACGAGGAGGAGGCGGAGGAGGAGAAGGAAGAGGAGGAGGATGAGGTGGGGAGTAAAAGGCATCAAGATGCTGAGGGTGAGGACCTTCATCGTCCTGTTCCTCGGCATCGTATGAATGTCATGCCTGTCCATCCTCCTCCTGCTCCCTCCCGCCCTCCCTCTCTCCCCCCTTTCCTTCTCCCTCTTCTCAGTCGCATGCTCCCTCCATCCTCCATCCCAGCCCATGCCCAATGCACGTCTCTGAAAGCGCTGGAGAGAGCGCACGGCGGCGGCAATCGAGGTATGGAGAGTTAGCGTCATCATCATCATCATCTTCCTCCTCCTGGGGGGGGTCTTCATCTTGCCTCATCCGTCCTCGGTCTGCCTGCTCCAGCTGCCTCGACCTCCGATTCCTCCTCCTCATCATCCTCCTCGTCCTCCTCCGCTTCAATATCAGCACGCCTCCTGCTCCTCCGATTCCTCCTCATCATCCTCCTCCTCATCCTCTTTTTCCTCCCCCTCATCTCCTTCGTTTCCTCCTGCTTTCCATCTCGTTTTCCGCCTCCGTCGACGACTGCTTAATCGAGCATGTCAATCAGATATGCGTCCGTGAGCTCCACTGGCTCTGGGACGGGCGGGGGTAAAATCGCATACCAATACACCATATCAAATGGCTGGGGGAACACGTGAAACCTTAGACTGCACAACCAACGCACGGTCAGGTTTCCAGGCCAGACGTGGAACTCTTTCTCGGGGAAACGGTGCTGGTTATTGTAGCCCTGCGGGGTGAGAAACACCCGCGTCCACGATAGCCATGACAGGACGACGGCGGTGACGACGACGACGACGCCGACGACGCCGACGACGACGACAACGATTGACGTCGTTTGTCTGTCGGCGAACGCGGGCGGTTATCTCCCGATGCCTCCCTGGAGCAGCTGATCCCTAGAATGTCGATAATCGAATCCGCGGAGGCATTGCACAGGTACGGGATCTGACGGATCGCTCGCGATTCTTGATGAATCGCTTCCTGGGGATGGGAGGTAACCGCCCCGCCGCCCCCGCTCGCGAGGGTGAGAAACGCTTGGGGAGGGTGGTGGGGGCTCGATAAAGCAGCCGTTGCGTTGCACATTTCTCCAAGGAAGCGCACGCAGTGCACTGACTCCCCTGATGTGATATGCAGATCATCTGCTGTTTCATCGAGCCCTCCACCGTCATCCCCACGCGTTTCGCACCCCCATCATGGAGAGAATGAGGAGGGCGAGTGCGAAGGTTGAGGGGGGACGGGTGCGATGGGGGGAGCGGTTGGTATGCACGGGCGTGCGGGTGGATATCACAATTAACACCCCAGTGGTCAAGTGTGGTCTCGATTACCTCCATATCTGAAGTGTCAGACTCTCCCGCGAGTGCGACGAGCTCCATCACGTCGTCGCTGTCCGAGCTCGAGAGATCCATCCCCAGTCCCGCGAGCTCGACAGGTGCGTTCCAAAACCCCGTGATCGAACGCAAACACTATTGGGCAGAGATCAACGGAGGAGATGGATGCGGAAGCGGAGGATGAATCCGAGAACGGAGAAGGCAGAATGAAGACGGAGGAATCAGGTGGAATCGCTTTCTCAGCATGGGACGGATGGAGATAGGGATTGGCAGGGGATATACATTGGTGGGGAGAGCGATTGGGGCACAGACCGCGGAGCGATGTGATGCACAAGGGTCGGCTGCGCGGGGGGGGGGGGGGGGCAAGCCATGAGGATACGAGTGAGGATGCGGGCGGAGGCAAATGAGGGAGTGTGGATGTGCATGCGCGTGCGCGTACGTTCGAGTGTGTGTGTGTGTGTGTGTGTGGGTGTCCGTGTGTGTGTGTGTGTGTGTGTGCGTGGTTGTGTATCATCCCATCCTCCTCCACATCCGTTTCGCCATCATCATCATCATCGTATTCGTATGTTGCCCGCGATGGCTCAGCTGTGTGCTGCACTCGGATACACGCCCTCACGTGGTGGGTACGTACTAGGCGCATAATATAGTCAGACATATCCCAGACTACTCCCAGACCAGTTTCAGACACATTCAGACTACTTTCAGACTATTTTCAGACTACTTTCAGACTGGGTCCTTTTTCACACTAATGCGAAGCTAATTGTAAAGCGCATGCTACAGTTTAGCGGCCGCGCGACTGCAACACGAGATCACACAACGCTTGTGCAAACTCTGTCGGGTACTGCGCAGAGTCTCGCAAGCCTTGTTGCTTGCCGTTGACCCACACATCTTTCCTCCAGCCAGTGTTGGACAACGGAGTCGAGCGCCTGCGATTCCTACCCGACGGGCGGGGGTCGTCTGCCCAGAGCTTACGGGGGCGCCCACTGGCCGCCACTCTGCGTTTCGAGGCCTTGCAAGTCTTGCAGAGAATATGCTCCGCAAGTGCTGTCTCGTGAGTGTAAAAGATGCCCAGCGGCTTGACCGTGGGGGCGCCGAATCCACCTAAATACGTTACAAGCTTAGTGGCGCCAACTGTACTAAATGAAACATCGACGCATGGGGCCTTGCACAAGCTAGACGCCAGCGGGTTCTCGACTAGAATGCGCACACTGCGAGCACACGCTAATACCACCAGCCATGACCTTAATTCACAGAGATCCAGATCCGCTGGACCACGCGTGTCATTGATCGTATCGATCGGGTTACTTACTCCACGCTATCATCATCAATCCGATCGTCCCCAGGGCCCCCCCCCAGGAATGGCGGAGACAGGAGGAGTAGAAGGATGATGAGGAGGATTGGTAGTAGGAGTCTCAAGGAGGGGCAGGGCGAGCAGGATGAGGAGGAGGAGGACAATCCTGAGGGGGGCGGCCATGAATTCGAGAGCCCTGAGTGCCCTGAGCCCCCCGCATTACCATCGCACACATGTTTGACTCCAAAACTTTGCGAACGCTTTCGTTGCCGAGGATGTCGCGTGCTCTGCGCCCGCTCTGGCTCCGTGTCATGTTGATCCACATACTGCATTCATTCTCAAACATCGCTGTAGCACCAGGGCGCAACTGAAGAACGGAATACCCTGCCCATATTACACCCTCCAATGTACAGGCGTCCTCGGAAAAGTGGCCTCTCCTTTGCGCGACAATTCGGCAGAGCTCAACTCAATTGACCCACCAGGGCGACCGAGCTCGCCCTGGCGGTGGACGAGCTCGCCCTGGTGGTGATATCGAGTTGGAGTCTGCCGAATTGTCGCGTAAGTCCTGTCGAATTTTCTACTGGCGCCTCCTGCGTTTTGCACGAGGTCGCTCGTCTCCCCCTTCCCGCAGAACATCTCGAATAGGTCGAGCGTGCGCGGGGGGTTCTCGCTCATCAGCCTCCCCACCTCCTCCTGGGCTATCTGCAGGATGGTCATCATATTCGATCGGCCCAGCCACCTCTGCTTCCATGGTGGCGCCAGCTCCTTCGCTCTCCTCTTCACCCACGCGGGCACCCCCCGCGGCTGGTCCGCCATCGCCGAGATGCGGTAGAGCAGCACTTGGTGAAAAAATATGAATATTGCCCCCGACTTGACCCAAAATGTCAAAGCAATAGAACACAGATACCTCCATTGTTAATTTGTGTGACGCTTGGGCACATAATCTCAGAGCTAAGTTCAAATGCTCATCTGTGAAAGTCGCCGTCTCTTTCGGGTTGCCAAGATCCCAGGTCCTCGACCAAGGGCAAATGGGGCCAGAGGAGCGGCAGTAGGGCTCTGCGGAACTTATCCCCCCTGACAACAGAACACCGACATGTCTCTTGACGTCCCAACCTCCTGACCCTCGCCTCCCTCATCATCGCGCCTTCTCCTCATCCTCACCCTCCTCCTCCTCATCCCCCGAATCCTCCTCTTATCTATCCGCCCTCCCTTCTCTGCCCTCCCCGTTCGTATTCCCGTGGGTCCTTATGGTTAAATGTCCAAAACTATGGTGTTTGGGTAGTTGATGAATGCCCGCCTCGATACCTTCGAAAATATGCACCCTGCACGTGTCCAACAGTTTCTGATACTGCTCTACAGTCAAACGGGCGCGCGCCTCACGGCACGTTTTACACCAACTCTCCAAAGCCTCAGCCGACCGAAGAAGGTTGCCCGCCAGCGGTATTTTTGGTGAGTGTTTCTTGACCATATATATTGCAAAATTCAACAATACATGACACTCTGCTGCCTTTGCCTTCATCATTCCTCCACTGTGTGGGGCGGGTCCGTCAGGTGGGAGCATTTTCTCTGTGATGGCCCCCAACCGCATATCTGGTGGAATGTCCGCGTAATCGTACCAACTCTCTAGGTCGTGCACTAGTCGCTTGAGTTTGTTATCCTCGGGGGCTTGCCAGGGGTTGGCGCGAAGGAGGCGCATCAATATCGCTGCCACTAGGGCCATCATCGTACCCATGTAGACGGTGTGCAACGAATCGATCGCCAGAGATCTGACAGGATTGGCGCCGAGAGCCCGAGAGAATACCGGCGATCTATGTATAACCCAATCTTTATTTACTTTGCCAGTTATGTCATAGTGCGTCCTCCAAAACACAACCTCAAATGGTAGATCATATTTCTCGAACAGGTTAGGGTTCACCATCGACGAGCTGGGGTCCAACCGGTCATGACGATCGAGTCCGAGCCCAGGGAATTCCGAAATCGGTCCAGTCAGCACGCGGCCCTTTGTCGAATGCCCGTTGATATCATACGTCAACCTTCGTAAGATTGCGGATCGGATGGCCTCTGAGTCGATCGTCACGTGGATCTCGCAAGATTTGCATGCCTCCTCGTATGCCTCCTCGTCCCGATCTCGATATAGCATCCCATCGCTAGTGATAAAGCCAGGGCCTGTTATGTGCATGCATGCTTTGGGGCAGTCACAAATGGGGCATGGGTTGTAGTTTTTCGCCCAGGATGATAGGCCAAAGCTTTTCTGGTACTCTGCCCAGTCGCCCTTCAAATACAAAACCATGCACCTGAACCCCCCAAGAGACTGTCCTGGCACATTCAGATCGTCAAGTGGGTCCCATGGATTGTTGTCGTGACGCCTGGGTGGCACCGCCCCGTTCACGAGAGCTTCTAACATCCACGCAGCCACAAGGAACATCGCGTGCACGCTGAAATGGCCGCCACAGCCACACTGACAGTATTCTGACGTGCGCAGAAAACCTAGAAGGTGCCGCTTTTTCGAGATAAGATTGATCACGCTCACACCAAGCAATGAATCCGCTCCCTTGGGCTGTACACCAAGACAAACGCGGCGTGCGCAGTCATCCCTGTCTCGTGAGCCTTTGGGTGGGTTGGTGTGAATCCAAGTGTGCGTGTACATCTGAGTGCGTATGTGTGTGTATGTGTGTGCGAACGTAAAACAAGGGCTCTGCGTCTCCAGGGCTTCGTGTTTCATTCCCCAGTACTCTTAAAATTCCACGCGTCGTCCCCAGATGCTCGGCCCACCATTCCTTTGGGTGGCGGGTGGGGCGTCAGCCGTGCAGATCTACGCGGCCTGCCGACACAGGCGTGTAACGGATGCCATCCGCGTAGAGGCCGAGAGGGAGAGGATACGAACCAGTCTCATCTAGCGAACGCTGAACAAGACGATTCGACTTGTATGCGGGTAGGGACATGACACTGTCATCATTGTCACCGTCGCCATGCTTTAGCATTTCCATCATGTTTGGTGATGACAAAACCTCTTTGGCAACAGAATGGTATACGTTTTTGAATATCACGTCTCTGGATTTCGTTGAGGGGTCACGTTTTGAATATATCGGGATCTGGGCTCTGTAGTAGGGCCCACCTTTCGGGAATTGTCTCTTCAGGTGTTTTGAATACCGCCCTGTCTGCAATCCAGGCCGCAAAGCTATCCTCCGAAATCGCTCACCAGGTATCCCGCTCATCACCGCATAGTGCGCTAAAATGCACAGGTCTTTTGAAGACAGTCGTTTGCACCCGCCATAGATCGCAAGAAGCGTATCGAATAGTTTTGTAGAGGCTGATCTAGCTTGGGGGGTCCAGCTTCTATTGAAACGTATGTGCTTAGGCATGTTAGCCTTGGGCCGCAGTACCTATCGACGGATGAGTAAGCAGAGACCGAGGGAGCGAGAGAGTAAGGCTGGCGGCAACGCACGGGGGGGCTTTCCTCCACCCTTGCACGCGAGCCCGCACTCGGAGGCAAACAATTGCAATCGCGCGCACACCGTCTCTCCATAACATTGCCCATCACTCACCTCCAGCGGGCGAGCTCTGTAGTCTAGAGCAGTTACGTATAGTTGTGTGTATGCGTGTGTGTATGCGTGTGTGTCTGTGTGTGTGTGTGTGTGTACGCGTGTGTTTGCGCGTGTGTTTGCGCGTGTGTGCACGCGTGCTCTCACACCCACTCTTCATCCGCCCCGCCTCCCGACACATCGCCCCCATTAGCAGATTCGAGGCGCCCCTCAAGACGCAAATCACAAACACGCGCACTATCACAAGATGCCACTGGCGCCTTCCTCAGCGAATGATGTGCGATGCGCACGCGGAGAGCAGCGCCGCGAACAACCCGCCCCGTTCCCGAGAGGCGGTGTGCAGCTAAGCAGCGCGAGCACGACGAGGGGGCATCCAAAAAAATCACAGCTGGCCCCCGTCGTCACATGCCCTAACACCGTTGGTGCTCGCCCTGGACAGGGCATGCGTCGCGCCAGCTGGGGCGCGCCCCCCTCGCTCGTGCGCGCAGTATGCGTTCTACTCGCGGTAGCTTCGTCGACCTCTCCAACCCCCTCCATCCCTCCATCCCTATCGCCCTGTCCAGCTCTCTATCTCGCCCTCTCTATTTACATCTATAGTTGGATCCGTTTATCGCTATCTCTATATATATATATATATATCTCTCTCTCTTTGTTTTGTTTCTCTCTCTCTCTCACTCTGCCTCTCTCTCTCTCTCTCTCTCTCTCTCTCTCTCTCTCTCTCTCTCTCGCCCCCCTATATATTCACCCAGTCTCCTGATTAGCCTACTTTGGTCGGCTATCATCCTGGCCTCCCCGCTATCTCCGCCGTTGTCGTGTCTTCCCCCGAGCGACATCCCCCTATCCATGTTACCCTATCCTGCACTCCAGTCAGGTCTAAAGCCGCCATACACTGTCCCCGACTCTCGGGAAGCTGGCGCCCCGCTTGCAACATCGAAAGGCACAGCGAGCACTACAGCGCGCTTCCACACCTCGCCCACCGAACGGGCCTGTCCATCATCAGACAGTGTCTCGGAATTACAAAAAACAGTTGGTTTGTCACAGAATTCTCAGAAATTTCTCGATTTGCAGTAATTGTTCAGCAAAATCGACTGCACCACGCTCGAAAAACTTTCAGACACTTTCAGACTACTTTCAGACGGTTTTCAGACTACTTTCAGACATGCCACCAAACCATGTGTTTTTACAGCTATCCTGAAAGTTCAGACGGGTTTCAGACGGTTTTCAGACTACTTTCAGACATCGGTCCGACCCCTGGTTCCGACACGGAAATCCGTGAAAAAATCGTGCCGCCACCCGTTCTCACCCCATCCGTTGCCGTCGTCAGCCACACACCACCGTTTGGACAGTTCCGAGAGGGTGGAGCTATCAGACGAACAGGTTTGCGCGCTCCGCACGTCGTGCGAGCGCGCGCGTGCAGGTGCATGCTAGGAAACGATGCTGAAAGCGTGCTGACCGTACCCACTCAGACTTTATATGTAAAACACGTCCCAAAAAAAAACACATAATCCCAGCTCGCACCTGCACGCCATCACTGTCAATGGTCGCCGCTACTCAATCGGCCATGCGCGCCTGGTGCTGCCTGAGCATCTTCTTGTTCTCCGTGGCCAGGCCCTCCACCAACCTGGTCATCGTCTTGTTCGCGTGCTTCAGAGTGTCCTCGAACTCCTCATCGGAGAGACAGTACTTTTTGAACTCGTTCACTTCGACAGAGAAGAGCTGAGCCATCCTCGCGTCGCCCGTGATCACCGCGGTCACCTGGCCACTGGCAAAGAGAGAGAGGACATGATGAAGAGGGGGAGGAGGATGAAGAAGAGCAGGGTGGTGCAATCCTCATCATATTCATCCTTCTCATCCTCCTCATTCGCCACCTTATCACCTGAGTGCCTACCCGCTCCCGCAGTCCACCGCCGTCGGCATTCCTTCATCCTCCACGGGGCATCCCCTCATCCTCCTCCTCATCCTCCTCATCCTCATCCTCCTCCTCCTTCTCTCCCTCCTCCTCCTCCTTGGGGTGCTCCAAGCTGGCCTTGTCGAGAGCGTCGGTCATCGCATTGGACAGGAGCTGGTCATGTCCATTACGATCCTTGCTGGTCGCAGACGCCCATGACCAGTCAGGGTCGCTCACCATGCACTGCTGGATGGTGCGCGTCTGCCCAACCACTGTGTTGTACATGTTCTTCATCTTGGGGGTCGGGGGCTGGGGGGGTCTTAATATCGGCGTGGTTTGTCGTGCCCATCCCTGACCCCATAGTCCTCCCACTCCTACACGTATTCGGTGCCCCGCCATCCTCATTCCGCCAAGTCCCGCCATTCGTGTGTTCCTCCCCTTCAGCCTCCATCATCCCTCATCCCCATCATCCCCATCCCCATCATCCATGTCGCCCAGCTCCTCCCTCCTCCCTCCTCCCTCCTATCACCTCCATCATTATCATCCTCGTCCTCTTCCTCCTCCTCTGCATCCTCAAAGTTTGAGGCTCAAGCCATTGGTGTTTAGTCCAAGTGCTGACCTTACGGAACTCCGTGAGGAAGGTCCCCTTCTTCTCGGGGGGGTCGCCGCCAATGTCGCCAGGGTTGCCTCCGTCGCCACCACCACCGCCGCTGGTTGCCTTCTGCTTGGCCTTGGCCTTTGATTTGCCTTTGGCCTTTGCCTTGGCGGCACTCTCGACAGGATGATCCGTGCCCTTGCGGTTGCCCTTGTCCTTGTCCTTGTCGTTGCCCGTGAGCTTGCCCGCCTCGACGTGTTCTTGCCCTTGCACGTGTCCTTGTCCTTGTCCTTGTCCGTGCTCAGGCGATGGATCTGCCGATTTCGTCCATATCTCCCACTTCTCCATCGTCTTCTTGTAGGTGTCCGTGAGCTTGTGGACCACGTGCAGGTAGTTGAGATGCTTGGCCCTCGGGCAGTATTCGACGTGCTCGCCGCCCAGCAATATGCAACTCTGGCACCAGTTGATTGCCGCGCGGAGGCCTGTCAACCCACCGCCATACTCCACTTCGATCCTGGCCAGCGGGATGTACTGGCCGTCCTTGCTCTCCGCCTTCTCGTTGATCTCGCCCCTCTTGTACTTCGTTTCTGCCGCCCATAGTGTGAACTGACCCTCCATCCAGTCTCTCCTAAACTTGGCCTTTGCAGGCCACCCCTTCGCCTCCTTGTAGTCGTCGGCGAGCTTCTGGTCGGCCTGCTTCGCCCTCCTCCACTTCGCTGCCGCTGGATTCGAAATGGACTCGTCCAGGTCGAAGTAGAAGTCCTTGCCTTGCATGGTCTCCCAGAACTCCGTGAACTCGTCGTCCATCGTCTTGTCCGTCTGGCCCGTCCTCCTGCGCTCCTCCTCCGCCCATAGAGGGTCTTTCGCCCGCAGCTCCTGGATCCTCTTCAGCGCGTCGGAGTTGAAAATTTTGACGAGGCGCTGGGCAGCAAACTCCATCGTCATTTCGTCGGCATTGTGACCTGACGCGATGTCCCTGGTGATGAGGTCCGCCTCATTCTCGATCTCGGCCAGGAGTTCCTGCTTTGTCTTCGGCGGCGGCGCGGCTGTCAGCTCTCCTTTGCCAGCGCTGCCGTCGACGTCCCTGCCACCCTTCGAGCCTAGTTGGGGTGTGATGTCCAGCGGGTGAGGGCTGCGGCTCCTGCTGCGATCGAGCTCCCTGCGCACCACCCGTGTGACATCGTCGGTCTCGGGGGCGCTGCCACCTGCTGCGTCGACGGCTCCGTCCTGGCGGCGGGCACGAGAGGATGAGAATCGGGGAGGGTGGACATGGAGGACGACGAGGACGATAAGGGTAGGAATTCGGGATGAACAAGATGATTAGGAGGACGAGTTGGCGGATGGCGCGAGTTGCCCCGTCGGTCCTGTAGGCGACCAGGCTCTGCAGCAGGGCCGCCAGACCTCGGGCCAAACGGAGCCGCCTCGACCAGCTTCTGGCTCGCCTCAATCACCTTCTGCGTTGCGGTGAGGTTCGCCTGCGCCGCCTGTATCCTCTCTTCCGCCAGCTTCCTCCTCTTTGCAGCGTTGTGCTGCGCCTCCTCTTTCTTCCGCTTCATGTCCTCCATGCGTTTCACCACCTCCTCACGCTTCTTCTGGAGCTGCTCGTTCCTCTCGCGCTCCAGCTTTTCCTGCTCGTCCTTCAGGTGCTGCCTGGCCAGCTCCGCCTGCTCCTGCATGCGGACGTCAAGGTCGCCGCCACCCTCCACCCCGAGGGCCGCCTCAGCAGTCGCGATGCTCGCGTCCATGCGCGCCTGACGCTCCTGCATCCACTCCTTATGCCGATCCTGCAGCCAGCGGCTGTTCTCCTCCTCAATCCTCTTGGCCGCCGCCGCCTTCCTGCCTTGCTCCTCCTCCAGGCGCAGGGCGGCTGCCTCTGCCTCCCTGGCGTCTGCCTCGTCTGCAGCAAGCTCCTCCTCCATGCGCTTCATCTCCTCTTCTGCCTTCTGCTCCATCTGGCGAATCTCCTCGTCACTGATCTCCTGCGGCTGCGACTCCAGCTGCCGGCCTCCTGACTTCCGCCGCCGCTCGTACTCCTCCGCCTCTGCCTGCCCATGCCCACCTTCTGGGAGGCCACAGCTGCCAGCACTGTCGCCCGCATTCGGCAAGTGAGGGGCGATGGCGTCCCCCACGATCTGCTCGAGCGACTCTGCCAGCTCCCCACCCAGGCAGGCTGGCACGTAGCGGGCGCCGAGCTGCGTTCCGCCCAGCCCCTCAGCTGGCGGATCGGCCGACTCCTCCTCACCAGCTCCCGCCGTCGGGGGGGCGGCGGCGGCGATGTCATCGTCGACGGGTGCCCCCCCCGAAGACGCAGGTGCGCCATTGTGCCCGTCCTTGAAGCAGCCACCCTGCAAGGTCGACAAGGGCGCCTCGGAATCGCTGTCGTGGACACTGTTGAGGCTCTGCTCGTCGCGGGCGGTATCCGCGGCCTCCTGGAGATGTTATTTACTGCAGGTTGCTCCTCCCCCTCCTCCTCTCCCTCCTCCTCTCCCTCCTCCTCTCCCTCCTCCTCTCCCTCCTCCTCTCCCTCCCCCTTCACCTCCTCCGCTCTACTCCCTGTCTTCCACTCTCCTCCTCATCCTCCGTTTTCGTGTTCATGTTGGTTTCGTATTCCCGTATCGGCGTTCCCCTCTCACCTTTTTTATTTATACCCACCCCCATCGTCATCATCCTATCTGCCATCATCCTCGTCATCCTTCTTCTTGCCATCGTAGATTCTTTTCATATCCTTAATCCCCGTGTCCTTAGATAACGCTGCAGACTCGTGAAGCGTACCGTTCGACATCAGCACAGAAGGGAACGGGACGGGAGTGATCCAAGAGCGGATGTCGTGAAAGTTGCCGAGGGGCTGCGCTGTGCCGATAAGTGGTTTGACCAAACGTGGCTTCGGCATGGCTAACATGGATCAGTAGATCCGTGTTAACCATGGAACACATGTTGATTGGGGCCCGCTGCCGACCCCCTTTCCCCCTGGGCGAGGGTTGCAGAGGAGCTCGAGGAGGAGGACGTGGAGGGGGAGGAGGAGGAGGACCAGTAGGAAACTGATGGGGGACGTTGAGTCAGGGGAGGGTGGGGACAAGGAGGAGAAGAGTGCCATGTGGAGCATGAGCATCACGAGGATTATGACGGAGAGAGTGTTATGTCTTGTTGACAGACAAGCAGTGCACGCTCAATGTCGTTGCAAAGGGCACATCGGTGCGGCGCGAGCGAGCACGCACCTCGATGAGCAGGTCCACGCAGCTGAAAAACAACACGTGCGGGCTCAGCGAGTCAGGGAAGGTGCCCGCGAAGATGTCCTACCCTTCCCATCGCAGCTGTGCGTCGCTCAGTCGACTCGCTCTGTCGGAAAAAGGGGGGGGGGGATGAAGAATCGGAGGGCGATGAGCAGAAGGAGGGATTGATGAAGGGAGGGGGGGGGGGGAGAGGAAGAAGACGAGGAAGAGAAGGATGGGACGAGGGGGGGTAACGTGGTGGCATGCCCCTGCCCCTGCCCGTCCTCGTGGCGTGCACCTAGAAGAAACCATCGCCCACGAAGAAGTTCAACTGCTGGGGCTGCTGGGGCTGCTGGTGGCGGCGGCTGCCGCGGTGCGGGTGGTGGCTGTTCCAGCTTCTTGGGCTTGGCGAGGCTCTTCGCCTTCGGGGAAGCGTTCGGCACAGATGCATCTGAACTCGAGCCCGCGGTCGTCTTCTTGGTCTCGGGAGCGGGCCGCTTACCCTTGCCAGCGGGCTTCTTGGCTACCGTCTGCTCATTGTCATCCTCATCGACCTTGCTATTCTCCGAAGGGCTCAGCGACGCTCCAGCATCGGCGTTGTCCGTATCATCGCCATCGGGCTCTGCATCATCACCAGCTTCTTCATCAGGAGGCTCTTCCTCAGCAGGTCGTGTGTCCGAGTCATCATCGTCTATCTTCTTCGCTGGCTTTTTGGAGGGGGTTGTAGTGGCTGCTGCAGCTGGGCGTTTCCTCGCCTGCGAGCTCTCGGCCGAAGGGCGATCCTTCAGCCAAGCATGCTTCATCTCGTCGCACTGCTCCTTGGTCTTCTTCCCCGCAGCGTAGAGGCGCGCCATCTCCTTGAACAACTTGTCCGCCTCCTCAGACTTGAGGTGCGGCTTCGTCGTCATGTTGCATATCATCGTCTGCGACTTGTTGTCGGGCTTCTCCCAGATAGCGTAGTTGATGACCTGCAATCGGCTGTGCGGAACTGCCCACACCTTATTGCCAGTATTAGCGTGCTTGCCCTCCCACAAGATCTCGTGCCTGAGCTGGCCAACCCCCGTCTGCTGCATAGTCTTGAACTCCTTCACGGTGAGCCCCGCCACCTCCCACACAGTGCCGTCCGAGAAGGTGGCTGTCATGAAGGTCTCGTCGTCCGCGCCGTCGATGACCGTGAGCGGCAACGCCCACTGGATGATCGGCTTCATCTTCTTGGTCTTGACCACCTGCTTGCGGAACACCGCCTCCCCATACCCACTTGGCGGGTCGCGATCTTGCGCAGTAGCCATGTAACTATGTCCATGTCACTCGCACACACACGCACACGGGATTCCGGCTCCGCCCGAGTCACAATTCAAATCCATGCAGCATCAGACAAACTACCCGCCAGCATACTTTCAGACTACTTTCAGACTACTTTCAGACTACGTCCAGACTACTTTCAGACTACTTTCAGACTACTTTCAGACTACTTTCAGACTACTTTCAGACTACGTTCAGACTACTTTCAGACTACTTTCAGACTACTTTCAGACTACTTTCAGACGCTTCTCAGACAGCGGCACGTTTATCACGCCCTGTCCACTGCCGATGGCACATCATGCTTCCCAGCTGTCCGCCCCGTCGTTTTTTCAATCAACCCGTCTCTCCCGCCCCTCCCACGCCCTCTCCTTCCCAGCGTATTCATTGTCATTCCCTCCAACTTCTTGTCCTAACACTCATCAGGATCATGTTGCTGCTACTGCTGCTGCTGCTGCTGGTCATCCTCATCATCCCCGTACTCTTCGTACCACCGCCTGCACCCCGCAAGCACCATCCCCGCCTTCTCGTGACGATCGAACTCGTAGATCCAGTCGTCGGCGATCTGCTTGTCCTGCCCCCAACCCGCGCGGGCCGTGTCCCATGTCATCTCCCATCTTCGTGCTCAAACGTGATCCCATCATCCTCCCGCTTGCCCTTAGTCGTCAATCATAGTCGCAACCATCGTATGTAGTCGACATCGCCAATCGCCGTCGCAATCCCTCCCCCCGTCCTTGTTCGGGTTGTAATACGGCTTCAACCACGCTGGAGGAGGCCGACCGTCGGTCCTGCGAGCGCGGGTGGGTGAGTACAACAACGGATCGCAGAGGGAAGGAGAGGAGGGGGATCAGGAGGAACCAGTAAGGATGACAGATGGAGTCATGTGAGGGACGAAGCGCTGTTTACATTGGGGCTCAAACATATCTTACTCAATCCTCCATCCTCCATCCGTCTCTCCACTCTCCCGATACCCTATCAACCCTATGTCCCTCGCACAGCTGTGCCCTCTGAGCGACATCTCTGCGCGCTTACCCCGACGCGGGTCCTGCACTTCACGATACCTTGTGATACGTGCCGCAAGCATGCTCGAAGCCGATGGCCCGCGAATCGCGGGCAGGCGTATGTTGACCGCCCGTCTCTTCCTCTTCGTCGTAGTCCTTCTCCTCCTCCCCCACCTCGTAATCTGTTTCCTCCCCCTTCTACTCCTGCCTCCTCCATTCCGTCCTCCACCCCTTCCCCCGTACGTCCCCATCCACATACCAGTTGTCACCCATGCCACACTTGTCATCCTATGTCTGTCGGGCCCATGGCGAAACCTGTCTGATCATATACGATGTCTCTCTCGCCCAGCTGTCGATCTCGTCCCCTAATTCCCAGTCTCCGTCTTTTTTGCGGGCCATCGCTGTCAGCGGCTTGATGAGGCCACCAACCGTGATCTGCTCGTCAGGGTGGATCGCCTGCTGCGGCCCTCCCTGCTACCTCACCATCTCCCCACCCTCCACATCATGGTCAATATCATACTCCTCCTCTTTCCTCCCCCTTCCAACCTCCAAATCCTGCTTGTCCCTTCACTCTGACAATTCCCCCGTCGCCTCGCGCACGGACTTGATCACATCCTTGAGATGCTTGAGTTTCTCGCCGTCGGGCCTGTCCTCTAAGTCAGTCGTGTACTCGATCGTCCATGGCTGCTCGATCGTTTTCTTGAAAATCTGTTCTAACGTCGCCTCCAAGCCAGAGCCATCGCACACGGCCTGTTTGCCTTTGCTCATCATATGAGCATCAAAAACATCTCTCGGGCCCGAACTCAGACGGTGGGCGCGGCAGCGGGTGACGAGGTGAAAGAAGACGAGGAAACGAGGAGGAGGAGGAGGAGATAATGAGTTTTTTGTATATGTTATCTTGCTATTTTAGCGAGTTAGGTCATTTAGTTTGGCACAACCTAATTCACATACTTGGATAGATCCGGAAAACTACCTGGATAGAACCGGCTCGAGAGGGGTCTATCCTGTTAGAACCGGAAATTAAGGATCTAACCGATAGAACCGTGGAACCTGTGGGGAGCGGCCTCCGGCACCGTTTCCGGACGGATCCGCTGGATCCGCTGGATCCGCTGGATCCGGTGACGAATCCCAAACCGGCGCCCTCGCCTGAGACTTCCTCACAAAACGGGCCCCGGGGGGGATGCCCAGAGGAGCCCAGAGCGGCCTCCGGCACCGTTTCCGGACGGATCCGCTGGATCCGCTGGATCCGGTGACGAATCCCAAACCGGCGCCCTCGCCTGAGACATCCTCACAAAACGGGCCCCGGGGGGGATGCCCAGAGGAGCCCAGAGCGGCCTCGGGCACCTTTTTCGGACGGATCCGCTGGATCCG
>CAUYUJ010019076.1:0-5000 GCA_963575745.1 Prorocentrum cordatum
GCAGATCAGGCTGCCCGCCCGCAGGGCACTCGCGAACCTGAGCGGGGCCAAGAATCACGATGTAGTGCGGGTGCGTCACGTGACAACCTTTTGTCGGACACCACAAAGCCAAGCCGAGCACGCCTGTACCAGACGCGCCGCAACTTCTGAGCAGCTCCGAAAGATCCTCCCTGCCTGCGTCAAAGATCCCAGCGAGAATACGCACTCGGTTCCACAACACCAGGTTCCGCAGCCCGTTGCGGAAGTTCTCGGGCCACGGGTGCCCCGCGAGACTCGTCTGGTGTCGGAAGAACACGCCCCCCACTGCTATGGAGAGTTTGCCTTCCTTTGCTTTCGGATTGTGAGCCACCGCTGCCAGGGTCACCGACCAGGCCTGAACCAGGAACTTCCCGTGGCAGTGCCAGCGAAGCACCTCGCACTGCTCGACGCGCTCGGGAACCCAGAGGAGAGCCCCGACGCACTCGCGCGCGACCTCCCCGTGGAAGCCACTTTGGCGGATGAGATCGTCGAGATGTTGCTTCCGCCGAGCGCGATTGATGCGTGCACCAGGCTCGAAGGAGACTAAGACGACCCCTTCGCGCCTGTCCCTGACAGCTGCGACCCAATCCGACAGGGAGGCGCCCGCGCGCAGGACGAGGGAAGCAAAAGCCAGATTCACGCGCGCCTCTGTCTGCCCCTCCTGCACCTGGTCTTCGTCGTCGTACAGCAGGGGCACAAGAGGCTTGGAATGGATCGGGCCGCGCTCTTCCGATGGGAAGTGCGGGCGGCCTTCCTCTGGGAAGCCCTCTTGGACAGGAAGCGCTGGCGACCGAGCCTTCGAGGTCAAGGCGAGAGTCTTGATCACGCGGGCCCCCGCTGCTGCGGAGGAGCTTTCACGCAGTGTGCGTGCTGCGATCAGAGCCTGCCGTTGTCGCCAATTAGTCGTGCAGGGAGATCTCGGTCTCGGGTCATCGGAGCCACCCTGTCCAGGCTCGATTACCACTGTGGCGGCGCCTGGCTCCACGGATGCCCCCGCTGCTGCGGAAGCCGCCTCCTTAGCCGTTGTGACTACAAGGCGGTTGGCGGCGGCCGTTAACTTCCGCGCCTCTTCGATCCGGCCATTCTCCATCATTTCCTGAGCAACCAGCAGGCTCTGCGAAACGCTTTCCTGGGCACCAGACATCGACGAAAACAATGACCGAAGTTTCGTTGCAACCTCCCCCCCCGCTGCTGCGGAGGCCGGTGCTGGATCCGCCATTCCATGCGGAACTGCATCAGGGGCCTCCTCTGGCAGCCCCCGCTGCTGCGGAGACTTCGGCAGAGGTTCCTGCGCGGCTCCAGTCGCGCCAGGCTGCTCCATGCCCTGGGCCGCTCCCGTCGCGGAGGCGGGCGGGCGCGGCGGGGGGCAGACCTGCAACGGCTGCGGATTCAGTTTATCGCAATGCCATCCCTCCCTGCGCTCAAATGACTTTTCCCCTTGCGCCAGTCTGCTGCTCCCACTTCTGAACTACCTCATCCCTTCTACCTCTGCCTGCTCCCTCCTCTTCCTGTTCAGTCCTCCCTCCTCCCTCCGCCGCGCTCATTTCTCCTTGCTCCCTTCTCTGCTCCTCCTACGCGGGGCGTTTCGCGACAACGACGACGACGACGACGCCGACGAGAACGATGACCACGACGGCGACAACGAGGGCAACGACGACCACGACGACGACGACGAGGACGATGACCACGACGGCCACCAGCGACGACGACTAGCGACGACGACGATCGACGACGACGACGCGGACCACGACGACGACGGCGAGGACGACAACGAGCGACGACGACGACGACAACCGACGCCGACGAGGAACGACGACGACGATTACGACGACGAGATGACGAAGGATCGAAGATCGAACCTCGAAGTGCGAAGCTTCGAAATTCAAACTTCGATCTTCGAACTCCGAACTTCCAGCTTCTAACTGCGTACGTCGCTGGGGTGCCAGGGATGGACTGGGATGGAGGGAAAATGGGAAGGAAAAGCGAGGAAGCGGGAGAGGAAGTTGGAGGAGAACGAACAGGCGTGGAACGACGAGGAACGGGCGGCGAGGAGCCGACGTTGAGGGCGACGGGATGGGGGGACAGGGAGGAGAGGGGAGACTTCAAAACGAAAATCGCGCCACGGCGCCTGCACGCGCGCCCCCGATCTCGGCGGCCGACGCGCGCGCCCCTGCAGAAATGCAACGCGCCCTTCATTCGAGCCCCGCTGCTGCGGAGCCACCTACTCCACAACCAAATCGTCTGGGGAGCTGTTCGGACCCCAAACTATTAGTTCTTCAGCCACTCGGCTCTTGCGAGTCCGCCCTCATGACAAGGGCAACCTTCACATGGGGACACTCAATGGGGTGTTGATTGGGAACGCCCCATGCGGCTGGTGGCAGGAACGGACGAGGGGGGGCGGATAGAGGAGCAGGACGAGCACTGGCAGGGGATATGCACCAGGAGAGAGATCTCATGGAGGAAGAGGAGGGGAGGGGACGAGAGCCACTCATAATTAAGCGCACGCAGGCCCACGCACGTGCTCCATTTCTCAGCGACCGCCGCGCCGCCATGAGAACTGTCGCACCGCCGCCGCTACTGCGGCGGATGCGTGACCTCTCCCATCCCTGTCCTGCGCTGTTCCTGCTACCGCCCTCCCCCCTCCCAGCCAAGCTCGGGTTTCATGCTCGGAGACGGGCGCCGCTGGCGGCTCTTAGCGCGGGTGCGCGTGCTGCCTCCAACTCCTCATCCCCCTCCTCATCCTCTCCTCATCCCCCCTCCTCTTCCTCCTCATCCTCCTCTATCGGCCCAGCTCCGATCGCCGCTCAGCTCCCATGGTGCGGCTGGCGGCAAAAGTACCGAATATTGCCTGGGGTGTCCTTCACCTTCTTCTTCGACATCTCAAGCATCATCTTGCCCATCTCCTCGGTACGGCGCGCCTCCTCCATCATCTGCCGCGCCTGGTCGACGATCATCTGGCCCTTCACTCCAACGGCGCGTGCATGGCGGCGACGATTGCGCCACTGGAGAAACCGCACCACCGTGGTCGCCCAGTGCCAAACACTGCCCTCCGTCGTGATGAGCTCGAAGTCATCGACGTCGCACTTGCCCGCGATGCTCGCCATAGCGGCGCAAAAACCGCGAAGGAGCCTACTCTGGCAGTCCCCGCTGCTGCGGAGACTTCGGCAGAGGCTCCTGCGCGGCCCCAGTCGCGGAGGCGGGCGGGCGCGGCGGGAGGCAGACCTGCAACGGCTGCGGCTTCACTTTATCGCGTTTCCATCCCTGCCTGCACTCACATGGCTTTTCCCATTGCGCCAGTCTGCTGCTCCCACTTCTGAACTACCTCATCCCTTCTACCTCCATCTGCACCCTCCTCTTCCTGTTCAATCCTCCCTCCTCCCTCCACCGTGCTCATTTCTCCTTACCCCCTTCTCTGCTCCTCCTACGTGGGGCGTTTCACGACAACGACGACGACGATGACCACGACGGCGACGACGAGGGCGACGACGACCACGACGACGACGACGAGGACGATGACCACGACGGCGACCAGCGACGACGACTAGCGACGACGACGACCGACGACGACGACGCCGACCACGACGACGACGGCGACGACGACAACGAGCGACGACGACGACGACAACCGACGCCGACGAGGAACGACGACGACGAACGAGGACGACGATTACGACGACGAGATGACGAAGGTTCGAAGATCGAACCTCGAAGTGCGAAGCTTCGAAATTCAAACTGCGACCTTCGAACTCCGAGCTTCAAACTTCGAGCTGCGAACTTCGCTGGGGGGCCAGGGATGCAATGGGATGGAGGGAAAAATGGGAAGGAGAGAACGAGGAAGCGGGAGAGGAAATTGGAGGAGAACGAACAGGCGTGGAGCGACGAGGAACGGGCGGCGAGGAGCCGAGGCTGAGGGCGGCGGGATGGGGGGACAGGGAGGAGAGGGAAGACTTCTTAACGAAGATCGCGCCACGGCGCCTGCACGAGCGCCCCCGATCTCGGCGGCCGACGCGCGCGCCCCTGCAGAAATGCAACGCGCCCTTCATTCGAGCCCCGCTGCTGCTGCGGAGCCATCTACTCCGCAACCAAATCGTCTGGGGAGTTATTCGGTCCCAAAGCTACTGTTTGCCGCCCGCTGCTGCGGACGCCGAGGGCCTGGTGCTGGACGCCGCGGCCCCGCTGCTGCGGGGCCCCTGAGAGGGCGTCGGCCCCCCCTTCTCTCTGGCGGCGTCGAACTTGACCTTGCGCTCCACACCGAGGTCCTTGTACAAGCGAAAAGTTCCTGACCCGTCGCTCCCGCCCAAACCCGCGGTTGGTGGCCTCACCGTGTCCGCGCGGGGGGCGAGGGGCAGAGCTTCGACCTTCCTGTCGCCCCAGTGCGGGTGTAAACGGACGCCTGTCCCGTCGTCGCGGTGCAACACGAAATCCCACATCGGCAGCTTCACTTTCACCCGCTGCCCCGCGAACTGTCGCGCGCACAATACTCTGACGCATGCGGTCGTAGCTGTTTGGCCGGACTTCGAGGGAACAGCCGATCAGAGCTCCGCTGCTGCGGGGCCCCTCCACGACCTCCCTGATATCTTCCTCCCTGAGCGTCGCCACCATCTCTTGCCGCCGCCAAGGGACTTCCTCGTCGCTTTTGAAACCAAAGCTCGTCCTCGCACCGTGGTCGCAAACAGCGACCATGGTGGGCTTCGCATTGTCAAACCACTTGGCTTCTGACTCGAACGGGGCAGTTGGGTCTTCATTCAGATGGCGCCACCATTTCAACGCTTGATTGTGTTGCTTAAACGAAGTGCCGAGCCTCTCTTCATAACTCAAAAATAATTAACATCAAACTTCTCAAAATCCTGGGGCCCGCGCGCCGCCGCCGCTGCGGTGGCGCGGGGCTCCTGCGCCGCAGGCGCGGCTCGGGATCCCGACCCCTCCCCTGAAACTGTGCCCCCAGGTTCTGGTGAGTTTCGGAGGGCAACCCTCACGAAATC
>CAUYUJ010019076.1:7500-22500 GCA_963575745.1 Prorocentrum cordatum
CCGCCGCCCCGATCGTCTTCCCGCCCCGACAGCGACGGCGAGCAAGTGAAGACGCCGGAATCGACAAAACGATGAGGGGGGATGCCGAAGACAACGAAGGCCGCCACAGACGACGACGAACGACCGCAACGACGACAGACGAAACGACAACACATGATGACGACGACGACGACGACGACGACGACCTCGATGTCGACGATGAGGAGGAAAGGAGGCCCCCGTGAATTGGGGCAGCCCTGAGGATTAAAATGCCCACCCCCCTCGCCCTCCTGCCCCTCATCGGCCCCTCCATCCTCACTCAGAACCCTGACTCTCCTGGCTCCTGCCCAGGCCCTCCAGCGATGACAGGGCGGGGGTGCGGGCGAATAGGGGAACAGACAGTGAGCGCGGATTTTTCGGATCGAAGGCCAGCGCGGATGTTTCGGATCGGCGCTTGATCCCCCCTCCCGCGCAACGCGACAGGGGGAGCGCCAGAGGCGTCGCCAGGGGCTCCAGCGCCGATCCGAGGATCTCGCGCAGGCCTCTGCGTCTTTATGCTTGTGTCCCTGTGCGTTCCTGGGGAAACCAAAAGGTGCCGATACCGCCACTCCCTGGTCCTCTCCCGGGGTGCGTTCTGACCAGGATTTCAAAGCGAATCCAACGGTGGCGACGAGAACCTCCCAGGAGAGCGAACGCAAGGGAAAACGGGGGAGGGGTGGAGGTATGGGTAGCTCCTCCTCCGCTGCGCTCCCGCACACGACAGGCGACGCCGCCGGAGCCGACCCACGACGCGGGTCTCCTGGCACCGCTGGCGCCGGGGGCGCCCAGCGCAGGCGGCGCCCAGCCCCCCCCAACGCTGGAGCGGGCGGCCGCGCGCCGCGGCGGGGGCCCTTCGGGGCCGCCGCCGGCGCCTTGGCCTTGGGCCGAGCCTGTTGCCGCGGGGCGCTGGCAGGTGGCGCGGCGTGTGCTCGGGTTCCTGGCCCTCGTCGACCTCCTCGTCGTCCTCGTCCTCGTCGTCGTCCTCCTCGTCCTCCTCGTCGGCCTCGTCGTCCTCCTCCTCCTCCTCCTCCTCCTCCTCGTCCTCTGCGTCGTCGTCCTTTTTGTGGGGGGGCGTCAGGCAGACTTTGAGCGGGGCTGGTGGCGTCGTGCAGCATGACTCTCAAGGGTGAACAAGGGAAAGTCCCTGAGACAACCAAGTGCCATTCACAGCAATATGGTGCAACTGAGTGCCGAAAGGTGAGAAGATAGACGACACAATATGGAAAAAGGAGACGCTCACAACGGGAGCTTAGCCAGGATGCCTCACAGATCAGGCTGCTGTCTAAGCACATCGTCTGCTGACTCGCGGAGCCTTCCCACTGGGGTAGGCCGCGGCGATGGAATATCTCCCGCAGCAAACTTCGAATGTTGGCAAGTGAGAGTGGGCGCTCTGGGCGAAACTACTGCGTTTGTCTTCTTATCCCCCTTTCTCCGGACAGCACAGCCTGTCGGGGCCATGCGTGACGGCGGGTAGGGCTTCGGCCTGAAGAGCCGAGGAGCCCGGGTTAGCAGTACTGCTTCAGAGCCAGGGTGTCCCTGGGCCCGTGAAGGTCCGAGCCTTTCCCAGCCCCCCGCGACGCAGGGCAAAGCGAGACGCCAGCAGCTCGCAGGGCACACAGCGAAGCACCTGGCCTGTGAAGTGGAATGCGGCCACCCCGTCCCGGAGGTCGGTGGCCGCGTGCTCGGCGGCCATGGGGCTCCCAGAGTAGTACTCCTCGGCCGCTCTGGCGGATCGCTCACCGTGCCCGTGCTCGGAGGACCGACGCTGGCGACGGCAAGAGCAAGTCGCGATTGACGTCGGTCTCTCCGTCCTCAACCCCACCCTCCACCTCCCCCTCCTCCCCCTTCTCCTCCTCCTCCTCCTCCTCCTCCTCCTCTTCCCCCGCCTCCTCTCGCTTCTTCTTCTTCTCCACATGCTCCTCCTTCTCCTGCCCCTCCTCCCCCTCCTCCTCCTCCTCCTCCTCCTCCTTCTCTGACGGGACTCGGACGTCGAACGGGATCCCCCCCCCCTCGCGTCGTCAAAACATCGGCAGGGTTTTTGTTCTACTCTCGGCCTCTAGGGGCCCTCGACGGGCCCCGGACTATCACAACACGAATCAGGATGAGAAGCCGGTCCCGGGGAATAGGTCGAAGCCTCCGGGGGTCCACGCGACGTTAGGGTCTGGGAAAAGGAACCCTGGGGGACTCTGGGGAGGAGGAGTCGAGGAGGAGGGGGGGGGAGGAGCAGGACGAGGAGGAGGAGGAGGATAGGGGGGGGGACGAAAGGGCATAACTGCGGCAACATCGCGTGACGATGGCGTCGACGTCGGCTTCTGACGCCGCGGGGATCGCTCAACCTGATAGCGCAGTTCGTCGGAATGGGCCGATTACGCGCCACTGGCGGCGTTCGACCTTGAACGCCACCGACAGAGTCGCCGCCGCGTCGACGCGGCGCGAACCTGCCGTTCCGATGCGCGAGCAACAAAGACACCACATACGTGCTAACATGTTGTTGAACCATGGGTGCCGTTTCAAAGCCCCGCGACTGATAAACACGTGCCCGCGACGAACAAACGATCCCCAGGACGATGACAGAACAACGCACGCTCAAACATTGATAGGGAGGAAGACGGGGGAAAGGCAAGGCGGTGAACGTACTATAAGTATGGGTGCGAACTCTTGGAGCCCGGAAGGGCTCCCGCTCGAGCGGGGACCCCATCCGCCTTCTCGCACCTATAGCCCATGCGGAAATCTGGCTCGGAGAATTGCAAATTGGCCTGGGATGCAGACGGCGGGTTCTGGGTACCCTGATCCAGAAAACCTTACAATCTTGGGAGGCCGATGCTCACTTCCGCCAGTGGAGGCGGTCTCGTTTTGTTTCCGTGAGCTTCCGCCTCCCTCCGCCGAGGAAGAGATGCCGACTCCTGCGACCCTCGAAGGCGAGGTCCTTTCTGAAGTGCCCTATATAGGTTCGAGGGCTGACTGAACGCTCGTAACCACAGGCCTCCTATAGCCTCGGAAAACTTTCTCCCAACGCCGCCGCACGCGCCCATGCCGATCCACAACGCGTTGGGGATGTCCACACCCATGCCGTCCGCCAGTTTGTAGCGCAATCGTGCTACATGTGAACCACAATGGGTACTCATGACACCGTGCGATTACTTCAATTGTACACGCCCACCACGACGTGATCATTAAATGTTCAGTGCCTGCGAAAACGTGACACATCCCACTGTGTGTTGAGACCGCATGGCGACCACAACAGAAGTTATCCGATTGTCTAGACATTCGACGATTTGTTTGGTGGCAGTACGCCGATTCGAATCACCACGGAGCCGAAATCATGCCACACGAAGAAGAAAACATGCAAATTCTGAGGATGTCTCAAGCGAAACTGGGCCGAAGCCAAACCAACCTGGGCCAAGCCAGGCAACGTGCGAGGAAATCCCAAGCGAAACTGGGCTGAAACCAAACCCAAATAGGCCCAAACCAGGCCAAATCAAAGCGAACCCAAGCGAATGTTGAGGACGTCTCAAGCGACACCGGGCCCAAACCAGGCAAATTCTGAGAACGTCTCGAGCGAAATCGGGCCCACACCAGGGGCCACACCCAGCCAATCTCGATGATGTCTCAGGCGGGGCGCGAGGCTAAACCAGGCCAGATCAAGGGCCTGGAAAAGAATCGCCCAAACAAGGCTCCATTTACTATCCTCGATCGAATGCTAATTGATAAGGAGTGGATTACCCCAGGGCCCCCCAAGAGGCTGAAGCCCGTTTAGGATTGCATAAGAGAGGGCGTTTGGACCGCGCGCCCGCTGATGCGGACGGTGTTGGGCCAAGAAGCCTTTCTTTGTCGTTCGGACGTTGTTGGAGCCTTCGTGTGGCGTTCGGAAAAATACTTCCGAGTCTGCAGATGAGATCCGAGTAGATGGGGTCGGAGGATCGCGTCGCATCGGCGATGCATCGGCGACGTCGGCGTTGCATCGGCGCCGTCGGAGTGGAGAAAATCGGGCTCCCCATCGAGCCGCATCGGCGATGCCTCGGCGAGGCATCGGCGATGCATCGGCGGCACGGCGCGATCCTCCGACCCCATCTGCTCGGAGCCCACCGGGGGGGGCCTGGAGTGACGGGAACGGCTGGCCACTTGACGTCCACCTGTCGAGACCTCGCGAGACGGCAGGCGTCTGTGCGCCGGCGAGGCGGGCCGCACAGGCCTCGCCGCGGCGGCCGCAGCTGCGCGGCATCAGCCGTGCGCAGGGTGCGGAAGGCAGAGTCAACCGTTGCCAACTTGCGGCGGTCACACGCCAATGAGGCTCGGTGACCCCGTGTTGGCCAGGACCGCCGCTCCAATACAGAGCCCTCGTGACCCGGACAACAGGAGCGGCAAACATATCCGCATCCGCGCCGCGACCTCGCGGTCTGGATTCCGGGGCGCGATCCCGCGAATACGTGGTCGCATGGATACGTTCCTCGCGGTCCGGATTCCGAGGCGCGAAAAAATCGCCCAGTACCCGCGGGATCGCGGAAGAAGGGCCCGGCCCGCGAGGCCACGGATACGGATACGTTTCTCGGTCTTGAGAAAGGCTGGGGGTCTTTGATCAGCCTGCTCCAAGTGGCTCGTTCGGGGTTCGGCGAATCGTGTCAGCTACATGTGTTTTGAGGTGCGTCGATGATCTCTGTGGACCAATGCGCTGAGTTCCACAACATGTTGGTGGCATCGGCACGAAACCCTTGCATCCGACAGCGCTTCTCGGGCGCGCCGCCCCGAACCGCATTCGAAGCAAGAGGAAGCGGCAGGAGAGACTGGCTCAGGGAAGGGGGGGGGTATTCGCCCGGAATCAGCGATTCCAGGGCTGGACCTACAAGTTGCTCTTCGTTTTGGATTCGTGTTGTTGTTCGTGTTGCTCTACCTGCTTTCCTGCACCTCCCTCCAAACATCGAGAACAAGACACAGTCGAAGTCCAGCAGACCAGCGATTATTTGGACGCCCGAAATGGGCACGGAAACAATGGGCACAATGCCCAACAGCAAATGCTGCCCCGAGCCAACAGCGGCCGCTGTTGGGCAGGCGACCTTCTGTCTCAAATGAACACAGGCCGCGGCGGCGCGGACAGCGGACCCTGCTCAGAATGAACAGGATGGAGGAGGAGGGGGAGGGAGAGAGGGAGGGAGGAGAGGAGATGAGGAGGAGGAGGAGGAGGAGGAGGAGGAGGAGGAGGAGGGCTGGCCCCCTCTGCCTGCATTGTACCCATTCTTTCCGTGCCCATCTCGGGCGTCCAGAGCTTGGGCCCAGCCCTGGGCGACACACCGCCGGCGGGCCGGCGGCAGGCCCTCCATGGCGAAGCCGCACGTGGGGCGCTCGGGCCCCGACTGGCGAACGGGCCAATGGGCGACTCGACAAGGGCCCGGTCGCCCCCCTCGTGCCTCCTCCTCCGCCTCCTCCTGCTCCTCCTCCTCCTCCTCCTGCTCCTCCTCCTCCTGCTCCTCCTCCTCCTGCTCCTCCTCCTCCTCCTGCTCCTCCTCCTCCTGCTCCTCCTCCTCCTCCTCCTGCTGCCGCGCCGCTCGCCCTCGACGCGCCCGAGGGTCACGTGTGCGGCGAACGGGCGAATGGGCGATTCGACCACCGCCGTTGCCCATGGCAAACCCACAGCGGGATGCAAAATAAGGACGAAGGGCCCGTGCACGTTCAGACTCCAGCAGGATGCGACACGCTGCCTTGGCTCTCGGCCGACGAGCCAAGGGTGCAGGGGTGGCCTTGATGAAGAACTGCATCACTGCTGTGGATGTCGACTGCACTGGGACTTGGTAAGAGGAGCGATCAACTGCAAAAACATGAACGTCTGAAGTCAGCGTGTGTGCCTTGGGTCGGTGCTGGAACACCCCTCGGCGCCTCCGGCGCCGCCCCTGGGGCGCTCCGCGCGCCGGGGCAGGGGGGCCCGACGCTGACCATATTCTCAAGACAGCGCTTGCACTGAAGGGCTCTTACTGCTGGTCCCAAGGGAATTGGATGGGTTAGCCTTAAGTCGGGCCTGTCCCCCTGCAGGCCGACCTTGGACGAATCGGAGGTGAGGGGGTGAAATCGAAGTGGAACGGAGAGCCCCCCTAGCGGGAAATCGATTTCGGTTTCGTGTTCGTGCGTGCCGTGCGTGCGGGCGAGGCGAAGCTGCGTGGGCGGGCGAGAGGAAAGTCTCCTGTGGCTGAGGCGCGGCCGGACCAAATGATTCTCCACCGGGCGGCCGGTGGCGCGCGGTGTCCCGCCGGTGTCCCGGTGGTGTCCTCTGTGGCTGAGGCGCGGCCGGACCAAATGATTCTCCACCGGGCGGCCGGTGGCGCGCGGTGTCCCGACGGTGTCCCGCCGGTGTCCCGTCGGTGTCCCGTCGGTGTCCCGATCATGATGTTGATGATGATGATGATGATGATGATGATGATGATGATGATGATGATGATGATTATGATGTTGATGATGGCGATGATGATGATGTTGGTGTTGTTGATGATGATGATGACGTCGATCGTGAGATCGATTGTGATATCGATAGTGAGACCGAATGTGAGATCGATTGTGAGATCGATAGTGAGATCGATTGTGAGATCGATAGTGAGATAGTGAGACCGAATGTGAGACCGAATGTGAGATCGACTGTGAGATCGATTGTGAGATCGTTAGTGAGATGGATAGTGAGACCGAATGTAAGACCGAATGTGAGATCGATTGTGAGATCGATTGTGAGATCGATTGTGAGATCGATAGTGAGATCGATAGCGAGATCGATAGTGAGACCGAATGTGAGACCGAATGTGAGATCGACTGTGAGATCGATTGTGAGATCGATAGTGAGATCGACGGTGAGACCGAATGTGAGACCTAATGTGAGATCGATTGTGAGATCGATTGTGAGATCGACTGTGAGATCGATTGTGAGACCGATAGTAAGATCGATTGTGAGATCGATAGTGAGATCGACAGTGAGACCGAATGTGAGACCGAATGTGAGATCAATTCTGAGATCGATTGTGAGATCGATAGTGAGATCGACAGTGAGACCGAATGTGAGACCGAATGTGAGATCAATTCTGAGATCGATTGTGAGATCGATTGTGAGATCGATTGTGAGATCGATAGCGAGATCGATAGCGAGATCGATAATGAGATCGAATGTGAGATCGATAGCGAGATCGATTGAGTGAGACGTTGGTTCCCCCTCCCCCCTCACCTCCTTATCACCCGCAGGGTGGTCGTATAGGTATTTATATCAATACCCTTCAGGATACTCCATAAATGATCGACGAGAAACAGCAGATCATCCCCAGACTATGTTTTGGCCAGTGTTTGAGTGTTCCCCCTGTAGAGGGACAGGCCCGGCCTAAGGTTAGCCGAGGTTTCGCCCGGTGCCCGCCCGTGGGCGCCTCGTGGGCGCCCCGTGCGCAGGGTGGGTCCACACCGAGGTTCCGCCTCGTGCCCGCTCGTGGGCGCCTCGTGCGCTGGGTTGGTCCGCCGGTAATTCGCCTGGTGACCGCCTGTGGGCGCCTCGTGGGCGCGTCGTGCGCTGGGCGGCCACACAGCCTGCATCACATGGATGTTACCACATCTTCTGCACCACATCGCTTGCACCAAAATTAGCTTGCACGGCACAGCGTGTGTCACGTATACTAGACGTCATAACTTATACGATGTCAATTACACCACCTCGCCTGCACCGCGTACCTCATGGACTACACGACATCGCTTGCACCTCATGGGTAGCTCGCACATCCGCAGTGCAATAACTGCCCGTGTGGCGCCCAGGCTTTCAGACACGTAGCTAGAATTGTTCGCCTGGTTGCGTCCTGCATGGGGGAGCTACATGCGAGCAGCTGGACGCGCCCTGCCTGTGTCATGCCCGATGGCAGCCGCTGGGCCCGGCCTGCGGCGCCCCGAGATTTGCAAGGTCACCCTCGAGGGGAGAGGACTGCGGCCACACTCGCCCTCACTGGCGACGTCGTGCGCTTGCTGCTTCCTGGCAGAGAGGCCGTCGACAAGCTGACTGGGGGGTGCTATTGCCTGCCGCCCTCGGGAGGCAAAGGTCGCCTGTGGCAACCACCCCCGTGATCCACGCCCTTCCCCTCCTCCGGCCCCATCCTTGTCGCTCTTCACCTCGAAATTGAAGGCGCAACCGATGTGCGTCCTGGAGCCGGGGGCCGCTGCCAGCGGGTCAGGCAGGCAGCGCCAAATCGAAACAGGCAAGCCTGTTTCGGGATGATGAGGGGGAGGAGAAGGAGGAGGAGGAGGAGGAGGAGGATGAGGAGGAGGAGGAGGAGGATGAGGAGGAGGAGTAGGAGGAAGAGGAGGATAAGGAGGAGGAGGAGTATGTAGGCGAAGGGCCTCAACAACCACATCAACCACAATTTTCTCTCACGCGAACCAGGGAGATGTTCGAGCGTGGTCGTACCGTCGAAGAGAAATCAAATCTTCGAGAGGAGGATGACGCCCACAGTAGACCTCAAAACCACTCGCAGCAGCTCCCTGGTGGGGACCGCCCGAAACACAATGGGTCAATATTCGGGAGGCCCAGACCCCAAGGTTAAATTTTTGTCATGGCATGGACCCCTCAGAGGTCTGGGTCCAATCCCCCAGGCGGGCTTCTAATCCTGCAACGTTTGTTGACAGACTTGAAACCAGTGAAGGCCCCAGAGGCCGAAAAGCAGCAAAAACCTCCCGTCGTCTGCTTTTCTCAGCGCGAGAGGGTCTGGAGTGAGACTGAGACGCAGAAGGATATACTATTGATATGCCCCCAGCTTGGAGGCGCACGTCCAAACCGAGCATGTAGCACAAACGTCATATAGCACATCATTGCCAAGGCGATCTGGACAGAACGCGGCCACTACCGAGCATATACTGGTGGGGCGACGCTCACAATAATTAGAAAACATCTCATGGAGGCTTTTGGTTGTGTCTGTGGCGCCCAATAGCGTGCAAAAAGGACATCATGCATGTCCCTCCCGTGGCGCTGCTTGGCGCTGTTAGACGATGCTGGGCGCTACTTGAACGCTGTTCGGCGCTACTGGGCGCTATTGAGGGCGCTGTGAGCCGATATGCAATCGATCCAAGACGGGCGGAAACTCTTGCGATTCACGAGAAGACACCACGTATACTTGAGTGGTGGAACCAATTTTTCATGTTTCGCGGTAGCGCCCGTGACTGGCCCCGCCTCGCCTCCCCCCTCCTCCCGCCCCCTGGTCAGGTCACGAGTCGCGCCAGCGCCGCCTGGGCAGTAGCCATCCCTAGGCATTCCCAGACGGGGCGCCAGCGCGAATCGTGACGTGACCAGCCTCATCCCTCCCCCCCCCCAGTTGCGCCCGCTATCGCTAGGGATGAAGAACCTGTCTCGAGGAGGATGACGCCCACAGACTGGTAACGCTTCGAGTTGCGCGCAGACAGCACCCCCAAGTAGTCCCAGCTGGCTTCAATAGGCCCCACGAGTAGTCTGGGGCGGTCTCAACGCCCTGGCGCTGCCTCTGGCAGCTCCCCTGGGGCGCGGAGCGCCCCGGGTTGGGGTGTCAAGGCCGCCCCGGACTACTCAAGGGACCATTCGGGGGCCTGTTGAGACCAGCCGGGACTTCCTGGGGGGGGCTGTCTGGGCGCAGCCCGGACCCAGACATGCGACGTCCTGCTTTGTTCGATGCGCGGTCCCCCGAAATCTCGACCCGTTCCCCTGGACCGGTTTTTCATCCTGAGTCGTTTTTGGGGCGGTCCCGGGGCCCTGTGAGGGCCCCCGGAAGCCGAAAACGGGAAAAGACCGCCCATCCCGATGATATCGCGTCGCGAGCATGTCTGGGAAACCCTCTCACGGAGGATAAACACGGACCGCCACCTCCGAGAACCCATCAGCGGGGGGCCGACCCCTGGGCGGTGGCACGCCCGAGCGTCACTCCAGTGCAGTCTTACGCTCAGGCGTGCCCCCGCTCAGGGGCCAGCCCCTCACCGTCAGGTTCTCGACTGGACGTAAGAGTGACCTTTCGCAGGAGTGACCTTTGGTGCGGGCATAGACGAGTCCCCAGATGGCTGAAAACGAAGCAGTGGCAGCTGCATGCGCGCCCAGGTTTGGTCCCCCCGCGGCCCCCAAAAAGCCGCGCACAAAAAGTCACTTTTGCCCAGGGTCACTCTTGCGTATTGCCGAGGTTCTCAGTGGGCGGTGGCCTGGCGCTGGACCGTCGCGGCGCCATGCACTGCCGCGCGGGCTGTGGCGCCAGCGCGGCGGGAGCGCCGGGCCCCGGGGTGCCGCCGCCCTCGCTGCCGCCGCTGGGGTCATGTGCTATCCCCCCCCCTCCGTAGCCATTTTGGCTCAAGTCCGTAGCGTTTCGCTCAGGACAGAGTCTCTTGGCGTGGGGGAGCGACGGCCCCCGACAGCTCAGGTCGCCCCCCGCGGCGGCACATTTCCCTTCACTGTACTGCGGTATCAGCCCGCACTGCTTTGCGTACCTACACCACGGCGGGCACGCCCCGCGGATGTCTCCCGATGGTGCACGAGGGCCTTTGGTCTCGAATCGCGGTCAGCAGCGGCGAGCCTGGGCCCAGCCGTGGAACTGCAAGTCGTGCTGGAACAATCAGGGAGAGAGCTGGTGGAACCGAGCCGATCGACTTCATTGCAGCAAGTGCAACCTGCATAAGTCAGTCTGCTACGGTGGCCCTCGTACCTTGCCCACAGTCCCTGCAGTGCACGCGCAGCAGCGTGCAGCTTCGGGCAGCAGCGGCAAGGTCGAGCAGCAGCTCAAGCAATGCCAGGCAGAGTTGGAGAAGCTTCGTGCGCAGCTCGCTCGAGGGCCCCCGCCATCACCTCCAGACCCACGGGATGCAATGGAGGTGGACGAGGGGGGGGCCGATGGCGATCTCAAGCAGCAGCTGGCGGAGCTCAACTCGCAGATCGACGCTATCAAGGACGTTCAATGTAAGGAGGTGCAGCAGGCTTGCCAGCAGATGCGCGAGCGTCAGGCGCGCTTGCGGCAGCGTGTCTCTGCGGCCAAGCCTCTGGACACACGCCTCAAAGAGCTCTCTTTCACGCATCAGCGGCTTTGTAAGAAAGCAGCGAAGCAGGAAGAGAACATTCGAGAGTTGGAGGAAAAGGTCAGGCTCGCCCAGGAAGCGGTGGAGCGGGCCAACAAGGAGCTCAGCGCCACCAAGAGCGAGATGGTCGAGATCGAGCAGCAGAGGCGCGAGCTGGTCGTTGCCTGCCCTCAGCCACCGCAGCCTGAGCGAGGGCAGGCGCAGTCGCTGCAGCAGGTCATCGGCGGGCTCCACGACGTCTCCGTGGACCAGCTGGGTGAGATGCTGCAGGGGTTCGGAGGGTCCGCGCAGTCGGCGCAGAAGCTGTACGACGCGGTCCAGGAGGTGCGGGAGGCGGAGCGCGTGTACCGCGAGAAGAGGGAGCAGGAGGCCGCAGCTGCGCGAGCAGCGGCCGAGGAGGCTGAGGCGGGGCGCCCTTCGCCTGCGGCAGCGAGCGCGCCTGCGCCCGCAGCCAGCCCAGCCGCCAGCTGGATCCCAGACCCCTCGGCGGCCGATGCTGACACGCTGCGTGAGTTCCTGGAGACCTGCAATGTTCAAGTACCCGAGGACGAAGATGATCTTCGGGAAGCGGCCAAGCGGGCAGGAGAGCAGATTGACAGCTTTGCCAAGAAAGCCAGAACGAGGACGTAGGCTGGTCATTCCCTCGGTGCTCAGGCTGTTTCTCTTTCTTTGTGCGATGGTTAGAGTGGTTACCGCTAACACGACGAGCCACGGGCCAATGGTCCGCATGCTGGAGTCCGACATCACGTCGCTGGCATTTGACAAGGAGTTGACGGTGTTCTGTATTCAGGAGCACCATCTCAGTGACAAGCTGGCCGACCACCAATCGAGGTTGGGGGCAGCAGGGTACCACGGGGTCTGGGCCAAGGCGTTGGACACAGACAACGGTGGTACGACAGGTGGGGTGGCGGTGCTTTGTCCTAAGCGAGTTCAGATCACGGCGCCGCCACGGTGTGACGACGGGCTGCTGGTCCCAGGTAGAGCAGTGGCAGGCCATGTTCACAGTGCCGTCCGAGGCGGCTTTGTTGTGGTGTCCGTCTATTTGCACGTTGAAGACCAGATGGGGGAGAAGAATGTCGCGATCCTGGTGGATGTGGCAGCCTATCTTTTCCGTCTCAACGAGATGGGGATCGAGTGGGTTGTTGGGGGTGACTTTCAGATGGAGCCTGACAAGTTGATGTCGTGGGCCGCCGCATTGGGGGCGTGGTGTCCGCGACAGCGGATCCAACTTGTGTGCAGGCAGTGCCAGGCTCCACGATTGATTTCTTCGTGATAAGTGCGAACTTAGCGATCAGAACCACCCCAGCCGTTGTGCTCGAGGATGTGTGTCTCGCTCCCCACAAACCGGTTTCGGTCGGCATTCGAGGGGCTGATGTCAAACTGTGGTGCAGAGTCGCGCGCCAGCCCAAGAGGATGCCAGTGGTTGCCAAGACAGGATGCGCGCGGTTCCCCAGGAGATGGGCGCGTTTTCGACAGCAGGCAGCCCAAGCCCGAGATGAAGAGGACCTCAGTGTCAGATGGGATGAGTTTCTTACGAAAGTTGAGCGTGAGCTGCTGGACCGACATGATATTGTAGGGCCACAACGCTCTTTCTACGAGGGTTACGCTGGCAAGCACGAGGTGATCTGGAAGGAGCTCAGTTTCGTGCCGAAGAAGCGTGCGGTCCAGCTGCAGCCTGTGCAGGCTGCGTGGGCCACGGCGGCCAGGTGGGCCCGCCACCTGCGATCGGTCAGCCAGGCCCTGCACACGTTCGCGCCGAGGCTAGAGGTGGATGACGGCGACCAGGCAAGGCGTTTCCGACGTATAGCCAAGGTGCTGGTGGATGCCGACAGGTTCTGCGACCGCATCGCCAAGGTGGAGTGGGTGCACAAGGAGCTGGACCACCACAGTAGTGCCCTTTTTAAGGCTGGGCTGTCGGCCCTAGCCGACCCTTTCTTTCAGGATTTATGTGACCGCATCCTGGAGCGAGCGTCGCTCCAGGAGTCGGCCCACCTCGCCAGCAAGTCAGAGGACTGGCAACGATGGGTGCGAGAAAGTTTCTCAGGAGGAGCCCGCCAGGCCCACAGGTACGCTAGAGCTCGTGCTGTCCAGGAGGTCATTGGAGCCACCCAGAGAGCCCAGCCCTTTGAGCTTTCGGATGAGGTGGTTTCGGACTGGGGGCTTATTTGGGCCACTCACGGGTGCACCAGACCTGAGATCCCTGGGGACGCCGAGTCTTGGGAAGAGCTCCCTGAACTTTCGGTGGCTGACTTGAGAGCTGTCATTTTGAAGTTCCCTGTGACCACGGCCGTGGGGTGTTGTAAAATACATCCTCGCTCGCTTCAGCACCTTTCAGACCAGGCCCTTGAGGCCTTTGCATCTCTGCTGCATCAATGCGAGCGTCGTCTCTGCTGGCCAAAAGACAGAATTGTGAGCAGGCTCTTCCGGCATGCCAAGCCAGACGGGGGGCATCGTTTAATTGCGCTCCTAGACTCTTTCATCAGAGTGTGGGCGCGAGCCCGCAGGCCTATCAGCGAGGCCTGGGAGCGTGCCAATAGGACGGAGGAGTTTTGGGGTAGCGGGAAGGGGAGGAGTGCGAGCGATTCTGCCTTCGATTTGAACCTTTCCGCCGAAGTTGCCAAAGCAAAGGGCCTGCACTGGATCAGCGTGCTCCTAGACATGGCCAAGTGCTATGAAATGATCAAGCTTTCGGCTCTCTTTGACGTGTATCGGAGGGTGGGATTCCCCCTTCGATTAGGTTGGATGCTGATTCAAAGCTATGTGGCACCCCGTAGGATTGACGCATACGGGAGTTTGAGCGAGAGTTACGTTTCTTTTCAAGGCATTTTGGCAGGCTGTGCGCACGCCTGTGCCAACATGCTTGCAGTGCTGCTGGACCCTGTCAAAAAGATTGTCGCTAGGTATCCGTCTATTAAGCCGAGGGCCCTCATGGATGATATATCCCTTCAATGGTGTGGTGAGACCGCCAAAGGAGGAGAGTTAGTCTTTGCTGCTACGCGGGAGCTGTGCCACCTCCTAGCCCCGATTGGTCTCCTTCTTCAGCCAAACAAGTCTGGGTTCCTCGCGAGCACGACAGCGGCAGAAAAAGAGGTTCGTTTGTCGGCTCGCATGATAGGGTTTCACAGCAAGGCGCATCTTCGCAACTTGGGCCATGATTTGTACGGTAGGCGTGTAATTCGCAAAGTGGAAAAAGCCAGAGTCGCCAAGCTCCAGGGGCGTAGGGCCAAACTTCGGGTCCTGAAAAAAGCCGCGGGGCCTAAGGTGGCCATGCTCTGGCGGACTGGGCTCATGCCCTGTGGGGCCCACGGTGCGGCGGTCTCTGGGGTCTCGGATCAGGTTCTCAGAAGCCTGCGTGCAGTGGCGGCCGAGCTTGCAGGAGCTAGAGGCCGCATGCACGTCACGGCGTTTCTCAGTACGCACCGTGACGAGAACTATGACCCACTAGTCGATGCCACTGTGCCTCTTGTTTTTCGTTACTGCTGTTGGGTCTGGGACCGTCGTGCTAGTGAGGTAGATCTTTGGCATGCGTGGAATGCGGCGGCCTCACGGCTAGCCAACAGACCGCTCTGGAGGGACGTTCGAGGGCCCGTGGGAGCCGTCTTTTTGAGCCTTTTGCGTGTGGGATGGGCCCTAGTGGGACCGACCCATATTCGGACCGACCAGGGAGATGTTTTGTCGCTTTGCCACGTTTCGCCTTGGGATTTAAAACGCCAGCTCATTGAGGGTATCAATAGGGCACAGATGATTCAGCTGGTGTCGGCCATCCCCGAAGCTTCTGGCGAGGAGATTGTTTGGGGTCGTGCGCTGCGGGTCGCGGTCAACTCCGTGAGGGAACCTAAGAGGCGCGCGACCTTGAAGGCCTTGCTAGCAGGGGGGCTCTGGCCGCCAGCTCGGAAGTTTAGTCATGGTCTAGCTGATTCGAACCTCTGTCAGTTTTGCAAGCAGCAGATAGGCACGTTCGGC
>CAUYUJ010019076.1:27500-62500 GCA_963575745.1 Prorocentrum cordatum
ATGTCGCACTTGGCTGGCTTTCGGGAGCTCAGCAGTGCACGGCCGCTCTGCATGGAGTCGAGGGGCCTTTGTGTGAGCACGATGGGAGTTTTTGGAATCAGCGAGCCTGTCGGCCCTTTCGCTGGGCCCCCCCGCATCGTGCTTTTCCTTCGGTTTTTGTGCGTGGCAAGGCTACGTTCAGGGCTGCTTTGAAACGCGCGCTCTGGAGAGCCAAACGTATTCTCAGAGCTGGCAGTTGTGGTCTCGAGCGAGTCGTGCCGAGTCTTCCGTTCGCCCCGGCCATGTTTCGAGGTTTTGCTAGGGCTAGTGATGTTTACCCTGTTTCGACAGGGCTCGGCGCTGACTGTCCTGTTGAATACATCAGTGGCCCCAAAGACCCGCTGGTGTGTAGTATCGCTCTGGAGGACTCCGAGGGCCCAGTCCAGCTTTCCCAGGACCAACTTGATTCGTTAGAGTTGTGTGTGCAGACTACTAACTGTAACGCTTGGTCCACGATGGCGAAATTGCTCGCCACGACTCAGGCGCATGTGGTTCTCGGGCAGGAGCATCGCTTGAAGAGTGGGGAGGAGATCGACCAAGCCTCGAGCTGGTGCAGCAGGAATGGATGGCAATGTGTGTTCTCGCCTGCTCTGGACACGCAGGCTGGCTCCACCTCGGCGGGAGTTTGTGTTTTGGTGCGTGATTATCTCGGGCTCCATCTGCCTCGAGGGGGGGCGGAGGTGTGTCCAGGCAGGGCGGTTGCCTGCGAAGTTCATCTTCCCAGAGGCTTGCATTTCCTTGCGTGTTCGGTGTATCTTTTTTTTTTTTCATACCGAGCAGCTTAGTGAGCGTAACATTGACATCCTCGCCGCCATAGGTGAACGTTTATCGACCTCAGCGCTTCCTTTCTGCATTGGGGGGGGGGGGTTAACATGTCTCCCAAGGTCCTCAGTGAGTCGAGATTTGTTGAGCGGTTGGTTGGCGTTCCTGTGAGTCCTCCCGGGCCCGCCCATTTCGGTGAAGGCGAGCCCGGGACCTTCGATTTTTCGTTTTTTCGGGAGGTCTCGGGAAGACCATTAAAGGCTGCCACGTTCGTTTGGACGCGACGTTGAGCCCACATCGGCCCGTTCAGGCTCTATTGCATCCTCAGCCTACGCGTCTCAAGGGTCTTAGCTTCCGAAAGCCTCCGCCGTTGCCTCCTGTGGCCTGCGGTCGGGCCTAGACCTCTGCCGCCGTCCTGGGAGAAGGTGCGTGCGATGGCCAACCAAGCCCTGCATTGCGTTGCGCAGAAGGATGCGGTGGGGGCTACTGCTTTGCTCTCTCCTTTTATGCTGCCTGGGCTAACGTTGCTGAGAGAGAGAGAGAGAGAGAGAAGAGAGAGAGAGAGAGAGAGAGAGAGAGAGAGAGAGAGAAAGAGAGAGAGAGAGAGAGAGAGAGTTGCCCCCTGTCTTAGGCGCCGACATCCCTGCTCTTGGTTCGATATCCAAAGGCCCGCAGTTGCACTGGAAGAACCTCATCAGCAGGGACCCCTGGTCCGAGATCCCCATCGCCAAGCTGCGCGGTGGCCCAGCGTCCAGACTAGAGTGTTTTTATCTCTTTGGAACTCGCACCAAGGTGACAAGGGGCAGGTGACCAGGCTTCTTGCCGTTCTTCGAGCACCGCCTGCCTCGGTGCAGATGGGAGAGCAGCATCGTTTTTTTTTTTTTTTTTTTTTTTTTTTTTTTTTTTTTTTTTTTTTTTTTTTTTTTTTTTTTTTTTTTTTTTTTTCTCTCCACCCCCCCCCCGCGGTTGCTCTTGCTGCCTCGAGCTCTGAAGGTCTCCTTGATGCTTTGGGGGCACCCTTGAGCTCGAGGATTGACGAGGCGCTGGCGGAGGCCAGGAGCGCTGCCGATAAGGAGTCTCGTGCTAGCTGGCAGGCTTGGATTCGAGAGGGCTTAGACACGGGAGCGAGGAAGGTCCACTGGACCATTCGGGATCCCTCCCCTTGGAAACCGTCGACGACCCTTTCGTCGGAGGGATCCCTGGTCTCTGATCCGTTGTCGCTCCTGTGTGCTGAAGGCTCGAAGTTCTCTGCCTTTTGGGGGGCTGGAGTCGGATCGATTCGTGGTGGACCTGAGCTGGTCGACCCCCTCCCTCGTCTCAGCGCTGACGACATTCGTGGTGTCTCGCGTACATACAAGAAAAACACGGTGGTCTCTTTCGATGGCTTCAACTGCAGGCATTTCAGTATTTGTGCGATGATGCTCTCGAATGCCTGGCCGCCCTTTTTGAAGTCATGCAGTGTGTCGGCCAGCTTCCTGAGCAGATTTCGGCTGTGCTGCTTGCGCTGCTCCCCAAGCCCTCTGGCGGCTACAGGCCGATTGGGGTGTTCTGTTCCTGGTACAGGGTCTGGGGTCGGCGTCGCCGAGCTCGCGCCCTGGCCTGGGAACAGCAACACCCCCGTCGGTGCTGGGCCGCTGGAGAGCACAGGGGAGCAGCTGATGTGGTGTGGCGCCAATCTGCTAGGGCGGAGTGTAGCACGGCGTGCAAAGAGTGCTCTTGTTCGGTCTTCTATGATATGCTCAAGTACTATGAGACGATTGATTTGAGAGTTTTGGAGGCCAAGTGTCGGAAGCACCAGTTCCCGCTGGCCATCGCGCGTGTGTGCATCTTCGCGTTTCGAGCGGGTCGGTTTCTGTCGTTAGGTGGCCTGCTCAATGGTCCTTACCATGTTGAATTTGGGGTGGTGGCGGGGTGCAGTTTCGCCACCACTTTCATTCGCGTTTTTGGCATGGACGCCTTCGACACGATTCCCGTCTCGCCGTCGTCTGAGCTCGGCATTTACATCGACGATAGTTGTGTTTCTGCTTATGGTTCTAAGTCGTCGGTGGTTCTCAGCATAGTGAGGGCTTCCACTGCGCTTCATGATGCGATCGCTCTCATGCTTGGTTGTAGTCTTGCTCTCGACAAGGTTTGCACGGTGGCCTCTGATGTGGACGTGGGAACGGCCGTTTCCAAGCGTCTGGGGTCCCTGGGGGGCCGCGTGGTCGAGTCGACTCCGAATTTGGGGATCGATTTCTCCGCGGGCAAATCTATCCGGGGCAAGAAGGGACAAGGGAGCAAAATCAAGGCGCGTGTGGCCTCGATGTTGAGAAAGTCTAAGCGACTTAAAAAAGCTTTCTGGCACCCTCGGCAGGAAGAGTCTCAAAATCTTCGCCGCTGGTCCCTTAGCTTCTGGCGCTTATGGTTGTGACGTGGTGGGGGTCAGTGACAGTGATCTTTTGTGCATGCGGAGGGCTGCTTTTTCTCAGGTGAGACCGTTTGCTTCGGGCAGAAGCCTCACGGCTTGCTGTATTCTTGCCTCCGGCCCCACCTGGAGAGCGGCGACGCTGCCCATTTTGAGATGGGGTAAGGAGGTCTGGTTGTCGCAGACCAATCTCTTCCCTGGGGCGCTGACGCTTCGGGAGCTTCGAGAGGCGTGGGCTGCTGTGTGGGCCAGGCCGAAAGTTACGTGGGGCACTGTGGCGGGACCGCTCAGTGCCATGCGCTTGACGTTGCTCAGGCTCGGCTGGCACATGACTAATGCTATGACCATCATTGATGACAAGGGTAGACCCATCGAGTTAGGTGTTACTTCCCCTGCGTTGTTGGCCATCCACTGCCGCGAGGCCCTGCTGCGTTCCTTAGAGAGGGATCTTGGGGAGAAATGGGCTGACGGGGGCCGCCTTTGCCTTGGTGTTCCCAGGGCCGCCCTCGCGTCTAGCAAATTCTCGGCTCGGGACAAAGGATTGATTCGGGCGCTTGCGTGCAATGCGATCTGGACCCCTGATCGCGCGATCCGTTGCGGATATGAGATTAGCGAGGTGTGCCCTTTTTGTGGGGATCGCGACAGCCTCCACCACAGGCTGTGGGTCTGTCCTCACCGTGCGGAAGTGCGAGCTGAGGTGGCAGACGCCGATGTCATCGCCTCAGCTTTGAACACTGAGGCTGCGGACTACTCGGCCAGCTTATTCTGTCATGCGGCTCTCGCCCACCCCGCCGATGTCCTCCCGAGGCCTTGTGTTGACGGTCAAGTTCAATTCAAGTGGTTTAGGGATGAGCTGGACGGGCCTGAGGGGCCTGAGGAGGTTCGTGATGGAGCTATTTGGGGCCACTTATTCTTGGATGGTTCGTGTCACAGGCACATAATTAGAGAGCTCTCTAGGGCGTCTAGGGCGATTACTGTGCATGACACTACTGGTGAGTTGCTCGGCGCTGTTAGTGGTCCTGTTTGGGATCGCTATCCGCAAACCCTTCAACCCACAGCGTCGCGACAGGACCCCACCCAGCTTTGAGGACGAGGGGATGAGGAGGGGCGGGACTTACCAACGCTGTCGCGGTACGCGCCATGGCCACTGTTCATAGCCACGTCACGACCTTCGGCACTGGATACTTCACGTACGCGACGCACAGCTCAAGTAGCAATGCCCGCACGTGGAAATGCATGATGACGAACACTTGTGTGTCCACAGGCTTGTACTACACTGCTACGTGTGGAATTTCAGCGCGCATTTTGGCAATGCGTAAACGAATATACCACGCTGACAAACGTAAAAATGCTTGTCTGCCCGCGAGTCCCTCGAACAGGGCGGGTGAATACCCGTCCAAGACAGATGCCACCTTACAGCCAGAGGCAACCGAGTGGGACACATGATGCGAGAAAAACCGTCGTTGAACAAGCAAGGCGCATGCATGCCGAGGGAGAAGCCGGAATCCGCCCGCTAACCGAAATCCTTTTCGAACAAAAAGAAGCCACTGCCGGATGAGCTTACAATACCGCATAGACACCATGGTTGTCAGATCCGCCAACGTGCCCCCTGGCACGGTGAGGCGTGGCAGGATACAACGTGCTAGTCGGCCGGGTTCTGTAATCTTCTACGGCAGCCCTTCCCCGCCACCCGCGGACTGGTGCATGCACCGCCCCCCCTCTCCCGCGGGTCCCTGGGAGCCCCGGCGCCTTCCTGGCGCTCTCCAAGGCGTCCGAGATGCCAAAGATGGCTTCCAATAGGACCCAGGAAGGCCCGATGTAGCGATATAGCCCCAAGACTCGCCCAAGATGGCCCCCAGACGGCCCGATGTTGCCCCAAGACTGCCCAAGATGGCCTCAGGACTGCCGAAGATGCTCCCAAGACAACCCAAGCACACTCGAAGAGAATCTCCACCTCCACCAGGGCCCGCAGAGGCCACAATCATTGATGTCCTTACGCTTTTCCGTGGCTTTGGCGTTCTCACCGCTTGGGGCTTCCATGAGCTCCAGACCGCCCAGAAAGCTTCCAAGATGGCCTTAAGATGGACCACATGGACCCACACACCAAATGCACAGCAGCAAGATGCCATGGCTGCTAACATGAAACATAAATTCGGGCGCGCCGCCAGCATCACGGCGGCGCCGGCAGCTCGAGACGCGAGGCGGCCGAAGAGGCTGCCGCCCAGACTGGCGGCCTCGAGAAGCGAGCGGAAACCAAGAAGTCACGACGAGGACCACGGGGACCCCAACAGGACAACAAGACGGCCCAAGATGGCTCCAAGATGGCCCAAGCGCGGCCCAGGAGGACCTCAAGCCGGCCCAAGAGGACCCCAGCCCAGTCCAAGAACGCCTCCTAAGTGTCCCCAAGAGGGCCCCAAGACGATTCACCGGCGCCACCTGCACCCCACCCCCACGGCCAAGGGGAAAATGGACTTACACACACAAACACACACACACACACCGAGAGGGGAAAAAAATAGTCGAGGAGGGAAGGGGGGGGAAGGGCTAAGGGAAAGAGGAAAAAAGAGCCGAGGGGAAACCACTGCTGCGCCGGCCCCGAGAGCCCCTAGCACGGCAACCCCGCGGCGCAGGGAAAAATAAGAAGGGTGGAAGGGAAAGTCCGCCAACCCTGTCGGCGTGTGGAAAACGCTGCTCTGTCTGACTCGACGACGTCGTCGTCGTGGTCGTCGTGGTCGTCGTGGTCGTCGTGGTCGTCGTGGTCGTGGTCGTGGTCGTGGTCGTCGTGGTCGTGGTCGTGGTCGTCGTGGTCGGCCTGGTCGTCCTGGTCGTCCTGGTCGTCATGGTCGTCATGGTCGTCGTGGTCGTCGTGGTCGTCGTGGTCGTGGTCGTGGTCGTGGTCGTGGTCGTGGTCGTGGCTTCCCAATAGAAAAAATATCAGAGGGCACCGGGAGAAAGGGTTCGCAGGGCACTGGGCCGGTACCGAAAGGCGAGGGAAAAGCATGAAGAGTCGGGGGCTTCGAACGACACCCCAGACATGGAAAAAACAGTGGAGGGGAAACAGTATAGAGAGAGAGGGAGAGGGAGAGACAACCCATAGAGTGTCAAGGAGCGCCCTGCACCTCCGGCCTTGCACCTGGTTGTTGAAAATACTGTATCGTCGCTAGGCGTAGGTCCAGCGTTTGTGCTGTCCGCCTCGCGTTCTCGCAGCCTGGGCCCTATGACACGGCGCCCAGTTGAGCGCCATCCCACTCCACCATCTGTCTGCGCAGACGGCGATATTATCGACAATTAAACGATGCCCGACAATGTCACCCACGCTCGAAGGAGACTGCTCCGTCAACCTTCCGCATGTTATGGACACTGGTTCTCTAAGAACGACTTGAACGACTATCCAACAACGATCATGTCTGGACTCCTCCCCATGGTCTGCCCGCCTGTCAATTTACACGTCTACCCCCGACCCTCGATATCCGTCCCCTTCGTCTCTGATCGCACCCCCCTTGGGGGCATACCCTCCTCATCTGCCACGTGTAGTTGGCGCAGCCACTAAAACAGTAGGGGGGGGGTAGGGGGGGGGGGGGGGGCACGTGCGGCGTGGCGGAGGCCTGCGAGGGCCCTGCGGGGAACCCGGCCCGCCGGGGGGGCGGAGGCCGCGCGGGGGGCACGACTCGCACAAGCGGTGGCCAGGTGGGGCCCGGCACCCTTGACCGAGCCGGCACCGAGCGAAGGAGAGGGTCACGAGGTCTGCCCACCAGGTGGCAGTGGCCGGTGGGACCAGCGCGGGCTTGAGAGAGCAGCAGGGGCGACCGAAAGACGCGCGCGTGCCCTGCCCCGCCGCAGGGGATGAAGCCAGCCACCCTCACGGCAGCTCGGGAACAAGACTTAAGTCGGGCGTGTCCCCCTGCAGGGGGAATATTCAAACATGATCAAAAAATAATATCGGGACGATTTTTCTACTATTTGTTGACCGTTTGGGAATATTCTTTGGGTATTCTAAATTCTTCGTCGGAAATCCTCCTTTAGGGGGATACGCACGACTCAAGACAAGACCTGCAACGACAACGTTGCGGTCCGGAGCGGCGGCCGCATCGAGGGGGCCAGGCGAGCGGAGAGGCGGCGCCCCCAACGCCCGCGGGCCGGAGAAGGCGTGGCACGGGGCCGCAAAACGGCCCAGGAGCGAACGCCACGGAGCGGCCTCTGTGAGGCCAGGAGGGCGCGCCTGAGCCAGTCAGGTACAACCCAGCCGCGAGAGACAGCATGAAAGCCAGAGGGGAGAGCCTCCCAGACGAAATGTTATGGTCAGCGACAGAAAAACGGCAGTGGGACGGCAGTGGTGGGGGCTGCGAGGAGGGGGCTCTTGAGAGTCCAGACAAAACCCGTCCACACACAAAAACAAACACACACACACCACACACACACACCACACACACACACACACGCACACACATTCACACACGCGCACACGCAAACACACTCAAAAACACACACACACACACCACACACACACACACACACACACACAACACACACACACACACACACACACACACACACACACACACACACACACACACACACACACACACACACACACACACACACACACACACACACACACACACACACACACACACACACACACACACACACACACACACACACACACACACACACACACACACACACACACACACACACACACACACTCACAACCCACCCAAAGGAGCGATCACGCGAATGATGCCCAAAAGAGTGGCTGCGTGGGTGCTGCTTTCAGACGTTTTCCCCAAACAGCTTGCTGAACGGGGTGCTGTTGTGATAGAAACTAGCTCCGGCCGAGGGAAGGCGGAGCAGAGACATCCTCACACAATTTTTTATGGTTTTGGCCGTTTCGCTTGAGACATCCTCACAACTCTCGTTTCTGAGTTGGCCGGGATTGGCCGTTTCGCCTGAGACATCCTCGAAAAGTTGCGCTCCGGGACGCCGCGCGAGAGGTGGTCTGGGCCGTTTCGCTTGAGACATCCTCGAAACTCTGAGCCCCGAGGTGCCGTACGAGAGGTGGTCCGGGGCGTTTCGCCTGAGACATCCTCGAAACTCTGAGCTCTGCGATGCCTTGCGCGAGGTGGTCCGGCCCGTTTCGCCTGAGACATCCTCGAAACTCTGACTTCGGAGATGCCGCGCGACAGGTGGTCCGGCCCGTTTCGCCTGAGACATCCTCGAACTTCTGAGCTCTGAGATGCCCTGCGCGAGGTGGTCCGGCCCGTCTCGCCTGAGACATCCTTGCAACTCTGAGCTCTGAGATGCCGTGCGCAAGGTGGTCCGGCCTGTTTCGCACAAGACATTCTCGCAACTCTGAGCTCTCAGATGCTGCGCAAGAGGTGGTCCAGCCTGGGGGCCCAGAAGACCACATGTTACATATCCTCCATGGGACCCTGCGAGCCTCAGGAGGCCCCAGAGAGGTCCAGGAGGCCGCAGGACGCCCAGGACAGGCCCCAGGGGCCCCCAGGAGATTCCCAGGAGGCTCCCAGGAGGCCCCAGGAGGCCCTCTATCAGAACGTGTCAAGTTAATACACATCCGGTGTCGATTCGTTGATTTTTCCTGCTCTTGTGCCCCCCCTCCATTTTGAGGGGCCCAAGCGGCCACAGGTTAGATATCCTCCCTGGGAGCCCCAAGAGGCTTCAGGAACCCTCAGGTGGAGTTCAGGAGGCCACACGAGGCCCAGGAGGAAGCTCCAGGAGGTCCCCAGGAGGCCCCAGGAGGCACCAGGAGGCCGCAGGACGCCCAGGACAGGCCCCAGGGGTCTGCAGGAGATTTCCAGGAGGCTCCCAGGATGCCCCAGGAGGCCGCCTATCAGAACGTGTCAAGTTAATACACATCCGGTGTCGATTCGTTGATTTTTCCTGCTCTTGTGCCCCCCCCCTCCATTTGGAGAGGCCCAAACGGCCACAGGTTAGATATCCCCCCTGGGAGCCCCAAGAGGCTTCAGGAACCCCCAGGTGGAGTACACGAGGCCACAGGAGGCCCAGGAGGAAGCCCCAGGAGGTCCCCAGGAGGCCCCAGGAGGCACCAGGAGGCCCCCGCAACTCGGAGCTCTGAGACGCCGCGCTCGCGGTGGTCCGGCCCGTTTCGCCTGAGACTTCCTCGCACCACGTTTCGCCCGAGACATCGTCGCAACTTTGGGGTCCGAGATGCCGCGCGCGAGGTGGTCCAGCCCGTTACGCTGGAGACATCCTCGCAACTCTAGGCTCCGAGATGCCGTTCGGGATGAAGAGGAGGTGGAGGAGGAGGAGGAGGAGGAGGAGGAGGAGGAGGAGGAGGAGGAGGAGGAGAAGGAGAAGGAGATGGAAGGGAGAAGGAGGAGGCGGATGATGTGCATGAGGGAGCAGGCAGGAGGAGGGAGGAGGAGGAGGAGGAGGAGGAGGAGGAGGAGGAGGAGGAGGAGGAGGAGGAGGGAGAAGCAAGGGAGTTGCAGGAGAGGACCTAACGGGAAGCGAATGCGATGTGGACTTGTCAAAACGTGTGCGAAAGATTGTCCAGCCTGTCTCGTTTGAGACATCCTTCCAATTTTGAGCTCCAAGATGTCGCTCGCGAGGTGGTCCAGCCCGTTTCGATTGAGCCATCCTCGCAATGCGAGGCTCGAAGATGTTGCGCGCGAGATGGTCTGGCCCATTCTGCCTGAGACGTTTCGTAGCACAGGAGCTCCAATCACAACCTCTCTCATTCCTTATCCCGCCTCCCTCTTCCCACTTCCCGCCTGGTTCCTCTTCCCTCCTCCCTCCTCCCGCCTCCCGCCTCCCGCTGCTGCGCCTCTGCCTCCGCCTCCCCGTCCGCGCCGTCGTCGTTTCTGCCGCCTTAGCATTTGTCATGCGCACACTGCCTTCCGCCCTCCCCAGACATCCGACGTCACGATTTTTCTTTTGAGACGTGCGCCGCGTACCTCTCGATATCATCCCCGAGGGAACCATCACGACATGCCCCCCCGCTTCCGCGCCCTCCCCCGCTTCCTCTTAAAGTTGCTTCTGAGTTCACAGCATGGCGGTGGAGCCTCTCACAGTGCCGACCCGACAGCTTACTCGTCGACCAGGTGCGACCTGGGACATCCTCGCAACTCTGGGCTCCGAGACAGGGTTCCCCAAACAGGATTTTTATATTCCTTTTAGCGACGTCTCAAAACGTGCCGGAGGAGGAGGAGAAGGAGGAGGAGGAGGAGGAGGAGGAGGAGGAGGGAGCAGGCAGGAGGAGGAGGAGGAGGAGGACGAGAAGGAGGAGGAGGAGGAGGAGGAGGAGGAGGAGGAGGGATGAGGAATGGAGTTGCATGAGAGGGCTTAACGGGAAGCGAGATGTAGAACGGCCCGTTTCGCTTGGGGCATCCTTCCAATACTGAGCTCCGAGATGCCGCACGCGAGGTGGTCCAGCCCGTTTCTCCCGAGCCATCCTCACAATGCGAAGCTCCGAGATGCCGCCATGCGCGCCCTGCCTTCCGCCCTCCGCAGACATCCGACGTCACGATTTTTGCTTCGAGACGTGCGCCCGCGGACCTCTCGATCTTGTCCCCGGGACTGGTTCTTCGTCAGGGTTCTTCGAGATGCTGCGCACGAGATGGTGTGCCCCGTTCTGCTTGAAACCTCTCTCATTTCTCCCACCTCCCTCCTCTTGCCTCTCGCCTGCCTCCTCTTCCCTCCTTCCTCCTCACGCCTCTCGCCTTTCGCTGCTGTGCCTCTACCTCCGCCTCCCCGTCGCCGTCTCCGTCATTTTGCCGCCTCAGCATCCGCCATGCGCGCCTTGCCTCCCGCCACCCCCAGACATCCGACGTCCAGATGTTTGTTTCGAGACGTGCGTCCGCGGACCTCTCGATCTTATCCCAGGGACTGCTTTTTCCGCAAACAGCTTGCTGAACGGGGTGCTGTTGTGATAGAAGCTAATTCCGGCCGAGGGAAGTCGGAGCAGAGACATCCTCACACAAATTCTATGGTTTTGGCCGTTTCGCTTCAGACATCCTCACAACTCTCGTTTCTGAGTTGGCCCGGATTGGCCGTTTCGCCTGAGACATCCTCGAAAAGATGCGCTCCGGGACGCCGCGCGAGAGGTGGTCCAGGCCGTTTCGCTTGAGACATCCTCGAAACTCTGAGCCCCGAGGTGCCGTGCGAGAGGTGGTCCGGGGCGTTTCGCCTGAGACATCCTCGAAACTCTGAGCTCTGAGATGCCTTGCGCGAGGTGGTCCGGCCCGTTTCGCCTGAGACATCCTCGAAACTCCAACCTCGGAGATGCCGCGCGAGAGGTGGTCCGGCCCGTTTCGCCTGAGACATCCTCGAACTTCTGAGCTCTGAGATGCCCTGCGCGAGGTGGTCCGGCCCGTCTCGCCTGGGACATCCTCGCACTTCTGAGCTCTGAGATGCCGTGCGCAAGGTGGTCCGGCCTGTTTCGCACAAGACATTCTTACAATTCTGAGCTCCCAGATGCCGCGCAAGAGGTGGTCCAGCCTGGGGGTCTAGAAGACCACATGTTACATATCCTCCCTGGGACCCTGTGAGCCCGCCTGAGACATCCTCGAACTTCTGAGCTCTGAGATGCCCTGCGCGAGGTGGTCCGGCCCGTTTCGCACAACATATTTTCGCAACTCTGAGCTCTGAGATGCCGTGCGCAAGGTGGTCCGGCCTGTTTCGCACAAGACATTCTCGCAACTCTGAGCTCCCAGATGCCGCGCAAGAGGTGGTCCAGCCTGGGGGTCTAGAAGACCACATGTTACATATCCTCCTTGGGACCCTGGGAGCCCCAGGAGGCCACAGAGAGCTCCAGGAGGCCGCAGGATGCCCAGGACAGGCCCCAGGGGTGCGCAGGAGATTTCCAAGGAGACTCAAGGCATTTTGGCTCAAGGAGACTCCTCTCGGCTCGGGCTCGGCGCCAGCGCTTGCGGCGCCCGGCCCGCGTGCGTTGCCGGCGGGCCGCGGGCGCCCAGCGGCATGTCGCCGCCGGCTGGGCGCGATGATGGCGCGAGCTCAGCCAGTCCAGACCGCATGGCCGTTGAACTGTCCCTCCGGGATGCTCCGCTCCTGAAGGCAATCGCCGTGGCCCACGAGCGGCTCGAGATGCGCATAGCGGCGAACTTAGAGGATCAGCGCGTGTCCCTACTGAACGGCCTGGCGCAGGCTCCCGGCCGCCCGCGGGAGGCCAACGCGCAGCCTCAGGAGCGGCCTGCCGCGGACCTCCGGGGCCCCTTCGGCCCGGGGGCCCGGCTGCCCAGGGGCAGCGCGGCCGCCCTGGACGGCCCGGCCGGCGCGGGAGGCGCGGCCGGCAGCGCGTTCGGAGGCGTGCCGCCGCGCCGGGGGGGCCTCGGCGGCAGGGCGGCGGCGCCGGCGTTGGGCGGCGCGGCGGTCGCTGCGCAGGTGGACTTCCCCTCCTCTGAGGACTCGGCCGCTGCCCTGGAGGAGCTGGCCTTGGAGGCAGGGGCGCTGCACAGCGCTGGCGATGCGGAGTCGAGCACAAGGGCGAGCTCGGCTCGCACAGGTATAGACGCGGGGCGGGTGCGGAGCTCGCGGAGCACATCGAGCAGAGTCGGCGAGGTGCCCTCTTTCCGCTGTCTCACTGGCAAGATGGGCAGCAAGAACAAGGGGCTGGCGAATTCGTTGAGCGGCGAGTTGGCACACATACAGCAAAGCAGGCAGATGGTTTTGGACGGGGCCTCGGGCCGCACAGTAAGCTCAAGGTCCTGCACAGGCATGCTGAACCGGGTACTGGCGAGGCCCGAGATAGAGATGCTCGTCGCTTGCGCTATCATACTAAATGCGGCCAGCATCGGTTCACACGTGGACTGGAGGATAAAGAATGCGGCCGAGGAAGCTCCAGTGGAGTACAGGGTCGTCGACGTCACTTTTGTCGTCGTGTTCGCAGTAGAGCTGCTGCTTCGCATCATTGCCGCGGGGGGCACCCCATTTTTCCAGCGGACAAACAAGCAGCTCGGATGGAACGTCTTCGATTGCATTCTTGTATGTGTCACCTTGCTAAATGAATTCAACCCCTTCAGCCTCAACTTGTCAGTGGTCCGCGTCTTCCGTGTATTTCGCCTGGCTCACGTCGTGCGCATGATCCGGTTGTTAAAGGGTTTCCGAGAGCTCAGGCTAATGGTCACAGGCATTCTGAATTGTGGCAAGACGTTGCTGTGGTCGTTCATCATCCTGTTCACGCTCACTTGCATGTACGCAGTGTTCCTGCCTTCAGATCATTGCAGAGTGGCAGACACATGAGGAAATGACATCGGAGAACGCACTGTCGGTGAAGGACAATTTCCGATCGTTGTCATGGAGCATGTACGTCTTGACCCAAGCTGTACTTGGAGGTGTCAGTTGGGGTGAAGTGTCCACCCCGATGGAAGAGGTTAGCACGTTATTGCGCATTTCATTTCCGCTATACGTTATTGTGATACGTCAGCTTCTTGATAAGTATGACAAGGGGAACTACACTTTGAATGAGTATCAAGTGCAGCAACGTCTCCGCGCGATGTTGCCGAGGGTCGATACTACTAAACGTGGGAAAAGCAAAGATGATTCTACTGCTGAGAATGTCGCCGCTTCTTCCTCAACGACGTCCACGAGTCCCACGCCCAAGCAGGGACCGAGGCCAATACCTAGAATTCTGACGAGCGACTGGGGGAACGACGTGCCGATCTGGGTGGCACAGTCCTTGAAGGAGCGAGTCTATGAGAATGGGAAGCCTCCTATCATTGTATGCAATACGATGGTGGAATATCATGCAGCATATGATTGGCTTACTGCATCTTGCGGATCAGCTGCCACATTCATAGTCTTTTCAATGTCTGAGAATATCCAGGGGGCTATTGCAGACGAAGTTTTGACATCTGGGGAGAAAGGTTCAGTACCACTCAAGTGCCAGATCTACTACTACGGAGACGGCGCGCCTAGGCGCCAAGGATTACCGCAAGGAGTCAAAGATGATGATGAATACCAGGCCCCGAGGTCACCCACTACGGTGATGAGACTGACGTGTGCCAAGAATTTTGCTGATGACGATGTTTTCGGACGAGCGTCGCAGAAGCCAACCAGCCTTCCGTCTATTGTATTCAATGCAGAGTTGTGCAGGCATATTGTCCGCACAAAGGGGGCTCTCAATTATGAAAGTGAGATCGCAATGCTGTTGATCATCAAGACCGATGCTATATCAAAGTTCCTGGAGGAGAAGCTCCCGAAAGGGGTTTTCTGCAATTACCAGCAGTCCAAGATCATGCCGCGGTGGTTCAAGCAGAGGCAGGACGAATCCGTCGACGAGTACTGGAACAGAGTGGTTGCAGCAGCGGCCACGGTTGCAGGTCGCCTTTTGTACCGCCCAAGTGATGATGCGCCCCTTGGGGTGCTCAGTGAGAAGCAAGTTGGAGCGGACCTCCTCCCCAGGTGGGCGGTCCAGCGTGCACCGGCGGAGTGGACAGCGCCCGAGGATCTTTCAACCTGGGCAATCCAGAGAGGATGGACGAATGTAACGTCACCGACACGCACGGGACGACGCACATGGTTTTTTCGGGGAGACCTTGCTGCAGCGTGCTCGCAGAATGACAAGGCGTACAACTTCAGCAGTGGGGTCATCGTCACACCAGCGAAGCCACCGCAGCGGAAGGATCGTGAACGACCGCAAGGAGTCAAAGCTCAGAGTGTGTGGGGGGTAGCACCGCCCAAGGTCACCTTCACCACGCAGGATGAGGAAAAGCCAGATGATGAAGCACCTCCAGACCCGCCTCCAGCGCCACCTGCTGCTGCTGCTGCTGAGGGTACTGAAGGTGACCATCAACATCGTCGACCAGCCGAAGCAGCCCCTGCGGGAGCTCGCGCGGCCAAACAAGCGAGAGCTGCAGCTCCAGACCCACCGTGGAAGGAGCACTGCGATATACAAGACAATGGAGGGCAAGGTGATTGTGCATACATAGCCGTGGGCCTTGGTCTTCATGAGCTCAAGCCTGGACACAAGCCTGTGCCCGCCAACGAGCTGGTCCCTGGTGGACGTGTCCAGCAATCTTTGCGTCTCCTGGTGGCGGGAGAGGTAAAGAAGAACAAGCAGAAGTTCGGAGCTACGGACGCAGATATTCAAAGAATTGGAACGTGTGGGAAAATGGCTGATTCTCTTACAATCAGGTGTACCTCTATCGCCGCAAGAGTTGATATTCGTATTTGGAAATTCAATCCAGATACCAATGGGGGCAGGTGGACCCTCTACACGAGCCCCAAGAAGTACAACAGAGTAGTATGGGTCATGTTGAAAGATCAGCACTACCAATTGCTACGCCCTAAAGCATCGCTCACCAAAGAAGTTGCTCAGCAATGGTGTGAAGCGGCCTTACCATGCCCAGATGCCTTCACGGGTGGAGGCAAAAGCGTGGCAGCATCCAGCAGCCACAAGGACGACGATTTCGACGAGGATGCCGCGAGGAGTTTCTTCGGAATATCGGCGGCATCTACGACGTCTGAGGTCAAGAGGGCGAGGTCCTTATTAGGTGTGACGCCCAAGTCACGACGGAAGTCCAGAGCAAGCGCATCAGCGGCAGGTCCTGCTGAAGCTGTTCCTGATGAAGCTGCAGACTTGGAGCCATGCACGCCGGTGGATGTCTCACGGTCGGCGCATTTGAAGTGCCCAAGTTGTGGTTGGCTCCCAACTCGAGAGCAAGCTTGTGAAAGAGCTCAGGAGGCACGGGTTCACTGGCGTTACTGCGTCGGGATCACACCCCCTGGGAAGACGAAGGAAGCTCAAGGAGAAGCAAACCGACAGTTTGCTATACCTGGGCGAAACCGTGCAGTACGGCAGAGAGCTTGGTTACGCTACTGTCAATGGCATGACAAGCTCGACCCTGACTTCAAGCCAAACGTCTGCCACGTTCTGGAAGCGAGTGCGACCACCAGACAGACGAACAGGCAAACTGATACTTGTTATTCGTGCACGAGATGTGGAATACAAAGAACGATTGCCAAGTTGAAGCTTGAACCGTGTACAAAGCGGCTGGACCGTACCATGAAGGCAAATGAAGTGAAGGAACGACTTCATGGCAAAGATGTTTGGGCGAAACGATATGAGAAGACGTTGGCCAATCATCGGAAGTGGTCCGCGAAGCCAGAGAACAAAGAGTACCTGAAGAATTGGCAGCAGGACTACTTCAACAGGCCTGGGCAGCGTACTTTAGCGGCCTACAGGCGCAAGATTGCAGAGCGAAAGAAGGCGGCCATGAAGCGGGAGGTGACACATGCCAGAGGCTGGGCGCGCAGGCGACCAGCAGCAGTGCTACGCCGACCTGCTGCTGCTGCTGAGTGACAAATCCCAAGGGGGCTTACCGAGGCCCTTGGTGGGCCCCAGACTGCCAGCACGAGTTGCAGCAGCACCACGTACCTCCACGACTTGTCGAAGTTATGCGGAGTGAATGGAAGGTTCTATCATTTTCTTGATATCAGTATGTTGAGATCGAGTGAGGGTTTCCCCTGTCACGGATGGGCGCTTGCGCCCCACTGGCCTCCTGTGGGGAAGGGAGGCTGGGCAGTGGCAGGGGAGGCCTCACGCATCAAAGCAAGTGGTGGCAGCACTACGTATTCCCATGAGGGCCAGAAGTACGCTGAGCTCCAAGGTGGGCCTCATCAAGTTTCTGTGGAAAGTTTCACGAGTATATGTGATCTTCTCCCCTGCCACGGATGGGCCATTGTGCCTAACTGGCCTTTCGTTGAAGACGAAGGCTGGGCAGTGGCGGGGGAGGCTTCACGCTGCAGCTACACCAAGTACCTCCACGAGTACCTGAAGTTACCTGAGGTGCACGGAGGGTTTCACCAAGGTTCGGTGGAAAGTTTCACGTATTCAAGTGAGGATCCCCCTTGCCACGGATGGGCGTACGCGCCTCACCGGCCTTCTGGATACGAAGGCTGGGCAGTGGCAGGGGGGGCCTCACGTGCAGATCCTGTAGAATGTTTCACTCCAGACCATGATCCTCTTCGAGGCGGTGGAGATGAACCCCAAGTGGCCGAGGGGTCAGAGGACGAGGAGACCATGGTATCCACCTCGACACGAGTCCTCACAACCAATGTTACATCCTTAACCAAAGCTCGACTTCAGACGATCCTCGAAGACAGCATGGCAGATGATGATGTCAATATTATTGCGCTTCAGGAGATACGTCAACAGTCTACTCACCCACGTTGGATCATCAATATTGCAAAGAAAGCTGGGTTTTCGTGTGCTTGCTCGATACCACCACCAAGTGGAGCTCGGGTTGCCGTGAGACAGGGTGGGACAGCTATCCTGTGGCGACCACGTGTTGGGCGAGCTACAGTCATGCGCGACGACGCCCTCTCCCATCGTATGGTGGGCATACGCACGGCGGTGGCGACCTACCTTTCGGTCTATGCGCCGCAGGAGTTCAGCATGCAGTGGTTCTCTCACTTCCTGCAGTACGTCCAGTGCCTAGGCATTGACGGCCACCCCATCTTCATCTTCGGGGGTCTCAATTGGAGGAATGCGTGCCAGCACTTGCTGGGACCTGGCTTCCAGATGGCGCAGCAGACTGTGCCAACAACAGCAGTTGCGACGATGCCGACGAGAGCGATCTTTTTTGGTAGTCTCGCAGCTCAGCCTCCGCAGTGCGAAGGTATGAAATTACTTCCTGGCATCCCCCACCATGGGCTTGTCATTTATCGTATTCAAGTTCCCCTGTGGACCAGGGCCATGGTAAGACTCCACCATACAGCTGATTATGTCCTCCAGCGAGTGCCGCCAGAGGAAGAATGTCAGCAGCTTCAAGATGAACTTGACCAGCGCGACCAGCACGTGCAGATGGGCCCTCCCTCTCTGTATGAAGCTTGGCAGCGATGGCATAGACGTGCAGAGCTTGGGCTACGCATTGCTGTGGAGCGCGACCTCGTCATCATGAACAGGCAGGCCGAAAGGCCACAGGGATCGGCGCCTTCCACGCGCCCAGTTGGGACTGGATCAGTGCACCGACCAGAGCAGACGATTGCGTTGAGGAGGCTGCTGCGGCTTCATCGACGGTATTCAAACTACATACGTGCGGGTGGTGAGCACACACCTGATGAGGTATTGAGTGGCAAGCACCTGCAGCAGTTTGGCCAGGCGGGCATGGACGGTATCTTGTGTCCGAAGGATGGCCTCCCAACGTACGCTGACGCTCTCGAGATTGTCTCCACCGCCATCGCGAAGGAGAACAAAGTCATGCAGCAGCAAAAGTCCAAGGAGTGGAAGAAGAGGTTCGCGACATGGTCGAGGGATCTCTACAAGCTGACGACGCCGATCTTTAGGCAGTCAGCACCAGCACCGCCCTTCGGGGCAAAAGAAATGCGAGATGATTGGCAGCGACAGTGGTGTCCAGGTGGTCCTCCTGATCGTGCTCACCAACATGTGCGTGCTTGGAAAGGATATGCTGACAATGTTGAGTTTCCAAAATCAGACAAGCCAGTGGATTGGTTGCCTTCAGTTGAGACACTGGATCACATCATTGCACATGCAAAAGGAGCTGCCGGCCTTGACGGGTGGGGAGCACATGAGTTGCGAGCTGTACGAAAGTTGTTTCCTGAGCTGATCCTGGAGCTACATGAGTTGTGGTGCCAAACATCGCTCTGGGCTGTCGAACGTCAGGGCCATCTTCCACAGAATTTCAGTGATATGGTGTTTGGTTGGAGGGTGGTCGGTATCCCGAAAAGCGAGACTGATCTTCGGCCGATTTCAGTTGGATCATTACTCTTGAGATGTTGGATGTCTGCATTGGCGACTTCTTTACCAACTCCCACGTCCAACCAATGGGCGTGCAAGCGGGGAATCTCATGTGTCAAAGCCATTGCCAAGTGGCTTGCTGAGGTTTCAAATTCTGAGGCTGGGGCTGAGATGGATCTGTCCCGTGCTTATGACAATATCGATCATGAGATCGGAGTGGAGGCCCTACTTCGAGAGGAAGTTCCGCTCAGTGCCGTCTTCACCGCCCTCGCGGCCTGGCGAGGCCCACGACATTTGTGCGTCGCAGGCGAGATGACGAGCCCAATTTATGTTGAGCGTGGATTGCCGCAGGGGGATGCAGTTGCTCCTGCGGGTATGTGCGCCTGTCTTGTACCATGGCAGCCCAGTGGTGGAATGGCCTACATGGACGATAGAAGCTTGACAAATGCTACGAGCGCCATCGTCGATGAGGAGCTGTCTTTCACGACAAAGTTTGATCAAGATGTGGGGGTCGCTGAGAACCAGAACAAACGTCAACGTTGGAGCCGAGATGATGATCCACCACGTGTCGTTGAACATTTGGGGTTGAAGTGTCGTCCAGCTGATCCAGAGTACCCGATCCTGCCAAGGAAGGGATGGCAGAAAGTTTACCAGGCCATCGAGACGCTGAAGTCCATCCCAGGTGGTTCAGATGTTCGTGAGCGCCTGGCTGTCTCTTACATACGACCGTTATGGTATTGGGCGGCGCCTGTGGTTGCACCGGTTCCTGATGACGTACCTCGGCTTCTGCATAGGGCTATTATCAGGACGTCTACGAAGTGGTGGTGTCATGGCCGATGGTGGGCTCAAAGAATACACCTGCATCCCAGATACGGTGCAGCGTTATATGCTTTCCAAGTGATGGATGAGTCCCTGGAGTGGTCGGAGTTTCTGGAGCACTCGCTGAGTGTGCATGCTGCTATCCTCGGCCTCACCTTCATCAGATTTTCTGAGCAGCAGGGAGTGTTACTTGAGTGTGACCCTCGTGATGATCATCGTGTCCTGGATGCAGTGCGAAGCTTGTGTGCTCCTCAGACGACAAGATTCTGGACTCGCAGGAATCAGGACAAACGCTATCAGCGACGAGCTGATCACGCCCTACGGCAGGTTGCCCGTTTGAGGTGTCTCCAGCAAGTCAATGCAAAAAGAAGAGATGCTGAAGAAATCGAGTCCGTTGATATTGAAGTTCCTTCACATCCGTACTATTCAAAGTGGGCCAGAGGCCTAGATGATGCCAAGCAGAAGTTGCTTTGCATATTTCTCTCGGGTGCAGTATCATCAGAAACGAGACGCCAGTCGGGGAATCCGTGCCCGCACTGCGACCACCCGTGGCCTTCTTTCAGACATATCTGGGCTGAGTGCCCATATCATCAAGCAGCTCGTGCGTTCATTGCCACAACGCATAGTGTCCAAGCAAATTTTTGGACAAGTGTACCAAGGGTTACGTCGAAGACTGGCTGGATTGTCCGTGACCAGGCTCCGACACTTCAAATGCGAGCAAGGATGATGAGAGCAGCTTGTGAGTTGGGACTTCATATTCTTGCTGATGATCGTGCACAGCGACTACGCCAGGCTGGTCCAGCTGGTGGAGATTAGTCTTGTTGCAATGGAGCTATTCCTTGGTTAGTTTGCTTCATTCACCATCATCATCGCGTCTTGAACATTATTACCGCCTCCTTTGTTGAAGCTGCTCAGCGTACGTCGCAGGACGAGGATACCAAGTTCATCGAGCACATCGACGGACGACAGATTTGGATTCAGAAGTTGCAGGACGTCTTCGCAACGCACGACTCCGAAGGTGACCAAATGCTTGACTGGAACGAGTTCCAAGACGTGATGGGACCGAACAATTGGCGTGCCCAGACTCTGTTCCGGGAGATTGGGCTGGACCTCGACTACCAGGACATCAAGACCTTATTCGATTTGTTCGACGTGGACGGCAATCGCAGGATCGACGTCAACGAGTTTGCCCAGAGCATCTTCCACTACCGTGGCAACGCGCGGAGCGTGGACATGGTCCGCCTCTTCAGCCAGCTCGAGAAGGCCGTGGAGCAAAACATCGACCGCGCAGTCGAGGAGATCGTCGACCGCGCCTTCAGCCAAGTCGGAGCCCACTACCCCGCGCGGCGCGAACCCCGCACCACCGCCCGCTGCGATCACGGAGAGCTCGGACGACGACGACGGCAAGCTGTCCCCCTGTGGAAGGATACTGTTTGAGCCTCAATAATATGTCATCTACCTCCTGTTCTCCTCCTCCCCCCATTTCCTTCCTTTTCTCTGCAGCGGCAAGCCCGCGAATGTGAGCCAAAGTGTTCGCGCGTGATTTCTCCTGCCGACGCGCTTGCATGCGCATGGCTTCTGGACTCCCAGGAGGCCCCAGGAGGCCCCCTATCAGAACGTGTCAAGTTAATACAAATCCGGTGTCGATTCGTTGATTTTTCCTGCTCTTGTGGCCCCCCCCTTTATTTTGAGGGGCCCAAGCGGCCACAGGTTAGATATCTCCCCTGGGAGCCCCAAGAGGCTTCAGGAAACCTCAGGTGGAGTTCAGGAGGCCACAGGAGGCCCAGGAGGAGGCTCCAGGAGGTCCCCAGGAGGCCCCAGGAGGCACCAGGAGGCCCCCGCAACTCGGAGCTCTGAGACGCCGCGCTCGCGGTGGTCCGGCCCGTTTCGCCTGAGACTTCCTCGCAGCCCGTTTCGCCCGAGACACCAGCCCGTCTCGCCTGAGACATCCTTGCAATTCTGAGCTCTGAGATGCCGTGCGCAAGTTGGTCCGGCCCGTTTCGCACAAGACATTCCCGCAACTCTGAGCTCCCAGATGCCGCGCAAGAGGTGGTCCAGCCTGGGGGCCCAGACGACCACATGTTACATATCCCCACTGGGACCCTGGGAGCCCCAGGAGGCCCCAGAGAGCTTCAGGAAGCCGCAGGACGCCCAGGACAGGCCCCAGGGGTCCCCAGGAGATTCCCAGGAGGCTCCCAGGAGGCCCCAGGAGGCCCCCTATCAGAACGTGTCAAATTTATACAAATCCGGTGTCGATTCATTCATTTTTTTCTGCTCTTGTGCCCCCCCCCTCCCCTCCCATTTTGGGGGGCCCCGACGGCCACATGTTAGATATCCCCTCCTGGGAGCCCCAAGAGGCTTCAGGAAGCCCCAGGTGGGGTCCAGGAGGCCACAGGAAACCCAGGAGGAAGCCCCAGGAGGTCCCCAGGAGGCCCCAGGAGGCACCAGGAGGCCCACGCAACTCGGAGCTCTGAGACGCCGCGCTCGAGGTGGTCCGGCCCGTTTCGCCTGAGACTTCCTCGCAGCACGTTTCGCCCGAGACATCGTCGCAACTCTGGGGTCCGAGATGTCGCGCGCGAGGTGGTCCAGCCCGTTACGCTGGAGACATCCTCGCAACTCTGGGCTCCGAGATGCCCTGCGCGAGGTGGTCTGGCCCATCTCGCCTGAGACATCTTCGCAACTCTGAGCTCTGAGATGCCGTGCGCAAGGTGGTCCGGCCCGTTTTGCACAAGACATTCTCGCATCTCTGAGCTCTCAGATGCTGCGCAAGAGGTGGTCCAGCCTGGGGGCCCAGACGACCACACGTTACATATCCCCACTGGGACCCTGGGAGCCCCAGGAGGCCCCAGAGAGCTTCACGAGGCCGCAGGACGCCCAGGACAGGCCCCAGGGGTCCGCTGGAGATTCCCAGGAGGCTCCCAGGAGGCCCCAGGAGGCCCCTTATCAGAACGTGTCCAGTCAATACACATCCTGTGTCGATTCGTTGATTTTTCCTGCTCTTGTGGCCCCCCCATTTTGGGGGGCTCCGAGGGCCACATGTTAGATATCCCCCCCTGGGAGCCCCAAGAGGCTTCAGGAAGCCCCAGGTGGGGTCCAGGAGGCCACAGGAGGCCCAGGAGGAGGCTCCAGGAGGTCCCCAGGAGGCCCCAGGAGGCACCAGGAGACCCTCGCAACTCGGAGCTCCGAGACGCCGCGCTCGCGGTGGTCCGGCCCGTTTCGCCTGAGACTTCCTCGCAGCACGTTTCGCCCGAGACATCGTCGCAACTCTGGGGTCCGAAATGCCGCGCGCGAGGTGGTCCAGCCCGTTACGCTGGAGACATCCTCGCAACTCTGGGCTCCGAGATGCCCTGCGCGAGGTGGTCTGGCCCATCTCGCCTGAGACATCCTCGAAACTCTGAGCTTTGAGATGCCGTGCTCAAGGTGGTCCGGCCCGTTTCGCACAAGACATTCTCGCAACTCTGAGCTCTCGGATGCTGCGCAAGAGGTGGTCCAGCCTGGGGCCCAGAAGACCACATGTTACATATCCCCCCTGGGACCCTGGGAGCCCCAGGAGGCCCCAGAGAGCTTCACGAGGCCGCAGGACGCCCAGGACAGGCCCCAGGGGTCCGCTGGAGATTCCCAGGAGGCTCCCAGGAGGCCCCAGGAGGCCCCCTATCAGAACGTGTCAGGGTAATACAAATCCGGTGTCGATTCGTTGCTTTTTCCTGCTCTTGTGGCCCTTCCATTTTGAGGGGGCCCGACGGCCACATGTTAGATATCCCCCCCTGGGAGCCCCAAGAGGCTTCAGGAAGCCCGAGGCGGGGTCCAGGAGGCCACAGGAGGCCCAGGAGGAAGCTCCAGGAGGTCACCAGGAGGTCCCAGGAGGCACCAGGAGGCCCCCGCAACTCGGAGCTCTGAGACATCGTCGCAACTCTGGGGTCCGAAATGCCGCGCGCGAGGTGGTCCAGCCCGTTACGCTGGAGACATCCTCGCAACTCTGGGCTCCGAGATGCCATTCGGGATGAAAAGGAGGTGGAGGAGGAGGAGGAGGAGGAGGAGGAGGAGGAGGAGGAGGAGGAGGAGGAGGAGGAGGCATGTTTTAACATGCCATGCCAGCCCGCACTGGACGGGCACGCAATCGACGTTGGAAACCGCAGTGGGTCTAAAAACCCTGTTTGGGGATACTGCACTCCGGCTATAATTCTTGTTTGTTGTCACCCACATTGCGGGGGGTTGCTTGTGATGCTCAACTTCCCTTGCGTGACCAGCCGTACCAGCCGTGCGGCTCGCAGCGCATCGATTTTACCAAAGCAGCGGATCAGGCAGTTCGTGGTCAAACAAGTCTCACCACATCGACAACTCCTTGGTTTTTCTAGTTTTCGTCCGGATTCTCCTATTTCTCCTTCACCTTCTCCTCGTCATCGTCTCTATCCCTCGTCCTCCGTGTTGAATCCGCGGCCCCGACACCAGACGTCATTCTCCTCCCCGTGCTGAATCCGCGGCCTGTCGCGCCGCCGATTTTTGCTGCCTGCATTCATTTTTGGCTAGGACTGCGAGGTCGTGGTGTGGGCGAGAGGGAGGGATAGAGAGAGAGGGGACTACGGAGACGACGACTCGAACGGAGAAATCCGACTCGAGCGGGGAAGCCCCGCACACACGCCGACAGGGTCGGCCGATATAACATATAATCTCCGACGCTGCCGCCTGGGCACGTCTTGTGCACGAGGTCAATTTTTCGACATCCATCCTGGATTGCCAGGCCCCGCCTTCTCCAGACGAGGGGAGCGCGGGTCGGATCTTAGCATTCGAATGTCAACAGTGCCAAGCGGCATGCACCCGCTAATAGAAGGTTGCACCATTCCCCCTCGCATTTGCAGTCGTTGCATGCTGCATGGTGTGTCTCCATGCTGCCAGGCGCGTAGCTTGGCAGAAATGTGAGACTGCAATGGGATCCACCCACATATAGCAGGGGGGCCCTTGCCGTTCGCACCGCAGACATTGCTTGATGCATGTTGCTCCAAATCAAAAAAAAAAGAAGAACGCCCCCCAGGGGCCCAAGAGGCCTTTCTGGGGAGCCTCCACAGCGCCCCAGGAGGGCCCAAGACGCCTCCCAGGAGCACCCAGAATGCGAAAAGATGGTCCAAGACGTTCCCAAGCAGCCCAAGTCAGCCTTCGGACGGCTCTCGAGGCTCCCAGGTGGCCTCCAAGAGACCCCAAGAGAGGTCCGAGAGGCGTCCCGGGACGGCCCGAAGATGCCCAAATCGTCGATGTCCATTTGTTTTTGCAATGTTTTTGGCTTCTCGCGTTTTCGAGCCTCCAATGGTCCAAGAGCGCCGAAGAGGCTCCCAAGACCGCTCCAAGACCACCCATGAGACCCTCAGGACGGCCCCAAGACGAGCCAAGAAGGCTCCATGATTACCGAAGAGGCGCCCAGGACAGCCCCAGACTACCCCAGAACAGGCCCAAAATGGGCCCAAGAGCGGGAGCAGGAGGCTTCCAGCGACCTCCGAGAGGCCTCTGGGACCCCCCAGAGGCCACCAACACACCCCCGATCCTTGAGAGGCCCCAAAAAGACCCAGACGAGGCCCCACACAGCCCAAGAGAGCTGCGAGAGCCGTCCCGAGAGAGGCTATAGAGTGTAAAATCGTTGATGTTTCATTTCTTCTTAATTCTTGTTTCGCCTTCTGACGTTTTCCCGCTTCCAACCCTCGAAGATTGATGTTTGTTTGTGGAAATTGCCTTGGCGACGTACCCAACCCTTGCGCAATGCGGGGCGCAAATACATCAGGATTGCTACAACGGGTGTGATGACGTAACATGGACGCATGTGATTTTGCGGGCAGCAATCGGAAGGCTCGCAGGCCCCCGATCAAGATAGAAGGGCGTCGTAGTGGTTCCTAACGCAGCCCCCACCCCCAGGGACGGCGAGGTCTCGCTCAGGTCCCCGCGGTGCCTCACAGTCCGCAAGACCCACCAGCAGCCCTCGAAAGTGGCGACAGTGTCGCAGATCGCAGCCCCCCAGAGACGGCGAGGTCTCGCTCAGGTCCCCGCAGTGCCTCAGTCCGCAGGACCCACCAACAGCCCTCGAAAGTGGCGACGGTGTCGCAGATCGCAGCCCCCCAGGGACGGCGAGGTCTCGCTCAGGTCCCCGCGGTGCCTCAGGCCTAAACCGCCCAAAAACGCCCCAAGGCGGCGCCCAAGACGGGGACGAGGGACCAGAAATTCTGGCCTTTTGGCCCAAGAGACCCTAGGAGACCCCAAGACGCTCCAAGAAGGGGCCCAGAAGCCCCAAGAGGCCTCCATGAGACCAGAAAAAACAACAAAAGAGGCTCCGAAGACACCCCAAGAAGCACCCCGAGAGTGGCCCAATAAGCAAACATCGTCGATTTCCTACTTATTGGTTCAAGCCCGTACTGCGCCCGTGCCCGCCTTTGTCGCGCGTTCTACCGCGCTCATGATTTTCGTTCTGTCTACCGCATAAAGGTTCGCCTTCAAATTCAAATCTTACACAATTTGTTCTAGTCTTCGATCTTCCCCGACCCTCGATCTTCGTCGCTTGCTCGCACGCTTGCTCGCACGCTTGCTCGCACGTTGCGGTGGCCAGCGCCGAGGACATCAGCCTGCCGCCCCGGCCAGACTCCCTGGGCGGCGGGCCGTTCGGGGCCGAGCACCCGTGAGAGCGCGGCGCGCACGTTCCCCGCCGGGCGGGGTCGTTTAGAAGAGCCGCGAAGCGGTCACCACGTCCGCTTTCGTTTTTCATTATCGTTGAGCCGATCCCTGTCCCCATACTTATCCCGATCCCCACCACCCCACCACCCCAGTTGAAGAGATGCGCCCCGAAACCCGCAGGGAACTGCCTATATCCCCATCCAGAGGGGGTACTTCGGCCAGTGGTGCCGAGGGCACGCCGGTGGGGATGAGGGTCGGTCGAACGATTCTCAGTCCGTTCTCGTCCTCTTTGGAACCAGTATTTAGACCCCTGGCGATGACGGGCGTGACCATGGAAGGGGGGAGGGAGGGGGCCAAACACGTCACGATTCGCGCCGGCGCCCTTCGGGAATGTTCAGGACTGGTTACTTCCCACACGGCGCGGGCGCGAATCGTGACGCGACCATGGGGGGAAGGAAGAGAAGAGGCCTCGTGTCGTTATTTCTCCTGCGTAGCATCCACCAGGAGAAGTTGCATGCTTGATCTGACCCAAGTGATCTGGTGGTCGCTGGGGGGTCTGGGCACGGGCGTGGAAGGAAATGCTTTCTCTCCCCCTCCGTCGCCGCGCAGCACACGCTGCCGTAGCCAACGGCGCGGGCGCGATAGGCCGAAGGCCGCAGCCCCTTGTATATTACGCTGCGTGCGCGCTCCCAGGGCTGCACTTCCTGGTGAATCACAACGGATTTGCGCGCCCAGTGCGCGCACGCGCTCCCTCCTCTTGGGTGGCCGACGTACGACTCGGGCAGACTGCGGCTACACGGATGATTTTGCCCTGTGGGGGGAGGGGGGGGGTACGATCGACGGCGCGGCTGTGAACGTCTTCGTCCATTCCTGGAGGTCCTGCTGCCTCGGGGCGCGCTCCAGCAGCTGCGCCTCGCCAGGAGCCCTTATTGGGGTGCCCGAATCGCCTTGGACGGCCGCCGGGCACCCGAGCTTTTCGCAGGCCTAGAGGTTGACACCAACACGAAGATCGGCGGTGTGTCTCCACGGAGGGAAGACGATCCCAATCTCGGCGATGGTGGTAATATTCTGGCTTCCAAGGTGGCCGAAAAATCACCACCAGCGCCGAAATCTAGGATCGTCTTCCCCCTGTGGAGGCAGCCCCTGGTTTTGGTGTTGGTGCCCATTTCCAGGCCTCCAACAGGCCGGCGGCACGCAAGAGCGTCCGTTCGGAGGGACGGGGGCGCCGCCCACGGCGGCTCTCCGCCGCCGCAGGGAGAAGTGACCGATAGCAGGCCTTGGGGCGGCTTCTGGCAGGGAAGGTGCTGCTGCTCCCTGCAGATCGAGGCGTCCCAGCAAGAGTCACGGCGGGGCGCTTTTGGGCCGTCTTTGGCTCTTGGTTCGTCTCTTGGCCCCGGGGCCCGCAACCAAAGACGGCTCGGGATGAGAAGCTGGCCGTCGGAAGTGGCTCGAGGTCTCCAGGGGCGCGCGCTCGCATTCCTCCTGCTGCTGCTCCTGTTCTCCTGCTCCGACCTCTCTTCCTTCCTCCTCCTCCTTCTCCTCCTTCTCCACCTACTTCTACTCCTCCTCCCTCTCCTTCTACTCCTCCTCCTCCTCTTCCTCCTCCTCCTTCTCATCCTCCTCCTCCTCCTCTTTCTTCTCTCCTTGCTCTCTTTCTTCTCCTTCCTCCTCCTCCTCCTCCTTCTTCTCTTCCTCCTCCTCCTTCTCTTTCTTCTCTTTCTTCTCTCCTTGTCCTCTTCCTTCTCCCTCTGCTCCTGCTCCACCTCGTCGTCGTCGCCGCCGTCGTCGTCGTCGTCGTCGTCGCCGTCGCCGTCGTCACCGTCGTCGTCGTCGTCGTCGTCGTCGTCGTCGTCGTCGTCGTCGTCGTCGTCGTCGTCGTGGTCGTGGTCGTCGTCGTCGTCGTCGTTGTCGTCGTCGTCGTCGTCGCCCGCCTCCTTTTATTTCGCCTCATCCTCCTGCTCGTCCTCGTCGCCGTCGCCGTCGCCGCCGCCGCCGCCGCCGCCGCCGCCGCCGTCGTCGTCGTCGTCGTCGTCGTCGTCGTCGTCGTCGTCGTCGTCGTCGTCGTCGTCGTCGTCGTCGTCGTCGTCGCCCGCTCCTCCTCCTCCTCCTGTTTTGCCTCCTCCCTTCTCCCTCAGGGAACGACGCGAACTCTTGTCGCCGTTGCTCTGCTGTGCGGAGTAGCGTTCTTGACGCTGAGGGCAAATGTCTGAAGGCCGCTTCCGCTGACCCCGAGAAGAGAGCAGCTCGGGCGCAAGAGGCGGAAAGGGGATGGAGGCAAGGGATGGAGGCAAGGGATAGTGGTGGCTTCAATGCGATGGCAAACATCTATCTAATGGGCTTCGGCCCATCCTGCCGCTGGTGTCGGGTTGTGCTCCATAGGTCCTGGAGGCATGTTTGGGGCTCCAGGCGGCTTCTTAGGGGGCGGCCTTTGTGGCCCACCGGGGTGCGTCTTGGAGCGTCTTGGGGACTCGTGGCGCACTTTTTGGGCCCTTCCGGGGGCTGTCTTGGGAGCCTCTTGGTCCTGAGCTTATTCTTTTGAAATCCGCTTTTGGCTTCCCAGGTCCCTCCACGGGCCCTGTGACTGTCAGGAAACGACTCTGGATGAAGAACTGGTCTTGGGGGAAGGTACCGAGGTCCAGAACCCGTTTCCCTCAGGACCCGCTTCCCCCACGCTAATTGGGGGCCTCTTGGGCCATATTGGGCTGGTAAAGGGGGCTCTGGGGCCTTCCTGCACGCTCTTGCGGCCGAGGCGGCGAGGATGGCCAACGCTCCCAAAAACGAAGGCATACATGCATGAATGCATGTATGCATGTATGCATGCATGCACGCATGTATGTATGTATGTATGTATGCATGTATGTATGAATGTATGTATGCATGTATGTATGTGTGTGTATATATATATAGTTATTTATTTATTTATTTATACATAGACATCCATATACAAGACTGCATTGGCGCTTCGCGCCATGCAACTTGGTGCCTCACGCCTTGCATATGTTGGCATTTGGTGCCATCCTCGTTGGCTTTTGAACTTTGGCACTTTCCCGTCCAGTCCCTCACCCGTTTGCCCTCGCTGTGCAGATCCGTGCGCCACCCGAACTTTTCTTCGGGTGCGTTTTGATTCGAAATTCGAGGCGACTCAACCACGTGGCGCGAAAACGCCACCTGGAGGCTCCAGAAGAACGTCGAACCAAAATTGAGCGCCTTCTTCGCGTGAGCCTGCGTTTGACACCGCTTGGTCCCGTTCAACGCTGGCCGAGTCCTGACCACTGGCCGTGTTCGTTCCGAACGCCCTCGCGGGAGCTTCCGTTGCGTCGACACAACGCAAACCGACCGCTGTGGAGGAAAAGCTGTTTCAGGGGGGTCGTTTTTGACCGTTCGATATGTTTTGGAGCCCCCTCGGATTGCAGCGGCTCCTGCAGGCCGACGTCGAACCAAAACCTCCGAGGATTGCAGAAGCCTGGCGGCTTCCAGCGGCTTCCAAGGGCAGTAAACCAACAACATTCTGAGCCATCGCAGACCCCGAACAGTGAGGTGTGGAACTCCAGCGGTGAAAGTTTTGAGATATGTTGTGGCAGCCATGTGGTGTGAACTTCATGGTGGAAGCTTTTCGGTGTAAGTTACGTGGTGGAAATAAGTTCTGTTCGCAGTGAGTTGTCCACTCCACTGCTCGCGCAAACATCCCACCCACCCACTCGCAACTTGGTTTGCAAAATCTCTTAAGACCGTGACGGTGGGTACCAAATGGCACTTGGCAACGACAGCGACGCCGAGGACGACAGCGACAACGACGACGACGCCGCCGACAACGACTGCGACGACACCGACGACGTCTCCAACGACTTCGACGACGCCGACAACGACGACGACGACGACACCGACGACGACGACGCCGACGCCGACGACGACGACGATGACAACGACGACGACGATGACGACGCCGACGACGACGACAACGACGACACCGACGACGACGACGTCAACGACGCCGACGACGACGACGACGACGACGGCGGCGGCGACGACGACTGCGACGACGACGACGCCGACGTCGACGACGACGAAGACGACGACGACGCCGACGCCAACGACGACGACGAAGACGACGACGACGTCGCCAACGAAGACGACAACGAGGGAGGAGGGAGGACGACGACGGCGACAACGATGATAACGACGACAACGACGAGGGAGGGGGGAGGACGGCGACGACGCGAACGACGAAGAAGGAGGAAGGACGGCGACGCCGACGACGACAACGACGAGGGAGGAGGGAAGACGACGACGACGACAACGACGACGACGACGACGGCGACGAAGTAGGAGGGACGACGGCGAGACGCCGACGACGGACGAGGACGACGACGAGGGAAGATGAGGAAGGACGACCACGGCGACAACGACGACGGAAACGACCACGACGCCAAAGAGGACGACGACGACGAACACGAGGAAAGACAGAGGGCGACGACGACGACGACGCAAGAGCGCGCGCGCACGTTTTTGTTGAAAATCCGTGTTGCGAAACCTTGTGTTTTTGTTGGTTTTTTGGACGCGCGATGTTGAAACCCTTCCGAAGCCGATGGGTTTTGAAGGATTTCGGCATACGCGCGCGGCGACGCGCGCGTCTGCACTTCGTTCCTTTTTTTGGAGGGGATTCTCGCGACGGCACACGCGCAAGGGCATTCGACAGATTTCGACGTGCGCGCGCGCGACGCCCTTTTGGCAGCATTTTGTGAAAATCTTGAAACACCTATGGTTTTGTCAAGATTTTGCAGGAGCGCGCGCGTAAGCTTTTTTAGCACATCAGTGTTGCGAAACCTTGTGTTTTTTTTTGCTGTTTTTTGGGGAACTCGATTGCGAAATCCTTCCGGTACCGAAGGTTTTTGCGCGCGCGACGACGCGCGCGTGCACTTCGTTTCATTTTTGCAAGGGATTCGTGAACAAGTCTTATGTTAGAGCAAAACATGTCCCCGCGTAATGTTTTTTTTTTTTTTTTTTTGCAAGGGAACCTCAGGGGAACCGATATCGCCCCCCCAGGGATAGTGTACATTCATATTTAGGATGGACATGTGGTCAGAATCGTGTATGATTTACGTACCCCAAAGGGGGGCGGATAACGCCGGGGGGGGGTATAATCTATTTACTCTCTTTTAGAAAGGAGAATATACGTTGTGTAAGTTATGTAATGCGGGCGATGTGGTGGTATCTGCAGGATGCAAGATATATGGTGCAGGACAGGTGGTATGAACAAGATGTTGGAAACGGCGTTGTGGAAGTGGTTCGAAGGGAAGAGACCCGTGTGAGCTATATGGTGTACGGCCCACGAGCGCCCGCGATGCGGCAGGGGCGGGCACGTTGCGAAACCCCGGCTGAGCCACGCAAGTTCGGAACACCGAAGCAGAGGACCTCAGAGCAAACATCGTTTGGGGAACCTTCAGAAGGGGTCCTTCGCGTAGTTGCCACACGGGTTCGCTCGTAGCCCAAATCGCCCAGTCGCGCACTGCAAGGCAATTGAGGTCAACGCCTCATCGTTCTTCATCGTACTTTTTCGTGGTGATAAGATCGCAGAGCGGATTTCGCTCGGAAAACAGTGGGATGGGCCCAGATTGTCCAGGAGAGTTTCGTTCCGGATTTCGAAGTGAAGTTCGTGCGGATTTGTTTGGCCAGGAATACGACTACAACATATCAGCCAGCGTTGACTCAAAATAGACTAGACGATTCAAATGAAGGAATCAGAGGAATCAAGCTTGCTTGGAACCCGCAATCCAGCAAGCAAGCGAACGTGCAAGCAAGCGCGCAAGCAAGCGCGCAAGCAAGCTCGCAAGTAAGCAAGCAAGCAAACGTGCAAGCGCGCAAGCAAGCAAGCAAGCAAGCAAGCACGCACGCAAACAAGCATTGGACACATAGGCATAGGCGTAGGCATAGGCATAGGCATAGGCATAGGCATAAGCATAGGCATAGGCATGTGCATGGGCATGGGCATGGGCATGGGCATGGGCATGGGCATGGGCATGGGCATGGGCATGGGCATGGGCATGGGCATGGGCATGGGCATGGGCATGGGCATGGGCATGGGCACGGTCATAGGCATAGGCGTAGGCATAGGCATAGGCATAGGCATAGGCATAGGCATAGGCATAGGCATAGGCATAGGCATAGGAGCGCTCAGAGGTGGCGCGTAGGCATAGACATAGGCATAGGCATAGGCGTAAGCATAGGATTTAGGGGAGGCATAGGAATAGACATAGGCATAAACATAGCCATAGGAATTAGGTGGGGGCGTAGGAATTAGGGGGGCAATGGCCCAGTTATTAAGGTTTGCGTTATAACTCCGATCGGGCAAGCCTGTGTTGAGAAAGCCCACGTGAAATTCACTTTGTTTTTGCTCGCCGCTTCGGGTTTCTGCATTGTCAGAAATCCACGTGAAAATCTGCTGCAGCACGTCTGCAAGGTCGGTGCCATGAACTTTGGGTTCTTCCACTCTCTCTCCTGGCACTGCGTACTATTTCCCGCCAGCCGCAGGTTTTTCTGCGGAGGCTCCTCGTTGGAGAACCTCTTGGGGGCCTCACGAATGATTCTCCAGGGTTTTGGGGACCCCTGGAGGCCTCCTGGGCGCCTCTTTGGCAGTTTTGGGGGTCCTTTTGAAGCCCGTGTGGGACGTCTTGGGTCTCTCTTGGGCCGTCCTGGGGCCATTTGGGGGACTTTGGGCCCTCCCTTGGGGACCTCCCATAGCCCTCGTGGGTCTCTCTTGGGAGCCTTTTGGGGCCTCGTGAGCTTCTTTTGTGCCGCCTTGGGGTTGCCTTTCTTTTCTCTTGGCCCAGCTCGAAGCCCTCTTGGGGGCTTCTTGGGCCGCTCTGTGGCGATCTCGCAGGCTTCTTGGGCCATCTTGGACATTGGTAGGACACAAAAAGCGAACATGCAAACCATGTACGTTTCGGCAAGGAATGGGGTGACATTTGCCTCTTGGGGGCTCTCCCGACGGCCTCTTGGGGCGTCTTTGGAGCCTCTTGGGCCGTTTTGGGGCCTCCTGGGCTGTGTTGAGGCCGTCTTGCGCTGCCGTGGGGCTCTCCTGGGAAACTTGGGCTCTGTTGGGGACCTCTGGAGGCCTCCTGGGCGGCTCTTTGGGACGTCTTGGGGGTCCTTTTGAAGCCCGTGTGGGCCGTCTTGGATCTCTCTTAGGCCGTTCTGGGGCCATTTGGGGAACTTGGGCCCTCTTGGGGACATCCCGTAGCCCTCGTGGGTCTCTCTTGGGAGCCTTTGGGGGCCTCGTGAGCTTCTTTTGTGCCGTCTTGGTGCTTTCTTGGTGTCCTCTTGGCCTGGCTTGAAGCCCTCTTGGGTGCTTCTTGGGCCACCTTGGGGTGATCTCGCAGGTTTCTTGGGCCGTCTTGGACGCGCTACTAGGACACAACAAGCGAATCTGCGAGAGGCCGCATGTAGGAGAAGGAGGAGGAGGAGGAGGAGGAGGAGGAGGAGGATGAGGAGGAGGAGGAGGGCGGGGAGGAGGAGGGCGGGGAGGAGGAGGAGGAGGAGGAGGAGGAGGAGAAGGAGGAGGAGGAGGAGGAGGAGAAGGAGGAGGGGCTTAGGCCGTGGGGATGATGCAAGCTGTTGAACTTGTTCCATCAATAGTTCCTTGGGCACGGTATGGCCCGCGGGCTCGGCACGGGACATGCTCCGCATGTGCGTTTTCGCTTAGGGAATGGAACGACGTTTGTCTTTTTGGTGCTCTCATGAAGGCCTCTTGGAGCTTATTTGGGGCCTCTTGGGCAGTCTCGGGGGCCTCTTGGGTCTTCTTGGGGCCGTCTTGCGCTACCGTGGGGCTCTCCTGCGCCGCTCCGACGACTTTTCTGATCGCTTCGAGCTTGCCGGCAAGGCCCCGCAAGAAGCCCTGGGAGGCGCGGCAGGGCTGGGGGGCCTCTTCCAAAGGCTTTCAGGGGGCCCCAAGGCTCCATCCAGATCCCGGGGGTCTGGCCGGAGCACAGTTTTCCCCTACCATCCTGTGGTGGTGGGTCGTCGTTTTGAAAAGACAGAGCGCCCCGCGTCTTCTCTCCTCCTCTCCTCTCCTCTCCTCTCCTCCTCCCCTCTTCCTCCCGCTCCTCCATCTTCCCCACTCCCATGTCGGCAGACCCCTCATACGCCTTGTGGCCCCATAAGAAAGAGCGTGTTCTACCGCTGCTGGCGGAAAACCGGGGGGGGTCACTACCAGTTCGAACCCCTCCCCCCCCCCCCCCTCCGGAAAACCGGGGGGGGTCACTACCGGTTCGAACCCCCCCCCCCCCCCCCTCGAAAAGGGGGGGGGTCACTACCGGTTCGAACCCCCCCCCCCCTCGAAAACCCACTACCGGTTCGAACCCCCCCCCCTCGAAAACCGAGTGGGGGTGCGGACAGTGGTGGGGACGGTGTTGGTGGGGACAGTGGTGAGGGGACAGCGGGACAGTGGTGGGGACAGTGGGACAGTGGTGGTGGGGACGGTAGTGGTGGGGACAGTGGTGGGGACAATGGTGGGAACAGGGGGGGACAGTGGACAGTGGTGGTGACGGTGGTGGTGGGGACAGTGGTGTGGGGACAATGGGAATGAGGTGGAAACAGTGGGACAGTGGAGGGTACAATGGTGGTGGGGACAGT
>CAUYUJ010019076.1:67500-75000 GCA_963575745.1 Prorocentrum cordatum
GCTTTTTCTCCGTCCTGTCCGATGAGTATTTGCAGCTGGAATACCCATATTCTCCATGGAGGTGTCTCTGGCTCCCACGGGCTCCAAAAGCGGAAGCAGGCTAAACTTCGTTACCTGGCAGAAAGACATACCGTTTTGCTCCTGCAGGAAACTCACGGGACCCCTGGTGATGATGAGACCCTTCGGCGCCTTTTCCCTCAACATCGCTCGTTCACCACCTACTGCTCCAACCCTCAGGCTGGCGGCTGTGCTATTATCGTTCAGAAATCTTTTTTGCGTCACTTTCAATTTGTGCGACCCCGAGTTCATCAGGCGGGGCGTCTTCACTCGATCATGCTGTCTGGGAGGAAAGGGTGCTTTCAGATATTGAATATTCACCTCGACCCTGAGTTGACGGTTGCTCGGAAAAGGGAGGTGATTGCGTGTGCTGCTCGTGTTTTGAAGCCCCCGCGGGAAGCCGTCGCGGTCTTCGGAGGCGATTTCAACTTCTATGCAGCCGGCGAGACCCGGCAGTATTTGGATGGGAGGAGGGCGGCAGGGAATGCGTCTAACAACTATCGATTGGATGATTTTTTCTGCTCCAAGCTGCCGCACATGGTAGAAGTAGAGCAAGAGTGGCCCACTCACATTCGCAATCGAGATGGATGTCCCGAATCGGTTGGTCGACTCGATCGTATCTATCTGAACCTGTACACCTCCACCCTGCTCGACCTCCACCCCACCTCTGGCGTGCATGGGAGTGTATTTGGGGCCTCGAACTGTAGCGATCATATCCCTGTCTTTGTTGGGCTGACGCCGAACGCCACCGCTCGACATGGGGTACCCTCCTGGATTGCCAAGCACCCACGGTTTCAGGACTACGTTGAGAGCATTCGGGCTGAGGTCGACTTGTCCGATGACCCGATCTTGAGGCTTCCTGAAATCAAATCCCTGGCGTTTGCGGCCAAGCAGGCTGTCCTGGACGAGTTGGCGGAGGCGGTCCCAGTGTTACCCATGCAAAAAATCTCCTGGATGCTGGCAACTCAGAGGGCCATTACGAGAGGCGACCGTCGAGTCTTGCGCAAAGCTTGCCGTGGCTTCCCTGAGCTGCTCGAGTTTATAGACATTGATGCAGCCCAGTATGTCGACTTTGATAATTTTCACCAGCTGATGAACCAGCTGAACTCGGAGCACGTGGATGCGTTGCAGGCTGAGAATCTTGCCAGCGACGAGCCCCCTAGCAAGAAGCAGGCTCGAGCTGAGGCATTACGCAAACGTCAGGCTGGGTGGTCCCCTAAACATCGTAAGGTTGGCCTGGCTCAGATTCGTGATCCTCGTGGGCTCCCCATTGTTGACCCCCGAGAAGGTGCCCGAGCGCTCCGCGATCACTGGCAGCAAGTCTTTGATGAGGTGGAAGTTCTTCCTGAGGCCGTTCGAGCTTATTTACCCTTCGTCCAGAAAACCATCCCGAATCCTGTGGTAAAGATGCCGTATCATGAGTATGTTTATCTTTTGGAAAAGCTCAAGGACTCCGCAATGGGCCCCGACGGGCTTCCCTACTCTGTCTGGTTCTGTGGGGGAAGGATCTTTCATGAGGCACTCTACGAGCTGTATGAGGCTCTGCTTGCAGGTGCTAGGCTGCCTGACCAGTTTAACCTTGCCCTCAGCGTCTTCCTGCCGAAAGGGACTGAGCGCGAGGACCAGTACGTGATCACTCGCCAGCCGTCCGTCACTCGGCCAATAGCCCTCAGCAACACCGACAACAAAATATTGAGTAAGATGATAGGCTGGTACCTTGCCCCGATTGCGTCGGTCACGGTCGACCACAGTCAGAGAGGCTTTGTGGGCGGGCGCCAATTAGCCGAGAACATTATTGAGCTTGAAGCAGTCATGCTCCGTTGGGTTTCAATCTACGGCGAGAAGGAAGGCGGCCACGCCTTCTTCGATGTCGCCAGCGCCTTCCCCTCGCTGGCCCACTCGTTTATCTTTGCCGTGCTGCGCGAGATGGCTCTTCCACCAGCGATAGTTTGGGCAATCCAAGAGCTCTATCGTGACATCTCGATGATCGTGTCGTTCAGAGGCGTCCAGGAGTTCATGATTCGCTGTGCTCGGGGGGTTAAGCAAGGTTGTCCGCTTTCTGGGCTGATATGGGCGTTATGCTTCGACCCGATCATTCGCAAAATGAAGTTTGAGCTTTCTGGGTTTCAGGCTCGGCTCGGAGTTTTTGCAGACGATCTTGGATTAGCCGCGCGCCACTTCTTCCAGTGCTTCCCTGTAGTGATGAAGGAGTTCGCCCTCGTCCTCCAAGCGGCAGGTTTGAAAGTCAACACCCACAAAACCTACATCATTATCTACGCCGACCTCACCAAAGCCCAGGTTCTGGAAAAAATGAAAGCTGCTGGAGTGGAGGAGGAGGATTTCAAGATAGTTGCCGCTGCTAGGTACCTGGGGCTGTTCCTTGGTTTCAACAGCGCGGAGGCCTCGTGGGCCCACCCGATTGCCGAACTTCGGAAGAGGATCTACCACGTCAAGAGCTTGAAATTGGGGCTTCTGGCAAGCCTATCGGCCTACAACATGGTTTGTTTCTCAGTGATGAGTTTCGTCGGCCAGTTCCTGCCCCCGCCTCAAGAGGCCCTCAGGACAGTCCGCGAAGGTCTCCAGTCTCTCACGAACGGCCCGAGGCACTCGTTCCCGCCGCTCGTTCTACAGCATTTTAAGGAGATTGGTGCACCTGTTGAGCCGCGGCACCTCGAGCTTGAATGTCGAGCTGCTGCTTACAGATTGGCAGTTCGCAGTCCACAGGTTTATCTGGAACGCTTGGCTTGGGAGGAAGCCGAGGCCGATGATGAGCGCGTTCTTGCTCCGAAGTATCGGGCCTGGGTAAATCAGTCTATCTTCATGCATCTCTCGAAAGTCCAAGACGAGTTAGAGGTTGTCCACAGGTGCCCATACAACCATCTAGAATCTAACTTGCAGCGGAAAGTCTACAAGCTATTACACTCGCGGTCGCAGATTCCCTCGATGTCCCAGTTGTTACTGCCTAGGCTCCAGCACTTCGACCCCTCAGCCACCATAGCAGATGCCGATCGGATGTTCTTGAATATCGATACCCTCGCTCGTGACTTACCCTTCTTCATCACGACTGCTCAGCTCAGAAGTATCTGCAACGGGTGGTGTACTACCCGCAGGTTCAGGCACAATGGGGGAGGGACGGGAAATTGCAGATTTGGCTGTATGGCGGTGGGAGGCGATTCTGTTCTTCACTATTATGCTTGTCCTGTAGCAGTGAATGCCCTGAAGCAGCTAGTGCCTAGCCTGCCAGCCTGGTTTTCTGATATTCCCCCCCTCCATCGTCTCCTGTTGCACAAAGTCTGTTTCGGTAGTCGTCGGCAGTTGCATGCTCTAGGACTCTCTTCTGACCTCCTTCTCACCTCCTTCAATGCCTTGCGCGCGCGTGATCGGATTTCGGCCCCCCAGACCTTTTCCCTAATGGAGGCCAGGTGCAGGGCAGTGGCGAAGACGGACAGCAACGTCCGCGCCCTCCTGCAGCCGCACGGCGAGGCGGGATGACACGCGGCCCCCCCTTGGAGCGTTCCCTCCTCCTCCTCCTCCTCCTCCTCCTCCTCCTCCTCCTCCTCCGTTCTGTCCGTCGCCCACGCCTCTCCGTCTCTCCCCCCTCCTCCCCGCGCCTCCCCCTCCCTCCGTCCGCCCCTCCCCCCCCCCTCCCCCATCGGCGCACGGCCCCTCCCTCCCTCCCCCCCTCCGCTAATGCATGCCCGACGCGGGGGCGCGCCGTGCAACCGACTCGGACGCTCCCCGCGCGCGCGGTGCTGCCGCTGCCGCCGACGGCCTGCCCACGACCGGCAGCCCCACCGAGGACGACAGACTCCAGCCCAGGCTCGGGAAAGGTGCGGCGCTCCTGGGGGATGATCGCGAGGGAGCGGGGGCTCGCTCAGGAGCGCTCGGTCTCGCTCGGCGGTGAGGATGGCCGCGAGGAGGCGCGCAAGGCCGGTGGGGCTAGTATTATGCCGGGCGTGTCCCCCTACAGGGGGTTTTCGACGAAAAATAAAAGAAGACCCAAACATGCACCAAAAAGGTAAAAAAGTACCCCCAAAGCAGTCCCCAGACTATTTTTGGATTATTATTGGATTGTTTTTTAGGGGTATTTTTGTCCTTCGTCGAAAATTCCCTTGTATGGGGGACAGGCCCGACTCAAGGCTAGTCATGCCCAGCCCGAGCCCAGACCGGCGGATGCGGACCTCGGAGCCAGGGGGTGGTCCTGCCGTAGACGGGCTAACGGCGATGTAGGCAATGGCGATGTAGGTTTCGGTATTGTGGGAACGCGTGGCCCGCGCTTTCCAATTCGCTGTGTCGTGTTCGCTCGATCCGTTCGAAGATAGGGAAAGTAAGAAAGTGTGGTGCGTGGTGTCCCTCCTCCTCCTCCTCCTCCTCCTCCTCCTCCTCCTCCTCCTCCTCCTCCCTCCTCCCTCCTCCTCCTCCTCCTCCTTCTCCTCTTCCTCCTCCTCCGATGATCCCGAGGACGTGTGCTGGCCCGGCGTGTGTTTGCCTTGCTCGGCTCCCGGGGCAGCACGCAGCCCCGTGTCGGCCCTCCTCGGTTGCACCGCCTGCGTCGTCCTGGTGGGCTTCTGTGGGCAAGCACACGCGGGAGTCGAATCACGTTCGTCCAGACAAGGTCGCGAAGGGGAAGACGTGAGAACCCGAGAGCCTGCTTCTCATAGGCCCTCCTGCATTCTCGCCTCCCCCATTCAACGCGAGGAGGCCCCTTCGATCACGAAAACCAGTTCATGCCTTCATGCATTCGCAGCCGTGTTGCAGAGTGTGGGATCTCAAATCCAGCTGCCTGCGGCAAATCCCCCATCGTGCCAGCCCAGCACTGGGTGGCGACTGTTCGAGGGGGCACAGCAAGCCGTAACGTGTGACGCCTCTCGTCTCCATTTCTTCTTCGGGAGCTTTCGTGGGGCATAATTTTGGCCGTCTGAAGGCTGCTTGGGGGTCCTGTGGCACAGTTTTCGAGGTTCCCTGGGGCCGTCTTGGGCCGTCGTGGGGCCCTGTTGGCGGCTCTCTTGTGCCGTCTTGGGGCAATCTTGGCCGTGCATGCGGGTGGCCGTGTGGTGTCATCTTCGGGACGCGTTCGGCCGTGGAGGGCCCTCTAAGGCAGTCTTTCTTTGATCACTCTGGAGGCCCTCTGGGGCCAGCTTGGGGCTCTCTCGGGGCCATCTTGGGCCGTCTTGAGGCCGTGTTGGAGAATTATTATTGGCCCTTTTGGGCCGTCTTGGGGCCATCGTGGAGGCCTCCTGGGCCGTCTTGAGCTGAAGGGAAGCCAGGAACGGTGGAGTCTAAGAGTTTGCCCTCCTCGAGCCCTACCAGGAGTCCTCTTGTGGCCCTCTTGGGCCGTCGTAGAGGCATCTTGGGCCATCTTGGTGGCCTTGGTTGCCCGCGCCGGCCATCTTGGACGCTCGGGGGCGCGGATCCGTGTTTTTTTTTAGAAGCCAACCAATTTTTGTTGCGATGGGCCTCCACCGTTTTCCAACGAGGGACACTGGGGCGACGTGTGGGAGTGGATCTGAGGAGGGGGGGGAGCTGAGAAGACCACACAACCCCTGCCAGGCAGCACCTGGCATTCTGCCGCGCCCCGGCGTGACAGGGGGGACGGCGGTGGACTTTTCGGTGGAGGTGCCTACACAGCTTCCCCGAGGGAGGCTGTGGCCCGTCTGTGCAAGGCCCCAGTATGGACCGAACGCGCCGTCGCCGCACTGCGGTTCTCGATGATTTGCTGTGCGTTCTGTTGGGCTGTTTTTCGGCCGTAGACCGTCTATGAAGGCCCCAGTATGGACCGAACGCGCCGTCGCCGCACTGCGGTTCTCGATGATTTGCTGTGCGTTCTGTTGGGCTGTTTTTCGGCCGTAGACCGTCTATGAAGGCTCGAGTATGGACCGAACGCGCCGTCGCCGCACTGCGGTTCTGGATGATCTTGGCACGTTTTGTGAGGCTGTTTCTGTTCGCGGTGCCCTGCTTCCCAAGGCATCTCGACATTTGGCCAGCGCGCAGCGCGCGGCCATGTATGTGTGTTGTGCGAATCGCTGGTCTGTGTGTATACATATGTATATGTGTCGACCCATTGTGCCTGCTATGGTAGTCTGCGCCTTCTCCTGAGGAGGAGGAGGAATCCGTGGAGTATACATCCTTCTTTTTCCGTCCTGTTTTTTTTGTGTTTTCCCTTTTTTTTGTATCTTGCTTTCTTTTGAGCCCGTGTCTTTTGCGGAGCATGCATCCTCACCCCTCCGTTCTGCTAATCATGGTTTCTCCCCTTCCGCACCTTGCCCTCCCCTGACCCCCGACCCCTGCTCTTGCTGGTGGCCCCGTGCGCCACTCCTTTGCCCTCGACCGAGCTCTTGCGCCTGCACTCCCGAGCCGTGCCATGCTAGCCTGGTCGTGCCTGCGAGGGCTGCCACTGATGGATTACAGGCGGCCCGGATTAGTATGTCGACCCTGCCAGCTCAAGGGTACCCTCGTGCCCTGTGTCTTGCGACCCATGCCTCCTGCATTCCTGTGGCAACGTGGCCCTCGGAAGGGTCTTATGTCCTCTCGCGTGTCCTCTCCAATCAAGTCCGACTGTTACTCCGCACTCTCTCCCCTCGTCCGCCTCTCTCGTTCCGCCCCCCCTCCCTCCCTCCCTCCTCCTTCTCCTCCTCCTCCTCCTCCTCCTCCTCCTCCTCCTCCTCCTCCTCCTCCTCCTCCTCCTCCTCCTCCTCCTCCTCCTCCTCCTCCTCCTCCTCCTCCTCCTCCCCCCACCTTCTCCTCCTCCTCCTCCTCCTCCTCCTCCCCCCCCGCCGCCGCCGCCGTCGTCGTCGTCGCGGCCGGCTGCCCCACGACCTCACAGCAGCCCGCCCCCGCGCCGCCGCTACCTCTGCACGTCTGTCCCCTCTCTTCCTCGTCCTTGTCCTCGTCCTCGTCCTCGTCCTCGTCCTCGTTGTCCTCGTCCTTGTCGTCGTCGTCGTCGTCGTCGTCGTCGTCGTCGTCGTCGTCGTCGTCGTCGTCCCCGTCCCCATCCTCGTCCTCGTCCTCGTCCTCGTGCTCGTCCTCCTCCTCCTCCTCCTCCTCCTCCTCCACCTCCTCCTCCTCCTCCTCCTATTCCGCCCCCTCGCAGCCTCACGGCACCGTGCCGCGCGCGCCGCTGCGACCCCGTGCACGCCTGCCGCGCCACCGCGCCCGGGGCCGGCCTCCGTGGGCCGGGGGCGCGGAAGACCCCCCCCCCGGGTCGCTGCACCGGTGCCGCGTCGTGGTGGTCCGCTTCCGTCGGAAGGGCGGGAGGAGTTCCCAGTGCAGCTTGCAGCTCACTTGAGGCGCCGCTTAGGCAGCTTAATTAGGCAGTTTGCGTGCGCGGCTCCAGTTTGCTCCTGTTGTCAATGAGTAGGCCCGCGCCCCGGACTTACGACTCGCCGCTTGCGCTCTCGCCTGCGGCCGCGACCCCCAAAAAAGCGACGGCCGAACGTCTTGATG
>CAUYUJ010019076.1:80000-110520 GCA_963575745.1 Prorocentrum cordatum
GACAGCTCAAATCTGACCCCATCCCAAATCAGACCACCCCCATTTTATGGTGAAATCTGGGGTACCCCTCCCGCCCGACACCGCCCGACCCTCTCGCCGTGGCCCGCCCGCGGGACCTGCCCGACCCGCTCGTTCAGGTCCGCCGCCCCCTCCCGCGTGCGAGGCTCCGTCGGGCCCCTTGAGCTGGAAGGCAAGAAGTTCAAATCGGGCGCGTCCCTCTGCAGGGGGACTATTCAAAGATAGTCCGTCCTTTTTGGCTATGTTTCTAACGTTTCGTCCAAAAGCCGCCTGTAGGAGGACATGCCCGACCTAACCACAAGCCGTCCGCTCGAATGTCCCGTCCCGCCCGCCCGGCCCGCCCTCCAGGGGCCCGTCCGACCGACCCGCTCGTCTGACACTGTTGTTCTTCGCCCAAGGCCAGCCGCCTAACGGTGATGCTGCTCCACGGTGATGCTGGGAGCCAAGATGCAGGACATCGCGAACCACGCGTTCCTGCATTTTCCAACCTGCGAGTGGATCGTGCGGTCACGACACAGCGAATTGTAGGACAGCGCGAGCCACGCGTTCCCACACTACCGACCTGCATCGCCGTTGCCTACATCGCCGTTCGCCCGTCTACGGTTTACCCGAATACTGGCATGGAAACAGGAGCCATCTAAATGGGGCACGTTCATAAACGAAGAGGCAGGAGTCGAGTATTGTGGGGTGTACAGGCTGAATGACACGCGGGCAATGGCGAGCGAGCAGTATTACAATGGTGTTTGTTGTTTCCTATTGTTTCGCGGGCCGGGTTGGCCACACAGCGGCGGGGCCCAAATGGAATGTGTGCGTACATATATATATATATACATATATATATACATATATATATATATATATATATATATATATATATATTCCTTCTACCTATCAAATTACAAGGAAAAACCCGGCATGTCACCGACCCCCCCCCCACATGGACCCCACATGAACCCCACAGGCCCCCAAGAGAGCCCCACAATGCTTCGAGGCGGCCCAAAATACCCCGAAGAGAGCGACACGAGGCCTACATCGGGAGCCCAAGACAGCAGAAGGCACTTCCGAGACGTCCTCTGCAAGGCCCAAGAGGCCCCAAGACGGCCCCAGAGTGCTCCAACAGGACCAAACATGGGCTCAAGACGGCCCAGGATGCCCCCGCAAAGACCTCCAATACGGCCTCAGCAGGCCAAAAACCTTAATTTTCCATTGGTTTTTGAACGACTCTGTGCTTCTCGCCTTTTCTGGCCACGAACGGCCCAAGAATGGTCTGCGAGCTTCCGAGGTCGCCCCGAGATGGCCTCCAGGCGGCCCAATGGGGCCCCAAGATGGGCCAATAAAGCGCCAAGAAAGCCAGGGAGCGCCCAAAAGACCCTAAAAGACCTCCAAGAGGGCCCCAACAGAGCCACGGGATGCTTCAGAGAGGGCCCGAGAGAGCCCCAACACGGCCCCAGGACGGCCCAAGCCCCCCCAGACAGCCCACGAGGGCCCCAGGACAGCCCAAGAAGGCCCTCCGATGGTATACAAAAGCACCAACAGGAGCTCCACTCAGTCTTAGAGCCGTCAAATTCATTACACTCTGATTGACCTGAGCCGTCGTCCTTGGCTCGGCTGGCCCGCGCGCCGAATGGGCCCGCGTGGCAGAGAAGGAAAAGGAGCAGGAGGCGGGACGGAGGAGAAAAAGGAGGAAGAGGAAGGAACGGTGAGGATTGCGAGAAACAGGAGGGGCCCCAGGAAGACGGAAGGAGGGCACGGAGGAGCAGGAGGAGGGGAGGGCAAACGGCGGAAACAGAAGACAGCTTTCACTGGGCCCCGTGCTCTCGCCGAGGCGCCGGCCACATCTCTCATTCAATATCGTGTTGCCGCTTCGCTCGCGGGACTCCCAGCCTCTACCAGGTCAGCATCCCGCCCTCCAGCATGCGGCCGCCGACTTTCCTCTCAATTCTTGACGCTTCGCGTATCCCCACCAGCCCGTCCAGAATTGATTGCCAGCTTTCCCGAGGCCTGTTGGAGGCTATCCTGAGCCATGCTCGGCTAGAGGCTGTCGGAAGCTATTCTGAGCCATGCTCGGCTATGTCGGGCCATATTCAGGCTGTCTTGAGGCCTCTTGGAGATCTGTCGGAGGCTATCTTGAGCCATGCTTGGCTATCTTGGGCCATTTTGGAGGCCATCTTGGGCAATCTAGGGCCCTCTTGGAGCCATCTTGGGCCAAAAAGGGCGGGGTGGAGAATCTTCAGGAGAGGCTGGGAGGCCTCTCGGGGCCGTCTTGGGCCCCATTGTTCAAAAAGAGCGGGGGTCCTCAATTCAGGTCCCCCCCTCGGAGGCTCTCAAACGGCGTCTTGGGGACGTGTTGGAGCGCTCTTTGGAAGCCTCTTGGGCGATCTTGGGGCCGTCTTGGGCCTTCTTGGGCCCCTCTTGGGGCTCTCTTGGGCCATATTGGGGCCATCTTGATGCCTCAGGGGCCCATCGGAAGCGAAAAGACGAGAATGCCAAACACATTGACTTTCCTTAGGCTTTTGAAGGGTTTTGGCTTCTTGGAGGGCGCCGTGGAGGGCTCGAAGGGCACTTGGATCCGTCTTGAGGACTCTTGGAGGTGTGTCGGAGGCTATCTTGACCCATCTTGAGGTATCTTGGGCCATCTTGGAGGCCATCTTGCGACTTGGAGCGCCTCTTGGAGCCATCTTGAGCCGTCTTGGACGCTCTAACGCCTCCATCCCCCCCCCCCCCCTCCAGGTCCAGGGGAAGGTTACCCCTCCCCCGAGCAGGGGAAGGAAGGGGAAGAGAGAAGACCAAACTCGTTATACCACCGTAGCCCTAAAGGGCTGGTGGGACTTCCACCTATAGACTTCCAGCCTCCATCAGCTCAGCACTCCGACCTCTAGCGTCCGGCATCCGACTTTCCACCTTCACCTCCATTCAAGCGTCCACCAACGCTGCGCCCTGAGCCCCGCCCCGGGCGCTACCGCGCACTCGCCTCGCCTCGCCTCCGCTCGCACAATTCCCACACACCTCATTGAACAATTGTGTTCTCGCCCGCGCCCAGAAACATCGTAGGCGCAAGGATCAAGGTTAGAAGGCGAAGCGCAGCGAGCCCTAACATCTTGTATATATATATATATATATATATATGTACACGTATTTTTTATTTATATATATATACACACGAGACTGCACTGGCGCTGCGCGCCATGCACCTTGGTCCTTGAGTTTCGCAAGCTAGCGGAGTGCGTGCGTGCGTACATGCGCGCGCATCAGCGCCCATACGTACACGTTGCATTTGGGAATATGAATGTACGCGTGCAAGGGTATGTACATGTATACGCAAATCGTTCGCGCAGCCCTGGGCGCGCATGCACATGCGCATTTCGGAAGGTCTGCAAGAATGTCTCAGGCGAAGAAAGCGGGAACACTATGGAGCAATGCACTTCCGCAGTCGGAGTTGCGAGGGAGTCCAAAGCGAAGCGGGTTCGACTACTGCTTCTTCCTCATCCTTTTCCCCTTGCTTCGTTTGCTAGCTGGGTGGTAATCGTTACTTCTCCTCCGCGCTCCTTTATCTGCTCCTCGTTCTATTTGTCCTCGTATTCTTCTGTGCCCGTTTCTTTTCCCCCCTTCCTCCTGCTTCTCCTCCTGTTTCTTCTCCTCAGTCCTGTGCCGATTGAGCTGAACCGGAAGAGCTGAAGAGGATGAGGAGGAGGAGGAGGAGGAGGAGGAGGAGGAGGAGGAGGAGGAGGAGGAGGAGGAGGAAGACGAGGAAAAGGATGGGGACGACGACAACGACGACGACGAAGAAGGCGACGACAAAGAGAAGGGATAATGAGAGGGGGAGGCCGCTGTGTTGGGATCTCGTGGTACGCCTCTCGGGGGCCTCTGGGAGGCAGTTTTGAAGCCTCTTGGGGGCTGTTTGTGGGCCTCTTGGGATCTTTTTGGGGCCTCGTGGGGGCCTCTTGGGGGCTCCTTGGGGCCTCTGGGGAGCCTCTTGGGGCCACATGGGGCCTTCTTGGGGCCTCTCGGGGCCCGCTCGCGGCGGAAAACTTAAGTTTTGAATTTTTGGGCGCCCTCTTGGGCCTCTCTTGGGGCCGTCTTGGTGCTCTCTTGGGCTGCCTTGGGCGCCTCTTGGGCGGTCTTGGAGCCCTGCTGGACCGTGTTGGGGCCTTCTTGGGGGCCTCTTGGGCAGTGTTGGGGCGATCTAGGGAGCCTCTTGGGCCGTGTTGGAGCGTGGGGAAGCGGAAAAAGCGAGAAGGCCAAAAACATCGAAAAACACACACACAGGAAAATCAACCATTTTAGCCTCTCGGGGCTCTCTTGGGAGGCCTCTTGGGGGTCTCCAAGGGCGTCTTGGAGGCCTCTTGGGCAGTCTTGGGCCCATATTGGGCGTCTTGGGCCGATCTTTGGGTGTCTCGGGGCCCTCTTTGGCCGTCGTGGGGGCTTCTTTTTTCGCGTCGGACTCGCACCTGGGGGGTCCAGGAGGACCGGAGATCCACGGAAGCACTCTGCAGGAGCGCCCCAGAGGCTCGGGGAGGCCGAAATTCTTTTGGGGGGGGGCACCGTGTGCCGCTTTTCCGGGGTCCCCGGCCCTGTAAAAATATATAAATAGGAATATGAATATATATATATATATATATATATATATATATATATATACAAGTGGCACGTGTGTGCCCAGGCTCATACAAAAAACTGAAGGGGCGTTTGAAGCAGGAGTGAAATGCAACATCGAAGTCGCACTCGAGCGCAAGTGGGGTTGCCACACCTTGCGATGTGTGTACCAGGACCCCCCAGGAAGCCTCAGGAGGCCCGACTTGGATACCAGAAGAGGCTCCAGGAGGCCCCAGGATTGTGAGTGTTGTGCGTGTGTGTGTGTGTGTGTGTGTGTGATGTATGCTTTGTGTGGTGCGTGCTTTTTGTGTGTTGTAGGTGTTGTGTGTGTGTGTGTGTGTGTGTGTGTGTGTGTTATGTTTGTCTAGCGTGTGATGTGTTGGGCGTGATTTGTGTCTCTGTGTGCATGTAGTTCTGAAGCCCCAGGAGGCCCCAGGAAGCCCCAGGCGGCTCAGGAGGCCCCAGGAGACCCCAGGAGGCTTCAGGAGGCCCAAGAGGCTCCAGGAGGCCGCAGGAGGCCCCAGGAGGCCCCAGGAGGTTTCAGGAGACCCCCAGGAGGCTCCGAGGCGGGGTCTGGGGTGCCAGAAGGTTCAGAAAGCCCCATGAGGCCCCAGGAGGTTCCAGGAGGCCCCCAGGAGGCTCCGAGGCGGGGTCTGGGGCTCGATTTTGGAATGATTTTTCAAGCGAAACCGCCATTCCCTGAGAATCGGGGTCACAATTATTGAAATTACCATGTGTTTTTGAAGGTGTTATGTTAAAATGTTGAAATTCCCATGTGTTTTGGGACCCTGACGTCACGATCTGCGTGAGGGGTGCCACCGATTTTCAGAATTTCGAGGATGTCCCGAGCGAAACGCATAGAAAAATCGCGGACGCGTGCGCATTAATCGCCTCTGAGCTCTACTCCCTCGGAGAGGTGCGTATGAGAATATATATATATATATATATATATATATATATATATGTATATATGTGTATATATATGTATATATATATATACGTATATAAATATATATATATATATGTGTGTGTATATATGTATATATCCAACCACATGGCGGCTGGGTCCGCATCTTTGCTTTCAGGCCCCGTCGGGCAGACCCTACATTCGAGTCTGACGGCCTATCGTAAGAGCTACCTGCAACAGCCTTGCTTTGTGACGCGTCAGGCTAGACGAAACTTCGTCGTTTGGGAAAGTCGATGTTGTCGCCAGACGGTGGGTCACACAGCCGCGAACGGACACATGCTTGAATGCGCCCGTGGTGTCCCAGCAGAAGTCGCATTGATGAGCCCACTTAGGGCTTCGAAGTTTCGAGGCAACCGGCGTTGGGCGGCAAGATCTACCGATTCGGAGGCATGATGTTGCCGCCCTTGTTTCCACTCAACACATGGATCGTATGGTATTTGTTGTAGGGAATTGCGACGAGGTTGGACAGCATACAGTTCCGGATCGTTGAGGGACGTCGTGTTAGCGCCCGAAAAAAATCTGCCCAGATCGCCAACTTGGCAGCCAGACCCTTTTGGCGAGCATCTCTTATAGCATACATTGCGAGTAGAAGTCATAATGTCATGTGTGGAACCCCAGAGTCGAAGGTCATAGTACTCAGCTCATGTTGCAACGTTCTTGACGACGGTATGCCGAACAGGTCTAAGTATTGTTGTGTCGTGGGTTTCGCCAAGAGGTCGAGCCAGTGGCGGTGGCGTTGTTCACAACATGAGTATATATCGTGTGTGCCCATGTACGCACACACACACACACACACGCTCAGATATGTACAGTTTTTCACGTACGAAAATCCCAGTCCAGCCACGACTTGCACGCTCCTGGGCGAGAAAGAGGCCCAGGCCCCGATTTGCGATGAATGGACGAGTGCGGGTCGATGTGTTTTCTCCCCTTTTTGGGCCAATCCCCCTTTCGTCGGCGCCTCTGATGGATGGTAGAGGGAAACAAGCCGCGGGGGGGGTGCATCGACGGATGAACATGGCACGACTGCTCGCTATTTGTTTCCGAGGCCCTGATGTACCGCTTCTGCTTTCTCCGGCCTTCCGCCGGCTTCTGCTGCTGCCAGCGGGGCTGCCGCCGACTTCTTTGTTCGCCGGCTTCCGCTCGCCCTCCGCCTGCAGTCTGCCGGAGGGCGGGCCAGGGCGAGGGCGAAGGCCGGGCGAAGCCCCTCCGGGAGCGCGCCACGCGGGAACCCGCGCCAAGGCAGCAATGCTGGAGGAGGAGCGGGAGGGTGCCAGGGCCACCATTAGGGGGGGATGGGCTCAGGGGGGGGGGCAGGTTCGAGGTTCGCTCGGAGTTCATGTATGTATGTATGTATGTATGTATGTATGTATGTATGTATGTATGTATGTATGTATGTATGTATGTATGTATGTATGTATGTATGTATGTATGTATGTATGTATGTATGTATGTATGTATGTATGTATGTATGTATGTATGTATGTATGTATGTATGTATGTATATATGTAAATTATATATATATATATACGGACGTAGCTCCGCACGGCTCATGTGAGCGAGCATCAGCGCAGAGCAATCCAGCTTCACAAACTCTTCTCACCCACCCGCTCAATCCAAGGCCAGTCAATCGAACTTAAATCAGGGCACTCGCATCAGAGTTTAGACAGCTCAGGTCAACCCAGCTTGCTTGAACCTATCATCCTTTGATCACATGCAGCTTAATGCCACCTGGTTCAGCATAATCAGACTCATCTCTCTCTCTCTCTCTTTCTCCCTCTTCATTCCTCTTTGGACTTTCCCCATCTCGCTCTCTACACCCTCTCTCTGCCTCCCTTCTTCCTTCGGCCCGCGCTCAGGCCTACTTGCCTGAGATGTCCAGCGAGGGCATCACCGTGACTGGGGCCGAGGCGGGGGGGCAGGTCGGGGTAAAGGATTCATGACCCAGACATCCGAGGAGGAGGAGGAGGAGGAGGAGGAGGAGCAAGAGGAGGAGGAGGAGGAGCAGGAGAAGGAGGAGGAGCAGGAGGAGGAGGAGGAGGAGGAGGAGGAGGGAGGAGGAGGAGGGAGGAGGAGGAGGGAGGAGGAGGAGGAGGAGGAGGAGGAGGAGGAGGAGGAGGAGCAGGAGGAGGAGGAGGAGGAGGAGGAGGAGCAGGAGGAGGAGGAGGAGGAGGAGGAGGAGGAGGAGGAGGGAGGAGGAGGCCGTCGTCGGGCCCCGGGGCTGGCGACGAATGGGTGCGAGGTGGACCGGGGGCGCAAAGCACTGCGGCCGTGGGAGGCGTCGGGAAGCCTGGGGCCGCGGATCGAGGCATCGTGCTGGTGCACGCCTGGCGGAGGAGGGCGGAGGGCGGAGGAGGGCGGAGGGCGGAGGGCGGAGGAGGGCGGAGGGCGGAGGAGGGCGGAGGGCGGAGGAGGGCGGAGGGCGGAGGAGGGCCGAGGGCGGAGGAGGGCCGAGGGCGGAGGAGGGCCGAGGGCGGAGGAGGGCCGAGGGCGGGATGCCGAGGGTGCAGCTCCGCCCAGGCGTGGGACACTCTGTCAGGGCGACGAAATCTATACACATCCACCGCTCCCTGACCATGCCCATCTTGAACCCAGGAGCTGTGTAAATGCGCCCTCCTGGCCGAGCCAGGAGGGCGTGGCGTATACACCGCTGCCGGGTTGAGGATGGGCCTGGCCAGGGAGCAGTGGATATGTATAGATCTCGTCGCCCTGTCTGTGTTCTCCAGGCGAGGGCCAGGACCTCCTGCAGGCTCCTCGACGGGCCGGCCCCCGGGCGGGTGCCGGGGGGCGGCCGGGCGCCCCTCTGCCAGCTCCGCCCTGCCTCTTCGGTGCTCGCTGCAGTGCCGAGTGGGTTCCCCCCTCCCCCGCCGCCAGCATTTGAGTTGAGATCTGCGGGCTCGCGCCACGTCCGCCGAACCCTCGTCCGCTCTGCCAGTGAAGTCCGTTCGGGTCACACGCACCGAGTCCGTGGAAGGAAGGCTCGGTGGAGAGGAAGAGGGAGGGCGACAATTATGAGAAGGATAATGCGGAAAGGGGGATGAGGAGAAGGAGGAGGAGGAAGAGGAGGAGGAGGGCGGGGGAGAGGGGGGAGAATGAGGAGGACGAGGAAAAGGTTTCGCGCGGGCTCCCACACCGTCAAATATCGAGCAGCCTTCGGCCCATCCCGCCACGGTTTCGGGGTTGTGGGTCAGGGTCTTCAGGGAAGCTTCTGGGCAACAGTCGGACATTCCAACGCGCCCACCTCGCGCAGGCACGGCAGCGCGGATTTCCGCATGAGACCCCGACGACAAAGATTTCATTCCTCAGTTCTGGGCGCGATGCAGGACTCGATGTCTGCGCGTTTCCGTTCGATGCGCCATTCAATTCACGCAATGTACAATTTTTTCGGTTGCAGAGGTACGCTTCGCGTGGCGACACGTGCGTGGCATACTTAGCATCGCGTGGAATACTTCACATTCGGCCGAATTGGAGGAGCACAATTGGACAATTGTGTCGCTGAAAGTGGTATTACCCGGGGGTGGACAGAACCTCCACCTTGAGACGCCGATTAGTGAACTGTCCGTTTTCGGTTCTCGAGAGGGCGCCGCGGCCGTCATTTTCCAGGCTTGCGCCCGCCAGGTTTGGGCCCGAGGTCGTTTTCATTCAACCACGTTTTATTAAAAGGGGTAGTACGGTTCGTATTCGTCGGAGTTTTCAGGGTTGCTCTGGACTTCGCCAGATTCCGCAGGATTCTCTAGGACCCCCAAGGATCTGCGAGGAGTCCAGAGGACCCTTTAGGATTCTTCGGGGTTTCTCGGAGTTCCTCAGGGTTGTTTTGATTCCGTAGGGGTCCTTCGTTTTCATCAGGATTCTTCAGGATTCCTTGGGGTTGCTCGGCGTTCTCCAAACAGGTCCTCCAGATCCGCGGGGTTCGTCCGAGATCTTCCGGATCCTGTCGGATTCTTAAGGGGGTCTTCATCATTCGCCCGGGTCCCTCCGGATTCTACCGGGGTCCTCTTGACTCGTCAAGGTTCGTGAGGATTCTTCAAGATGCTTGAAGGCTGTAGGGGGATCCACGATTCCGTAGGATTCCTGAAGTCTCTTGAGGATTCTTCGGGGTTCCTCAGGATTCGTCAAGATTGGGCAGCTGGTGGGGTTGGCGGCTGGCGCAGGAGCTGAGGCTTGGGACGTCCGAAACTGGTTCCTCCCGGCGCCCACCCTGGAGCAGCTCCGCTTGGAGGGTTTCTCCGAAGGGCTTGGGAGGCCCGTTCTCCACCTCCTCCTCCCCCTTCTCCTTCTCCTCCTCCTCCTCCTCTTCCTCCTCTTCCTCCTCGGGTCGCCCACGGCCCCGGGGGAAACCGTGCAGCTCCGCTCAGCCCGCAGGAAGGAGTCGCCCACGGCGGGCCCCGGAGCCGACCAGTTGCGCCCGCGGCAGGTGGTGTTGCTCCCTGCCCAGACCCCCTCGCGTCGTGACAAAAATCACAACGGGAGGTTTTTCGCTATTTTCGGCCTCCGGGGGGCCTCACCGGGCCTCGGGAGCGTCAAAAAACGACTCAGGATTAAAAGCCGGTCCTCGGGAAAGGGTCCATATTTCCTGCGGGTCGGCGTTGTGACAAAAATCACGACGTCGGAGGTCTGGGCGTCATGCTGCAGCAGCGGCTTCTGGACCTCATGGTTGCGTAGAAGAAGCACCTTGTCGGTTTGAACCGATGGTCGCTCCTCCGCCTCCTCGCTCCTCGCTCCTCGCTCCCACTCGAGCACTGGCCCCAGGAGCTCCCGACCCCTTTTCCCGCGGGCAGCGCTGCATCCAGGGTCCATCTTCGATGGCCCTCGGGCCTGGCAGTGGCACCCCGAGGCCTCCTCCTCCTCCTCCTCCCTCCTCCTCCTCCTCCTCCTCCTCCTCCTCCTCCTCCTCCCTCCTCCTCCTCCTCCGAGATTTGAGTTGCGCTGGGATTGTGCAGATCAGTCCTCTAGATGTCTGGGGGCTTAGGAGTACCCGGTGTTCGAGTCGTTCGACGACTACGACCTTAACGAGAACCTCCTTCGCGGCATCTACTCCTACGGCTTTGAGAAGCCGAGCGCCATTCAGCAGCGCGGCAGCGATCCCCTTCCCGGCAGGAGGACAATCGAGTGAGGACGCAGGATAGACCCACGGGACAAACGAGGAAAACGATGATGATGGTAGTGATCATTTTGATGATGCTAATGAGTTTGATGGTTATGATTGTGATGGTGATAACCATTCTGATGGCGGTGGTGATGATGAGTTGTATGATGACGAGTCATCTGACGTTGTGGACGGGGCGGAGGTTTGGCGTTGGCCAGCCGAGAGACTGGCTGACGCCTGGGCTGTAGCCACCGCAACCTCTCGCTCAACCCCAGTAGCCAGGCCCGTCTTGGGAGGGCCTGCGTAGCTGGGAAACTTACCTTGCGAGTTGCGGGCGAGGTTCTCGCGGTCCTTCTTAAAAGGGTTAGAACACTCAGCAGCAAGTTGCTGCCCGTCTACGGTGGCTGTACGCCCGCAATGATGGCAAACATACATGTCCAACACGGTCCCAGGAGCCGAGGCGGTGGGACTCGCTGAGAGTCGCCCCGCAGACAACCACGGGTCCTGGAACCGAGACGACAACCTCTTGAGGCCACTTCTGAGCTCCATCGCAAAAAAGCACCCCTGAGCGTAAAGCTCCAGAAGACCGCCCCAGGGTAGAACAGCTCCCGGGAACACCCGAAACGCTTGCCACACTCGGCGACATGTTTGGCACTGGCACGAGCGGCACGATCCCTCATGGTCCCCCCTTCGGGAGGAGGATGAGGAGTAGGATCGAGGAGCAAGGAGGAGGAGGAGGAGGAGGAGGAGGAGGAGGAGGAGGAGGAGGAGGAGGAGGAGGAGGAGGAGGAGGAGCGAGGAGGAGGAGGAGGAGGAGGAGGAGGAGGAGGAGGAGGAGGAGGAGGAGGAGGAGGAGGAGGAGGAGGAGGAGGAGGAGAGGAGCAGGAGGAGAGGAGGAGAAGGAGGAGGAGGAAGGAGAGGAGGAGGAGGAGGAGGAGGAGGAGGAGGAGGAGGAGGAGGAGGAGGGAGGGGAGGGGAGGAGGAGGAGGAGGAGGAGGAGGAGGAGGAGGAGGAGGAGGAGGGGGAGGAGGAGGAGGAGGAGGAGGAGGAGGAGGGAGGAGGGAGGAGGGGGAGGAGGAGGAGGGAGGAGGAGGGGGAGGAGGAGGAGGAGGAGCATGAGGAGAGGAGGAGGAGGAGGAGGAGGAGGGAGGAGGAGGAGGAGGAGGAGGAGGAGGGAGTCCTTAATGATCGGATCGGCCGCCGCAGAGTCCGCCGAAGCTCTCTGCGGGTCCTCCTCCCGACCAGGGACGCCTTCTTCTTCTCCTCCTCCTCCTTCCTCCTCCTCCTCCTCCAAGCTCCAACTCAAGTTCCTCCTCCCTCCTCCTCTCCTCCTCCTCCTCTCTCCTCCCTCCCTCCCTCCCTCTCTCCCTTCCGCACGCATGCGATCATGTCCCAATGATCGGTCGAGGGCGCGCATCCGAGGGGAGACCAGGCTCCAGCTGCGCTCGGCTGCTTCACCCGCGGCGGAGTCGGCCTCGGCGTTTTGCCGGCAGCCAAGGGCCGTTCCTGGGGCGTGAGGCTGGGATAGCCAGGATCCATCAGGGCGGGGGTCCAGTCGACTGTGCTGCTCAATGACGCCTGCTCCTGCGCCACAACGACGGCTACGAGGGTTAGAGGAGAGACGCCCCCCCTCCACCCCCGAGCCGTCGCCGAAAATACTTGTGACTGCACCCGCAACGCAGCAGTCCATGAGCAAACACCCGTGCACGAACCAAGCAAAGTACCTTGCGCAGAAAAAAAAGGGTGGGTCAGCTCGGACGGGGCCACCCTCCTGAGCCACTGATTAAGAGAGGCCTCAGTATCCGCCGACGCCTGAGGGACCAGGCAGGCGTTCTTGACGTGATCATCATGATCGCAGCTTGCCTCGTAAAGCCAAACCCGATGCATGAGGGTCTCGGGGAACTTCTCGCACCGCTGGCACAGCTGGTCCTCAGGAGAGCCCAAACGATACCTTCTAGCACGGGGCCACTGGGCCCCGCCCACCACAGCCATCGTGAGGCCATGCTCGTTGAAAAGGCCCTCCGTAGCGAAACGTTCCAGCTCGCGACGAGCCAAACATAGATCGCCCTCTATAGCCTGGCTTGGAGGAGACAGGCATAGGCCAGTCCTCCGCTGTGCCACCAGGGGTGCGACGCTGCAAGGACGAGGCCTCCCTGGGATCCCAGCCCAGGTCGAGGAGCGCGGCCCGCACAGGCGAGACGGGGCCCCTGATCCTGCCGCCGCCTGCCCTCGCCCGCGCGCTCGAGGCGGCGCAGGCGTGGCCCCCGGGCCCTCTCTGGGATTCCCGGCATGCAAGCGGGCATGCCTGGTGCCACCGGACCAGAAGCCCGGAAACGAGCCGCCTGCGAAGCTCGGCGCTTGGGTCCTGGAGTCCTTGAAACTCACTTTCGTGATGATCGCACGTGCGTGCGCCATTGCGTCCCATGCGTTGCATTTTCTGCGCGCGCGTGGAGTGTCTCCAAAACCAGATTCTCAACATCACCGTGAAGCAACATCGCCGTTTGCCCGGTCTTGGTAAGTGTGCCGCCTCAGCAGCCGCGATGCAACGCCCAGGGAGTCTGCCACACGCCGCTGCAGCGGCTTGCCTGTGCATTCCAAGAGCCCTGCCGGGCGCAGGCCGCCGGAGTGCGCCTGCCTGCGGCCTGCGGGGCGCAGGCCTCGGCACCTGGTGAGCACAGGAGCCTTGGGGGCAGGTCGGGCGTGCCCCCCTACAGGCGGACCTGGCGCGAACAGTAGCAAACAGTCAACAGATACCCTAGAGCGGTCAAACAGAAAATCAGAAAGTCGTCCCCAGACTATGTTTTGACGATTTTTGAAAGGCCGCCGTGGTCCAGAGCCCCTGGGAAACCTTCTTGACGGAAGCATCGTCGGAAGGCTTTGCGGCTCGTCGACTGGCCGCTTTCATCCTAGGCCTGGATTTGGCCACCGAGCGGAACCCACCAGCACGGACCTCAGCGCCCGGATGAACCCACATTCTGGCAAAGGTGACGGGCACCCCGCAATCCTGAGGCTTGGCACAAACGCGCTTGCCCAAGCTCAAGGAAGAGCACATGAGCTCAGATTTGCTCGAGGAGCCCAAGCGCCACTAGGAAACTGTCTCACCGAGGGCAACCGAGGAATGCACAATACCTGCCTCGGTTGCCGCCTCGGTGCCTTCAACGCACAGCTTCGTGCCATCAATATAGGTCCACAGGGTCGCCGAGGGTTATGCGCGGCTTCCAAATGGGGGTGGAGAAAAATAGTAGCGGCTCTGACTCCGTGGGGGGGAAACCAGCAACCAACGAACGGGTGGGCCAAACAGCCTCCGAGGCCCCCTGCTGCCCACGCAGCCTACGAGGGGCAGCGCAAAGCTGGATTTCCAAACTCAGAACAATGGAAGGAAACTGTAATCGCAGTGCCGTTCGGCCTGAAAGAACCCAAGATGCGCTGTCGTAGAATTTCTCCAGGTCTAAAGGAAAGTGGCGGCCGTGAAACCGATATTCACAGTCGTCTCATCGAGCAGCGATCGCATCACCGTTGCCTGCAGAGCGGAGGTGCCCGCGATAGCGGTGTCCCTGGAATCCCCTAAGCCTCCTAACCAGTGAAAAGTGAGGCCATGCCCCATTCTCGACCAAATATTGGCGATTTCGGGCAAAAACCAAATGACCATCTCACCCCCGCGAGGCTTAGGTAACAGGGCGCCCACCGAAGAAAACAGTTGGACTGGCCAAACATTATTGTCTTTGACCGCCTTGAGAAGTTCCAGAAACTCCGGAAGGCCTTCTGGGGTGAGCCTCAGAAGATCCAGGCGAGTGTTCGCGTCAGCTTTTCTTGCCTGAACTGGCAGGGACTTTATGACCGAACCGAGCCGTTCCGAAGTCCACGCTGGTGTGTTCTGAGAACTGGCCGCCCTACCTAACTCAGCGATGATAGAGACAATATTAGAATGCGAATCGACAGGGTCAGTCCAGAGATTAGCTCAGACCTTCCCCCGACCCTCCTGCTGCAAAAGGGGATCGCTGAGCGTTACACCGCCCGCGCAAACCTTGTCAGAAGCCGCAGTGTGGTCGCTGACAAGACGATGCAACGATCCAGGCTTCTTCTCCCATTGTGCATGAGCCCATTTAACAAAAGTCTGCCTGCAACTAGTAAGGGATTGCCCTGGATGAGAAGGATGAGGAGGAATAATGGCAGTAAGAAGAGGCAGAAGACTAAGAATAATAAGAAGAGGACTCATAATGACAGAAGTGGGAGGCCCATGAGGGGGACCATAGGAACCCCAGGATGCATCCACGATGCCGCAACACACCCTCCCGTCCCATATCCCCTCCCGATAGGTCCCCGTGTGAATGCCTTTCCACTTCGGAGGCACCCTCCTGGAATGACGAGCGTCTGGGGGGCCTGCCACCCTCGAAAGGGCCCACCCGCCGTCTTCCAAGTGCACAAATAAACGCAGAGAAGGAGGACAGTGTTAACGTTCAGAGACCTGACCAGCGATGGCCCCTTTTCGGCGGCACGCCAGCATGCTAATACTATGTGCGCATCGCCCCCCCAGGGGCGACGCGCGCACCGAGAAATCTTGTAGTACATGCGTCCTGGCGGGCGCTTTCTGGCCACGCCGCTCGAACAACGATGTACTACACGACGGGGTGTGCTACGTGTTCGGGTCGGACGCGCGCCTCCGAGGAGGACATGTAGTATTAGTACGTCTCTGTGCGTCCCCCCTTTCTGAAAGGCACCTGCCCTCCATCCGTGCGCGGGGCGACGGCGGGCCAGGGAGAGGAGGAGGATGAGGAGGAGGAGGAGGAGGAGGAGGAGGAGGAGGAGGAGGAGGAGGAGGGAGATGAGGATGAGGAGGAGGAGGAGGAGGAGGAGGAGGAGGAGGAGGAGGAGGAGGGAGGAGGAGGAGGAGGAGGAGACAGGAGGAGGAGGAGGAGGAGGAGAGGAGGAGGAGGAGGAGGAGGAGGAGGAGGAGGAGGAGGAGGAGGAGGAGGAGGAGGAGACAGAGGAGGAGGAGGAGGAGGAGGAGAGGAGGAGGAGGAGGAGGAGGAGGAGGAGGAGGAGGAGGAGCAAGACGAGGAGGCCTGCAACCGTCGGGGAGCGGCACCGTGGACGCGCCATCCTCGCCGAGCTTCGAAGACTGCCGGCCGCTCGAGGAGGAGGAGGAGGAGGAGGAGGAGGAGGAGGAGGAGGAGGAGGAGGAGGAGGAGGAGGAGGAGGAGGAGGAGGAGGAGGAGGAGGAGGAGGAGCTGTGCACCACCACCATGAAGATTGGCTGCGCGGGAGCCTTCGAGCAGTCTCCCTTTCCGAGATGGAGAGATCCGCCCTTCGCCCGTGCAGGCCTGGCCGCGCGCTCCCTGGAACGCCGGGTGCCAGAAACGGAGGACGAGGAGGGGCAGGAGGAGGAGGAGGAGGAGGAGGAGGAGGAGGAGGAGGAGGAGGAGGAGGAGGAGGAGGAGGAGGAGACGGAGGAGGAGGAGAAGGAGGAGGAGGAGAGAGGAGGAGAGGAGGATGAGGAGGAGGGGGAGGAGAAGGAGGAGGAGGAGGAGGAGGAGGAGACGGAGGAGGAGGAGGAGGAGGAGAGGAGGAGGAGGAGGAGGAGGAGGAGGAGGAGGAGGAGGAGGAGGAGGAGGAGGAGGAGGATCACCGCCTGGAGGATCAATTTTCGGGGACCTCGGCAGGCGGTGGATCTGGACATATTCAGGCCCCCGGGGCCAACATATGTATCCAGAGCCACCGCCCGCTGGGGCACCGGGACGTCGGTTCCCAGGCGGTGGATGTGGATGAATCCCCGCTCCTCGCATGGAGGTTGCGAGCGGTAGCCGCATTTTGAGAGCGAGCCGGCCTCTACAGTCGAGTCTGATTCATGGGTCGACCCTGCCAAATCAAGGCTACCTTCGTGTCCTGTGCTTCGCGACCCATGCTGTCTACATTCCTGTGGCGGTGCGGCCCTCGGAAGGTCTCGTGTCCTCTCGCGTGTCCTCGCCAATCAGACTCGACTGTATCCCCGTATCTGACTGGGAACTTAACAATGGCGCGGGGCGCAAAGGCGAGAACAGCAGTCCTTGAACCTGTGGGAATGTTGAAACGAGTGTTTGCAGCGCTGAGGCGAGCGCCGTAACGACTGGGCCCCCATCCGCGTAACTGTCTGAGTTGTTGTTACCCCGGGATCGCGCAAGTTATGTGGAAGTATCAAACGAAGCGCGCAGCCCAGCCTACGGACACGTCTCGTGGTGCGACAGGGGGGCAATCATTTAGATGGGAGAGGCATGTAGCAAGCGGATGTGGGGGAGGGTGTTTATGTTCTAATGTTTCGACAGTGGGATGTTACGAACTACGAGACTCCGATGCTTGTTCTGAAGCGCTGCGCTGAGAAGGCCTTGGTCCCGCACAGTCTCGCCCTCCCCCCACAGGCTCTGCCGTGGTCCCCCAGCGCCGCCCCCGAAGCAGAGCGCTGGGACCTTCTCTGGCGCGGGGACGCGGGCGGGGGAGCGAGGACGCGAAGGCAGGGAGTGAGGTTTGCAAGGTTCGACGTTTTTTTTCTTTGCTTCCCTGCCGGAGGACCTCCGGAGGACCTCCGGAGAACCTCTGGAGGCCTTCGGACAGCTCCAGAGGCTTCCGGGGAGGCCTCCAGAGGCGGGGAGGGGGAAATCCGGCAGCTTTCGCTGCTCGGCCTCCAGTCGGAGGCGAAGGGGGCTGCTCCCGAGCGCACACACGCCAGGCGAACGCCTCGGAGACGCCTCGTTAAATCCGAAGGCCTCTCTCAGGAGGGAGGCGAAGCGCAAGAGCGTGCAGGGCGCCGAAACGAGCCAAAATCATTGACGCTAAATGCCCTTCTCTGCACTGCCCACTGCCACTCGACTCGCTGCACTACCCATCCGCTGGCATAGATTTCGGCTTCGACGGCTCAGCGCCAGCACCTGCGAGTTGCCATACTCCCGAGGCGGCAAGAACCTCACCTGGAGGTGTGTCGAATCCTCAGTGCTTGCATGGGCTGCCCCTCCTGACCTGGACCCTGCCTTTCTGCGGCGAGTCACTCCAGGCCGCCCAGATGGGGCCGGAGCAGATGGTGTCGGAGGATCTCAGGACCTCAGGGTAGACCAGGACATTGGTCGCACCGAAGAAACATTGCAGCGTGGATGGAACCGTTTTTCATTCTTTGTTTGCAAATCCCTGGTTTGCAAAGTTCTGGCTTGCAGGGCCCTGAGGATCGCGCCGCATCGCCGGTGCATCGGCGACGGGGCGCCCTCTGACGCCAGATGTTCTCCATCGCGGCGTCGCCGGTGCACCTCCTGTGCATCGGTGATGCGGTGCAGGGCTCCGACCGCACCTGCCCGGGGGCTGCCTCAGGCGGCCCTCGAGTCCACGGCTGGGCGTCGCGGAAGTGATCCCAGCGCGGGGCCCCGAGCCTTCTGCAGCTGCGTGCAGCGCAGGGTTCGGCGCGCCAAGGGCCTCCCCTGGCGTTGCGCACGTGGTGTTGGCAATCCCGCGTGACCACTGCGCGTGGGCGGGCCAGGGGCACCGGGCCGCCCGTTCGCCTGCCGACTCCTCCGCGCCCGCGGCGTCCGCGCTGTGGAGTGTTCGCCTCCGGGCCGTCGGCGCAGGGAGAGTGGCAGTGGCCTGGTCGGCGCTGCAGCTTTTGTCGGGGCGCGCGGGCAGGCGGCGCGGACGCCGCAGAGCACAGTCAGAGGAAAGCGAAGCTTCTACAAAAACAAAGCCCGCGTTCCTCCTCCTCGGGGGCAACGATAAGGGGGGGATCGGCACAGGGGGGGACGCATCGGCCCGATAGCCCCGCTCTGCCCAGGAAGGTGCGGATGCACCATCGGGGGCCCATCGCCGATCTGTCGACGATGCATCGCCGATTCCAGGCCGATGCATTCCCCCCTTTGGGGGGCGGAGAAGAGGGGGGTGATGACTAGGGGGGGGTGGATATCATGACGTGGGCAATGATATCTCCCCAGATTTCATGGCGCCTCTTCTTGTTTCATTACGTCCCTGGCCCCCCCGCTGGGCCGCGCACATGCCGCCGGTCATGATTTGCACCCCACCCTCTTGGACACCCCCCTCTTGGCCGCTCCCGACCCTTCTGCCCATCCCCCCCTATCGTTGCCCCCTCAGGGTGGTGCCCGTGGTGACAGTGTGCCCGCTGGGCGCGGCCCGTCGCGTCCACGGCACGTGGCCTCCCCGCCGCCTCCCGGCAGGCGCGGGGAGGGCTTGGCCTTGCGCTCACCGGCCGCGGCTCGCGCACCCGAGCGGGCTTCCTCCGCTCCTCCGTTCCCTCCCCTCCTGGTTCCCTCCGTGCAGAAGTTTCCTGGTCATCGTAAGAGCGGGCATAGGTTTCGCAAGCTTGAAGAGAAGATCTTCCTGTCGAGGCCACGGCCTCCGCGCCATGCCTTAACGGGCACGGGCGAGCTCCCCAGAGGAGCACGCACGACTCCGGCGTTCGTTCGTTCGTTCGCTCCCTCGTTCCTCCAGTCCTCCGTTCCCTTCCTCCGTTCCTCCGTTCCTCGTGTCCTCCGTCCTCCCTCCCCTCCGTTCCCTCATCCCTCTCTTCCCTCCTCCCTGCTGCCGCCTTTTTCTCCGTCTCCTACTTCCCTCCACCCCCATTCCCTTCCTCTCAGTGCTTCCCTGGCGACTGCACGGGGGCCCGCAGGCATCAAGCCCATCCTGGACGGCCGCGATACGATCGGCCAGGCCCAGTCAGGACGGCAGCCGAGTTGCCCTCCTTGACGACGACGACCTCGCTCCATGGGAGTGAAGGTAGAGGAAATGAGGAGGTGGTTGGTGATGTGACGACGACGACGACGACGGCGACGGCGACGGCGACGGCGACGGCGACGGCGACGGCGACGGCGACGACGGCGACGGCGACGACGACGACGAGAGGGAGGAGGAGGAGGGGGAGGAGGAGGAGAAGGAGGAGGAGGAGGAGGAGGCGGAGGAGGAGGTGGAGTTGGAGAAGGAGGTTGAGGAGGCAGCGGAGGAGGAGAAGGAGGTAGAGGAGACTCAAACGAGGAATGCTTAGCGGAACCAGTGCCTCGCTGACACGTGGACATCTGATTTGAAGCATGTGTGCATAACGTGATTGCACCTATTGCTTGTGGGTGGTGCGGGTACATTTGTGTGACACGTCTCCAGAGGGAGGTCTTGCAGTGAAATGGTTGCGCGCTAGGGTCCGACACGCGTCCGCATGTTACAAGAGATCCGTAAAGGCAGCGCCCGGGGCACAGGGGGAGCGTTCACTCAATGTTCTGCCGTTTTCGCTTATTCCTTTTGTGTCTGCTTTCTCTCCTTTCCCCTGCCCTGCCCCCTTGCCCCGGCTCCCGCCCAGAGTCACGTGTTGCATGACTTCTGTATGCTATGTATGTAATTTTGTATCAGGTGCTCAAATCGCGAGTGCGGGCCTGAACGTTTGTAGCTGGATGTAACAATGTCGTCTCGGTCTGCACGGGAAGCGGGAGAGAGCAGGCATGACGGCAACATCAGCAGTGTTATGCATGCTAATATATCCGCGTATTTGTCGAGGAGGAGGAGGGAAGGAGGAGGTGGGGAAGAAGCAAGAAAGGACGGAGCGGGAGGAAAAGTAGGAGGACCCCGGCCTCACTGCAGTGAGTGCCTCCTCCTTTTTATTCACCTTTTCGCGTAAAAGCTATGTGGTATCATAGTATGTGTTTGTTACTCCTCCTCCTCCTCCTTCTCTGCCTCCTCCTCCATCTCCTTATCCTCCTTCTCCTTCTCCTCCTCCTCCTTCTCCTCCCATCCTTCCCATTATCTCCTCCCCCCCGCTCGCTTTCTCCCTACTCTCTCGCCTGTGTTATCCTCACCCTGCTTCTGCCCTTCCTCCTCCTCGCCCTCCTCCTCTTCCTCCCCGTCCCCCTCCCCCTTCTCCGCCTGCTGCTCTTCCTCCTCCCGCCCCCGATCCCCCCCTCCCCGTGCCCCAAACAGTGCTTGCACCACGGGGTCCTCATTGGCCGCGCAAGCATAATTGCGTGGGTTCTCCGGGCTTTCGCTGGCGCCCGCCCGTGCCAGCTCCGCGAGACGGCTGTGCTCCCCAGGGCTTCGCCCGGTGTCCGCTCGTGCCCGGCGCGCGCCCGCCCCGCGCGCTGGTTGGACTCCCCGGATGTTCGCCCCGGGCCCGTCCGTGCCCGCCGTGTGCCCGTCTCGCGCGCTTGGCTGGGCGCTTCCGGATGCGAGCATCGACTGCGCCACACACAGCGCAGCATACAGTGGAGACCCATGCCAAGAAGCACCCTGCTTGCCCGAAGGGTGCCCTGGGTTTTTTTTTGGGCTTCGATGGCTCTGTGATGAAGCGCGTGGCGTTCCCGCGCTGAAAAGCAATGGACGTCCTGGGGGATCTCAGGGTCGGGTTTCTTGTGGAAGGTTTCTTGTGGACGGACCTCCAGTGTACGTTCTATATTCCATGTATATCCCATCATGGTTTGCACAGCATCGGTTGCAACCAGCCGGTAGCGCCACATGGCTTGCACCATATAGAGACTGTGCCGCAAATTTTGCACCGCGTGAGTTCGTGCCCGAAAAGGAATCAGACCCCCTATGGCCCAATCGGACCGGGCACGCCTGCTGCGCCAGATGCGCCACGTGGTCCACGTGCGCCATGTGTGCCGCATGCTCCAGCCGCGCCAGGTGCGCCACGTTCGGGACACGCGCAGAGTGTGCCAGGTGCGCCTGCGCACGCGGAAGTACACATCGGGAAACGATGGGAAACGTGTCGGCCACCACCACCCGTGTCGAAAGCCAGTGCGCAGTCGCGGCGGGGTGACCATCATAACCTCTTGTGGGCTTGCACATAGCAGGCAACATGCCAGCACCCCCGCCGTCCCAGTCGAGAACCAATGCGCAGTGATAGCGGGGTGCCCGCTCATGATCCATATTCCTTATCGAAGTGCATGTTGTATTGTTTTTGGCAGGGATGCTGCCCCTGCGCGCAGCAGGCAATATGTGGGTACCCCCGCCCGCCGCCTCTGTGAAAAACAATGCAAAGTGTTCGCGCCCTCCCCGATCATGACCCAAGATGTTGCCCCAACGTGGATTTGATTTCGCTTTTTTGACAGGTGTGGTGGGGGGGTGCTCTCATTGGTCCTGGTTGGCTGCCAGTCGCCTGGGGGCGGAGGTGCTTATTCATAGGAAAATTGATGAACTCCTCCCCGAAGGGTAAGAAGGGGGTTTGGAAGAGGAAACGCTTTAAACCACTTACGCTCTACAGGGATGGTGGGATTCTAGAGTCTTTCACTCGACTCCTCCTCCTCCTTCTCCTCCCCCGCCTCCTCCCCCTCCTCCTCCTCATCCCCGTCCTTCTCCTCCTCCTCCTCCTCCTCCTCCTCCTCACCCTCCTCCTCCTCCTCCTCCTCCTCCTCCTCCTCCTCCTCCTCCTCCTCCTCCTCCGCCTCCCTCGTCTCACCTGCTGCAGCCTTCTGCCCCTTCCCTCGCCAGGAACTGGGAAGACCGCCACCTTCGTTATCGGGGTCCTGCAGGCGGCGCCGCCGCCCGCGCCGGCGAGTGCCCGCGCAGAGTGGGGCGCCTGGCAGCGTCTGAGAGGGCGGCAGTGGGCGCCGTTGTTGGTCGGTGGGGGGAGGGGGGTGGGGACGAGGAGAGGGAGGGGGAGGAGTAGGGGGGAGGAGGAGGGACCAGGATTGGGACAGGGGTGGTGGTGGTGGTGGCCTGGGGAGGCATCGGGTGGGGCCGCGGGCACAGCCCCTTTAGCAGCGCCTCCCGTTCAGGGATGGCTGGGTTACAGCCCACCGCCTGTCTCGGGGATCCAGCAACCGCAGCGTCACGGCGCAACTCGGTCCAAGAGACCTCCGGGGGCGACCCCCCCCTGGGACCTCTCCGCCTCCACCACGCAGACCACAGGAGGGCCAGCTGCACCCTCCTCCCTTACCCGCGGAGCGGGCTTTCCCAGAAGAGAAGAAGGCTGCAGCTGGACGCCCCTCCAGGGACCGGGGGGAAGATGTGCCGTTCCCAGGGGGGACCCGGCTGCCTCAAGTGCCGGGAGGACACCAGAAACGCGGAGTGGGGATGGGCAGTGTGAGAGCTCTCGGCTCACCTTCACTGGGGTCCCGCCCGTCCGTACCAACCCTGATGCCACCGCAGTGCGCAGCTACGAAGCGTTGAGAGAAGGCCGGAGGAGACCCTCCCCGGGGTGCGGCACCCCCGCCCCCACCCCTACTCGGCTGAGGGGCGCGGCCCAGCCTGCGGGGAGAGGCAGGGGGGGGGAGGAGCGGAGGGGGATTTCTGGGCTCTGGCCGGGGCGGGAGCAGGTCAACGCCCGGCCCAGAACCTATGTTGCTGCCTGTCGATGGCCGCCGCGAGCGCCACCGCCTCTGCATAGCCTGCTGCCCCCGGCCTGCTCCCCAGCAGAAGGCGTCCCGTCCCGCCTGTGTCCACGGGCAGTCGCTGCACGCGTGAAACGAGAGACTGCGGCGCCGCGCTCCGCACAGCACGCACGACTGCACGGCTGCCCAGGAGCGGCGCCCACCAACGTGCCCCAGGACCGCATCCCCTGCAGTACCTCCCGCCAAGCCCGCCCGCCAGCGGCTGATGGACCGCATCCCCTGCAGTACCTCCCAGCCAAGCTCTGCCCGGAGAGCTATCGCGAGGTCCCCCACAGGCCCCTCGCAAAGCGAAAGCAAAGGGACTGGCCGTTCATGCTGGCGCGCCCTGGCCTGCCACTCCGCCAGGCACCTGCGCGAGACCTGGGAGGAGACGTCCGCAATGTAAGCCTCGCGCTGCTCCCCCGGGTGGGCCCGCGCCCAGCCTGGCCAGTCGTCCACCCCCCAGGAGGCCAGGAGCGCCAGGGACCTGCTTGCCCAGGACAAGCCTGTCCAACCATGGGCAGCCTGGAAGACCGCCCGGTAGAGGTCTCCCTCCTGGAGGGCCCAAGGACCCGCCCTGCGGCGCGCTACGTCAATGACTCCTCTGCCCGCGCCAGACACTGTCCATCCCAGCTCCGCCTCCGCCACCATGGAGGTGCGCCATGGGGGGGCACCCAGGAGCGCCCTGGCCCAGCTCTGGTAAGCCTCATCCACCGCTTCGGCGCTGCCCTCCCCAACGCACCACAGCCAGCGCCCAAATCGGAGGCCGCCCTCTATCTTCATGTCGAAGATGCTCGCCGCGACCGGCAGGGGGACATCGCCGCTGGCCACCTGGCCCGCCAGGCAGGGACGCCACCTGCGCCGCCGCCGCCGCCAGGCGCATGCGGCACATGGCGCCCAGGTCCAGGTCCCCGCGCCATGGGAGGCCGAGCCACTTGTGCACCTGTACGAGGCCCAACTGGACTGGCGCCTCCCCGCGCAGCCGCAGCTCGAGCGACCGCGCCGACTGGGCTGCCTCCCGAGCTGCTGGGCCACCTGAGACCAGGACCGCGTGCTTCGTGGCCTTGGTGTGGGGGCTGGCCTTCTCCGGATCATCGGCATGGGGGATTGCGACAAGCCGCCGCGGGGCGGACCGGTCCAAGGCGAGGAGGGCGGATGCCTCCAGGTCCGGGTCTGCCGCCAGCGCCGCGCCTGGCGGCAGCTGGGACCCCTCCTGGAGGGCGCTCCGGATAGTGCCCACCATGTCGCCCCTGGGCAGGCCGTCGCCGCGCCAGGCGCGGCCCGCCTACTGCGCCGGCATCCTGACCCCGAGCCCCACCCCCAGCCCCGCGGCATGCGAAGCCCGCGGGAGGCCATCCATGTAGCACGGAAGGAACTGCGGCCCCCCTGCGCCGCCCTCGGAGATGCCCTGCCAGACGACGACCACCGCAACGCCATTGATATTCACGTGGGCACGGTTCTCCTGGAGGACACTGCAAAGTAGCGCAAAGCATCCGTCCCGGAGCCCCGCGTGCTTAGACAGGCGATGCAGGAGGCCCTCCCTCCACACACGCGGGAAGGCCTGCCCAGAGCGCCCTGCCCTGCTCCAGCGCCTGCGCCCCCACCTCGTGCAGCAGCAGATGGGCGTCGCCCACGTCCCTGACGTACCCCTCTGACACAGCAGGGACTCTTGTAAAAGCCCGAACTGCGTCTTCACCATGATGAGGCGGAAGCTCTCGCCCAGGTCGGGGGGGCCCGCCTTGTGGAGCGGCACAGCACAGAGACACCTCCACCCTTGCGGCCGCAGGGCCAGGAAGCTGGGGCCCGTCACGAGCATAAGCAGCCAGACCACCGTGTCCAGCGGGGCACACGACCGCTGGAGAATAATGCGTGGAACCAGGTCAGGCGTCGTCGCGTCCGTGTCTGACCACCCCGCCAAGACCCCCATAACCTCGCTCTGGACGATGGGCTTGTCCAGCTCGCCCTGCCCTCGCCTTGCCCAGGCCGTGCCCGCCTGCGTCCGCACCTGGGACTGAACGGCCTCGTGCCAATCCGTGTCCCACTTCCCCGGCCAGCGCGACTGGCCCAGGATTTGCTCACACCAGGCTGAGAGCGAGTCCGCTGGGGACAGCGGCCCCTCTTCCGCGCGCAGGCACGGAGCCGGTCGCACAGCTGCTGGCTCGAGGACGCGGAGGCAGCGGGCCGTCCGAACTGACGGGACGCCCCCCTCCTCCAGGGCCTTTCGAATCCGGTGCCCAAGAGAGTGCTGCGCGCAGTGGCTCGCCCGGCCCCTCCTCCAGCCGCGGGAGCTCGCGTCCGCCGGGACTACCCACCCCGCCATTGCCAACGCCAGGATGATGTGGAGGATCCACGCGAGGGCATCGCCAAGCCACTGCGCCGCCACCCGCTTCAGCTGGAAGCCATACTGCCCCCTTCCCTGCCCAGCGCACAGAGACCAGAGGACTCCCTCCAGGGACCGTAGCGCATCCCCTGCTTCCAAGAGGCCCGCGTCCCAGGCACGCCCATCGAGCCACCAGCGGGGCATCCGCAGCGCCCCCCCCAACCCGGCGGCCAACGGAGACAGCTAGCGGAACCTGCGTTTCTATGAGGAAATGGTCCCCTAGCGTGTAGTCGACACACTGCGGCCACCTGCATGGCCCCTCAGCTGAGCAGTGGAGCCCATTGTGGACTACAGCCAGACCCGCTGCAGGTCGCGACGCCACCACTACATCAATGCACCTTGGGGTGCCCCCGTGATGTGTGTCCCCTGGGCGCAGATTGACGACCTTGCCCTTACGGGGGAGAGGGATATCCGTCCGCGGCCCCTGGCCCACGTGGGGGTTCAGGTGCTGCATACCCCACGCTTCCATGAGGGCCGCCCAGCGATGGTCTCTGGCCCTGGCGGGCTCTCTCTCTCGCCCCCCAGGGCTGACGGCTGCATGTTGATGTCCTCCATCAACACAATGGGAATGGAAAGGGGAATGGCTTGGCTGGAGCCGCTCAGCTCCTGGATGTCCCTGCTGAGGCCCTCCACCTCCCGATGCCATTCCTCATCGCTTCCGGCCTTGGGCACTGGGGGCAGATAGAGAGTTCAAATGTACCACTCCGCCCCGCCTGCGTCTCGGTGCGAGACCCACATGCGCCGATCGGACCCCACTGCCGCGACTTCCCGGAGCTCCGGAAGCTGCCGCTGATCCCACACCACGGCGACTGAGGCGTAGGAGGGCCCCCCCTCTTGCGAGAATCCCCATCCAGGACATCTGCGGGGCAGCCACTCCACGAGCCAGCCGCGCCCCGCGGAGGCCCACGAGCGCAAGGCGCAGCTGCTCGAACGCCGCCGCTATCCCCACTGCATGGCCCGTGAAGAGGTGCCACCTGGCCGTTCTCCCGTCCACGCTCGTGCAGCCCAGGGTGCCGGGCGACCCCCCCCCCCCAGCGAGGCTTCGAATACTCCTGGGGGGGAGCGCGCTGGGAGAGCCGCACCGGCGGGCGAGGGCGCCGGGAGCACGCGGCCCCTGCATGCCCGGCTTAGTGCGTAGCGGATGCTCTGCACCTCTCTGGTGTCGGGGAGGACTCCCCGCAGCAACTCCGCCTGCGACGCCAGCGCCCGCCCCTCCTGCCGCAAGACCGCCCAACGGCTTCCGAGAATTAAGGACATCTGCCTCCTCATCGCCCGTGGGGCCAAGGCCCCCCGCATGCGGAAATCCTGCCAGGAGTGCCGCCAGGACTGCAGCCATGTCTCGCTCCGGCCCGCTCGTCCTTGCGCCATTGTCTACGGAAACCCCTTCCTCTGTTGGAGAAACCCCGGTCGCAGAAAGCGGCTCCCCTCTGCCCCCGCCCTCCGCAGAAGACCGGACGCCTCCGTCCCCCCGGGGCCCCGGCTCCGCGAGGGATGGGTGCCCAGCAGGAGGAGCCTTTCCTGCTACCAGGCAGAAAGAGACGCCGCAGGCTGGGGACGGGACGGGGCGACCTCCCGCCTTGCCTCGCTCTGCGCGGCCTCCTCCCGTCTAAAAGCGATGAGCGGAGAGAGAGAGTGGAACGGCCTTACGCCCTTTCCAACTCACCTCACCCGGCTCGAACCCCTGTCGTAGGAGGCGGAGGAGGGGGAGGGGGCAGGAGGAGGAGGAGGAGGAGGAGGAGGAGGAGGAGGAGGAGGAGGAGGAGGGGCGAGGGCTTGCCAGGGCTCTCCTCTCGTCTGGCCCAGCGTGAGGCACGATCGACTCATCAAATGCCATCTTCGAAACTACTGCCGCTCCGCGTCCTGGACATGCCTGCTATGCCTCACACACCGCACGGCACGACACAACATGCTCTGCCAGCTATGCCTCACACACCGCACGGCACTACACAACACAACAGAAAACAGATTGCACTTGAGGGACGGATAGGGAGGGACTGGAGAGGGAGGAGGATGAGGACGAGGCACAGGGGGGCGATGAGGACGATGATGGAGGTGGTGGTGGTGGTGGTGGTGGTGGTGATGATGATGATGATACTGATGACTGTGATGATGATGGTGATAATGATGATGCTGCTGATGATGATGTTGATGGTAATGTTGAAGATGCTGCTGATGATGATGGTGATGATCATGCTGATAATGATGATGCTGATGATGGTGGTGATGATGATGTCCATGCAGGTGCAATTGCCGATGCCGATGACGGTCAGCTATGATGACGATGATGGTGACGATGATGAAGACGATGCTGACGGTGGTGGCCACTGTGATGATGATGATGATGATGATGATGATGGTGGTGGTGGAGATGATGATGATGAGGATGATGCGGCTGATGATGATGATGACGATGGTGCGGATGATGATGAGGAGGATGAGGATCACGATGGCGATGGTGGTACTTGTGGTGATGGCCATGGTGATGATGATGATGATGCAGGTGCAACAGCTAATGTCCGCGACGGTTTGTTTTGATGAGGGCGACGAAGATATGGCAACGACGATGATGATGAGGGTGATCATGATGGCCGTGATGGTGACCATGGCGATGGTGACGGTGATAACGGTGATGTTCATGCTGATGATGACGATTATGATGATGATGCTTTTGATGATGCTCATGATGCTGACGATGCTGATGGTAATGGTGATGGTAATGATGCTGATGATGATGCTGATGATGATGAGGATGGTGATGATGATGATGATGATGATGTTGATAACGGCGATGACGATGACGATGATCATTATGCCCATGGTGATGACGACAAGGATGAGAGTGGCGATGAGGCGGAGGATGACACAGTAGACAACGACGACGACGACGACGACGACGACGACGATGATGATGATGATGATGATGATGATGATGATGATGATGATGATGATGATGATGATGATGATGATGATGATGAAGATGGTGATGATGATGATGATGATGATGATGATGATGATGATGATGATGATGAGGATGGTAACCGCGATAGTGATGGTGATGGTGGTGATGGTGATGATGGTGATGGTGGTGATGCTGATGGTGGTGCTGATAGTACTGATGCTGGTGGTCATGCTGATGTGTTAGATGGTGCGTATGTATCTTCCGGCGATGATAATGCGGCTGATGATGAGGATGCGGATGGTGATGCGGTTCATGATGATGGTGGTGGTGACGATGATGATGATGATGCTGATGCTGATGCTGTTGATGATGATGATGATGATGATGATGATGATGATGATGATGATGCTGCAGATGATAATGCTGATGATGATGACGGTGCTCGCGCTGCTGCTGATGATGGTGATGACGCTGATGACGGTGTTGATGATGATGAGGATGACGATGTTGATCAGGGCGATGACGACGATGATGAGGATGGTGATTCTGATGCTGATGCTGATGATGCTGCTGATGAGGATGATGATGATGAGGGTGCTGATGTTGAGGAGGATGATGCTGATGATGATGAGGATGCTCAGGATGATGCTGATGATGATGCAGAGGATGATGCTGATGATGGCGATACTGATGATGATGGTGCTGCTGATGATGATGATGATGAGGACGATCATGACGACGACGATGCTGTTGCCACTGATGGCGGAGACGACCATGACGACGACGATGCTGAGGATGATGCCGATGATAATTCTGCTGTGATGACGAGTCTGGTGATGATGACGCTAATGATGATGATGGGATTGTGATTCGTGATTGTTTTGATTGGATTTGATGAATGCTGCTGATGACGATGTGATGATGCTGATGATGATCATGATGATGCTGATGATAGATGATTATGATGCTGATGCTGAGATTATGAGATGCTGCTGATGATGATTATGATTAGGATGATGATGGGGCCGGTGAACCCGGGGGGATGACGATCCCAATGCTACGATGACGATGACGATTGTGATGATGATGATGCTGATTGATGATGGTGATGATGATGACGATGATTGACGGCGCTGAAGATAGATGATGATGATGATGATGATGATGATGATGATGATGATGATGATGATGATGATGATGATGATGATGATGATGATGATGATGATGATGATGATGATGATCCCCCCTCGGCGGACGGCGTGCGTCGCACAGCCCCCGCTCTGGGCAGGGGGAGGCACCCAAGCCCGCGATGAAACCTGGACCCGCACGACAACTGGGAGCACCAGGGCAACCAAGAGCCGCACGGGGACAACGGCACCCCTTAGGCAAGCCTAAAGGGCCGCTGCCCGCCCAGGAGGCACCACGGGTTTAGGCCCCACCCCTACCCCCCGCGCCCGAAGCAGCGCCCTCGCCCCGCTCGCCGGACGCCGCGGCCTCGCGCCGCTCTCGGGAGCGGCTCCGCGGCCGCCCTCGGCCCGCCAGACGGGCGGGCTCCCCCAGCACCGCGCTCCTAGTTGGGTGGAGCCCTCGTCGGAGACGGCGCAGCCCCTACAGCTGGCGCTCCGACGCTCGGCGCAGGCAGGGCTCGGCCAGCCCCATCACGCGCGCCGAGCCAGCGTTGCAGCCGCACACGTTGCAGAAGACCGTCGGGCCACCCTGCATCAGGATGTGCGAGTCGTGGAGCGCCGCGTTCCACCAGGCAGGCTGCCCGACGGCTGCTGGGCCGACAACGGGGGCCTCCGCTCCAGCGGCGCGCGCCTGGCCCCGGCCTCGGCCTCCGCCACGACCGCGGCCTCGCCGTCCTGGCCCTGGCGGGGCGGGGGGCGGCGGAGGCGCCTCGGCGGCGGCTGACACCTCCGCTGCGGCGGACCCTCCGGCCAGCGTTCCTCCTGGGCTGGCAGCGCCCGCCCCCTGCCTCGGCGGCCCCTCCTCGCGGGCGGGCTCACCCCCGCCGCCGCCCTCAGCCTCTTCGCGAGGGCGTGCCGCCAGCGCGGCGGCCGCCAAAGCGAGGACGGCTGCTTCCCGCGCCGTCGCCCGAGCCTCCGCTGCGGGCGTCCACTCGGCCCCCCTGCACGGGGGTGCCAGCGGCGGCGCAGACCCAGCAGCTCCAGCAGACCGTCTCGCCCAGCAGCAGCGTCGTGCCATGGCGGTCGCAGGCGCGGAATGCGCAGTTGGGCCCGCCGACCCCGCAGGCTGCCATTGGGCGCT
>CAUYUJ010019076.1:110620-113120 GCA_963575745.1 Prorocentrum cordatum
GCGGCCTCTGTCTCCACCTGTACGTCATGCTCTCGAGGGCGACGACATCGGACAACCTGCTCATGGTGCGCAGTGCCATCTCGCGTGAGACATGTTTGCGATCGTCGCCCACATGGCCAGGAGGGGGAAAAGAGCACACATAGTCAGAGACAGAGCTGAGCGCTGGCGCCGCAGGAACATGTGGAAGCTGCGGGCAGCGGCGGGGAAGACGAAGGTCCAGAACACATTGGGCACACCGATCTGTGTGGAATCCTGGGGTCTGTGTCTATAGACTCGTGCATCCCCGGGCCCCTCTATCACGGGGCCCGAGAGCAGTGGGAGTCGCCTCCGGGGGCCCCGCAGCCGGCGGCTCCAGGCCCCGTGCGCAGCCCGGGCCCCTGGACGGAGGGCTGCCCGGCTGCTCCGCGCGCTCGGGGGCTGGGCCCGCGAGGCCGTAGGCGCGGGCGATGTTCTGAGAGTGCAGCGTGTCCCGAGAGACCTTTTCTCAGCGTTTCCCAACACGTGGCCAGGAAGCTCTCCAGAAGCTCCTCGGGGAGCTCCTTAAAGGAGCTCCCGGAGCTCCCTCGAGAGGCTTTCGGGCGGTCCTTCTGGTGCTCCGCTCCCCGGGTCTTGGACTACGCAAGTGTCCTTCGTCCACGGCCAGTGCCGACGGTCCAGAGATGGGGTCCTGAAGGACGTGTCGCTCCGCCAGAAGCCGACCTTCACGAGTTTGTGCTTCCATGTTGTCTTCCCTCTGGAATGAGGCAAAGCTCCTCAGAAGCCTCTGGGGCCTGCTCTGTGAGGAGCCGCGTGTGAGAAGGACCTACGTGAAGTTTCTCACAGGGAGGAGGCCTTCGCAGTCAGCCCGCACATTAAGGATGGGCAGCCTTTCCAAGGGTACCCTTGCATCCTTGCCTCGGCCCATCTTTGGCCGCTTTCGTTGGCCGCGGCTCGCTCGAAAAGCTTCGAAATGGGCGTCCAAGGCCCTTGCATCCTTATCCTTCCTATACGGGTTGACTGTATGAGGACCCTGTGAGGAGGACCCTCTTGCCAGGGGGCCTCACGGGGATTCCTCCGAAGCCTCCGGGGCACGACGACGCAGGCCCTGCACCGCAGGGGCGCTTTCCGCGCCGTCCCTCGGCGGCGAGATCCGGGCCCTGCCTTCGCCGATCGACGACTGAGGCAGCTCGATGGGAGGCGGAGTGTGGGGCTCGGACTTCGTCGAGCAGGTTCGAAGGGGGTACCTCGGGGAACGAAGGATTACATCAACATAGAAACTCGGAGGTCCGCGCGGATTTCTTGGATTTGCGCTGGACCCCCCTCCCTGGCGCGCGGAGCGCGCCAGGGGCGGTTCCGGAGGCGCCGCCAGGGGTCCCCAGGCCCGATCCGAGAAATCCGCGCGGACCTCCGAGTTCTCATGTTTATGTTATTGTTCGTTTCCCTAGTACCGACGCCGCTACCCTTCCCCCGTTTCCCCCTTTTGCGGCCTCCTGGGAGGCCTTCGTCGCCACAGCTGGATTCCCCTCGAAGTCTTGGTCAGAACGCACCCCGAGAGAGCTCCGGGGATGTATCGGTGCCTTTTTGGGTTTCCCCACACGTGGCGAAATTCCCATCGATTCAGGAGAAACCATGGTTGGTGGGAGCCGGGTTCGGATGTCGCCGCCTGCACATTTTATTTGCCCGGGGCCATTCGTAGCGATTTTCTCCTGTCCCGAGACCCGACGTTGCGGACAAAAGTCCCCGGGCCATTCGTAGCGATTTTACCATATCCCGAGGCCCGACGTTTCGGACAAAAGTCGCAGCATCGCGAAGAAACGCGACCGGAGCCGTAGACCCCGTTTGCGTGCGGCATTTTCCGAGCCGGATGGATCCGTGATGGCCCCCGCGTGCCCGAAGGTACTACTACCCTGTCCTTGTGTGCGCCGCCAAGGACCAGTATCGTTCAACCTACCCTTGTCCCCATCTCAATCTCCATCCATACTGCCACCCTCCCAGCACCCCATCTGGGGATAGATCCCTCGAGACCCGGAGGGAACGGTCTATTCTCCCATCCTGGGCGGGGGAATCAGCCAGTGTGGCCACGCCCATGCGGATATCGGACGGGGCCAGGGCGAGGATAGCTCCGTTCCAGAGCGTTCCCGAACGCTCTCGGAGCGTTCCGGAATGCTCTGGGAAGGCCGTGGCGCCCGATGCATCCTCCAGAGCCGCCAGATCTCGGAGAATCCCGATTTGTCACCCAAAGCTGTCCTCGTTCTGGCGTTGTCTTGGAGTGTGAGAATAAACCAATCCTGGGCCCAGGATGGGCTAGACCAGCATCGGTGCGGTGGTCAGTTGACGTCCCCCTTGACGCGACGGCGACCCCAGCGCGGGCGTTCGAGGTTGGACGCCGCCAGTGGCCAGTCATCGGCCTACATCGAACGAACGACCTGCGCTCTCGGGAAGTCGCGATGTGTCCTCGCCCGAAGTTGTCCTCGGCCTGGCCGCGTCTTAGAGGAGGAGGAGGAGGAGGAGAAGGCGGAGG
>CAUYUJ010019076.1:115620-156283 GCA_963575745.1 Prorocentrum cordatum
GCTGCTCCTGCGCGCGCTCAAGTTCTTGCGGCTCTGCGACTATTCCTCCGAGGATCGACAGAGGCAAAGTCCCTACGGAGCAAGTCCATGCGTCGAAGAAGAAACAACCACATGAACATAAACTTTTGGCGCTCCGCGCAGATTTCTTGGATCCGCGCTGGGCCCCCCTGGCGGCGCCTCCGGCGCCGCCCCTGGCGCGCTCCGCGCGCCAGTGAGGGGGCTCCGGCGCGGATACAAGAACCCAACAGTTTATGTTTATGTGATATTTCCTTCTTCTAATGCGGAGTGCTCCCTTATCGTCTGGGCTTGCTCCGTCTGGACTTGGCCTCTCCTGATGGGAGGCTGAGTCTGTACGGAGCAAGTCCATGCGGAGTGCTCGCTTATCGTCTGGGCTCCGCCTGGACTTGGCCTCTCCTGCTGGGAGGCCGAGTCTATATGGAGTAAGTGCATACGGAGTTCTCGGTCTCCGTCTGGGCTTGCCTCGTCTGGACTTCGCCTCTCGTGAGTGAGGGCAGGAGTTGGATCCGACAAAGAGACGCCATGCGTCTACGCGGCGCAAGAGCACACATCGTTGTTTGTGAGATTTGCAAGAGGTCTGTACAACACCGCTTGATCATAATTGGGGTCTCGTAAGCAAGGCCGCACCGTAATGGGCAAACTAGAAACCAGGCCCAGTGAATGGGGCAAACTTGAGTGTGGCTGAAACTGGCAGAGCACGCGACATGTTTGTACTTGATCTTGCAAGTGTCGCGGAGTAAAGAAACAAGGTCAGAGCAACATGTTTACGAGCAGGATTTGGATCATAGGAGGAAAGGACAGCGAGACCGCCGCTCTTCACTCGCGTTCGCCTTTTCGGGGTCTCCTGGGGGGCCCTCGTCGTGACGGCTGGGTTCGCCTCGAGATCCTGGTCAGACCGCAGCCAGGGAGAGGTCAGGTAAGGAGTAGCGGTATTGTGTTCGGTACCTCATTGCTCCCGCATCAATATTCCATTTTTCGAAGCTCTGGGTCGCCGGCGAACGGGAAGCAAGCCGTACCTGCGTTGTGTGTGGTTTCGTGTGTTCATTCTTTCTCGTGGGCCCAGGTCAGCTTGACCAAAAGAGAGAGAGAGAGAGATCCCCTTCGGCTACACGTAAGAGTGGCCTGTCGCCAGAACGATCTTCCGGTGCGGGCCCAGTTGGGCCTACGATCGCTGAGCGCGATGCGATTTCAGTGGCCTGCGCGCCTGGTGGTGTCCCTCAAGGTTACTCCCCCTTGGGCCGCGTACCAAAGGTCACTGCTGCCCAATGCCACTCTTGCGCGTGGACGACCCCTGAAATCCGTCGCAGTCTTTGATGGGCCAAGTTCCCACCACCACTACCATAGGTAGGACGGGGGAGAAGGGAGGATTGGGAGGTCCTCCTCCTCCTCCTCCTCCTCTTACCTATGGTAGTGGTGGTGGGAAATCGGCCCATCAGTCTTCTGCACGGCATGAAGGCAGAGGTGCCGCAGTGAGGCGGAGCCCTGTACACCCCGGGGCTCTCCCCCTGGACCAGCTCCTCAATACTAGCCTTAAGTCGGGCCTGTCCCTCTACAGGAGGGAAATTCAAACATAGTCAAGGCATAGCATGGGGATTATGTTTTGAGTATTTTCGAGCATTGTTTGAGTTTTTTGTTTTCTAAATTCAAAAACAACAGTATTTCCTCCAACATCCCCCTGTAGGGGGACAGGCCCGACTTAACACTAGCCGTAGCTTCGGTTTTGCTCGAATCTTGGCGTGGTGCGCACGGCAACGGCAACGGCCCATCTATTCGGCACGGTTAAGTTCGCGTCGTGTCGACCTGCCGCGGCGTTCAACGTGGAACGCCGCCGGCGACCCAGGATCGGTCGATGCTGAGCAGCCTGCCGTTTCGGAAACGGCCGATCGCTCAAGGTGGAACGATGCCCGCGGTGCCAGGAGCCAAGGCCAGGGTCGACCTGACACGCACCTGCCGCGTGGGGAGGGGTCGGCCGCAGGCCGTGGCGTCGAGGCGCCGCGTGCGCCTGGCGCTGCCGCCCGCTCCGAGCTTGGCCGCCGTGCTGCGGATGGCCTCTGCCGGGCCCTGATCCCGAGCGGCAGCAGGACGTCGGAAGCCCAGCGGTTGAGCACAGCACCAACAGGACGCACGGACAGCACACACCCATGCCCCACAGGGGGGTCGGAGGGAGGGGGGCTGGCCATGGGTATGGGCGGGGAGTTGCTGGACCGCATTGGAGGCTTCCGCTCGGCGGGGGGACCCCCATGCGACAGCACGCACCCACAGCCCTCTCCGTCCCCCCCCCATGGGTCTGTGTGTGTGTTGCTCGTTCGTCGCAATGTCGGCGGTGTGCCTCCACCGAGGCATGGCGATTCTGACCTCTGAGGCGGTGGTGATACTCGGACCTCCCAGGTTGCCGAGAGATGGCCCCCGACACCAGAAGCCAAGATCATCTCCCCCCCTGTGGAGGCACCACCCCGGGGATGGTGTTGGTGTACATCCCCAGGCCTCCAGAGACGGTCGCGGGGCCCGCAGAGCGCCTAAACCATAAACCCTAGACCCTAAGAACTAAGAGCCTATAAATATTTGAATCCTGAAGCTCTCACGGACGCCCTTCCGCGCCCCTTATGACGCCCTCCATTTTTTTGGCGCACCCCTCACGCAGATTCTTGGCCTCGGAGTGCCAGGAATGGCGTTCTGGGAGGAGATGCTGGCATCGGAATTTCAGACATGGCGTCGTCAGTCCTTTGCGAAAGGTACGGGCGCGACCTCGACCCTTTCGGGTTGAGCGCCGCCCCCGTGCCCTTCCCCAGGGGCCGCCCCGTGGAGGCTGGACATGGCCTCCTGGGTTTCCGAGCGGCTATGGCCGCCCCGTCGCGCTGACACTCCGCGGCGCGCTCAAGCGCCACGGAGCCAGCGCGGCAGGACGACCACGGTCGCCCGTAAGCCCCCCTCCCTCGGGAGCCTCTCGCCGAGAAGCTCCCGGAGGAAGGCGCAGCTGCGCCTCGTCGACGCTTTTCTGGGGGCGCCGCGGTGGGCGGCGGTGGTGAGCGGCGCAAGCCGGATCTCAACGCATCGCTACGATTCCGCCGTGACGCGGAGGAGGGCTCGGCCCAGCGCCGCCGACACTGTGTGGAGACAACATCGTCGTCGTTTTGAAATGAATATGTCTTGGGTCATGGGTGGGTGGGACACGTCCAACAGGCTGCGAGTTTGGGCTAGTGGACCCTAAATTCTTTATCCTAAGATTACTAAGCTCTGGACAGAAAAACCGGGTACATACGGTAACATACGGTAACATACAGACCCGTTATGTAAACCGGCGCCATCCTTCAGCAACAACTATTATTGCGAAGGCCTTACGGCCGGTGCCGCCGACCCTGAATGGCGACGACGACGACGACGACGACGACGACGAGCGCTCTTGGGGGCCTCTTGGGGGTAGTTTGTGGGCCTCTTGGGAAGCTCTGAGGGGCCGCTTGGAAGCCTCGTGGGGGCCTCTTGGGGCTTCCTGGGGGTCTCTTGGAGGGGGCCTGGGACGTCTTGGAGGCTTCTTGGACGGTCTTGGGGCTATCTTGGGCGTTTTCGGCCGATCTTTGGGCGACTCGGGGCCCTCTTGGGCCGTCTCGGGGGCCATCTTGGGCATTCGGACCTCATTTGGAGTGTTTTCGCTGTTTCTAGGCCGCCCGAGGAAAAACGAATTTGCCCCCCCACCTCCCCGGGACCCCCCCGGGACCCCCCCCGGGACCCCCCCCGGGACCCCTCCCGGGACCCCCCCCCCCGGGGAAGGGATCAGGGATCGAAGGGAAGGGGCTTCCCTTCGACTCGATTACGACACTGCTAGATTTTTCTCTCGCTCGCGAGCTTGAGAAGGAAGCTGCAGGGAAAGGGGACGACGGAGGCGACGACCGACGGAGACGACGACTCGAACAGCCAAGCCCCTCGCACACGCCGACAGGGTCGGCGGATTTCCTGATCATGCGTGCATCATCCATTGCGATTTACAATGCAAATGCGCGTCCGCGGACGTAAACCCTCGCCATCATTTGCAACACATAGTATTTTCTGATCATGCGACCATACACCTATGATACTTTCCTTCCCAAGTGCGCCGCTGTCGCAGAATCTTGTGTGTGTTACAATATGGATTCCATGATGTTTCAGGCGCTCACAACGCTCCCATGCGCTCCCAAGCGCTCCAGAAGCTCCCGAGCGCTCCCAGGCGCTTCCAGGCGTTCCAGGCGCTCCCAAGCGCTCCCAGCGCTCCCAGGCGCTCCCATGCGCTCCCAAGCGCTCCCAGTCGTTGTACGTACAACGAGGGGAAATATGATCTTTATGGTAGGGTGGTTTGCGGGTGGGACTGGCGGCCACCGCAGGTGGGCTCCTAGGCAGGAGGGGATCAGATGCGGCAGAGCTTGTAGACCCTAAATTCTTAATCCTATAATTACTAAACCCTGAACACCGAACAGTATCCCGGCAAAACGACATAACAGCGATGTGTAGGAACATATCTGGAAGCATTCCCCTTAAGATTCGGATGATAATCCAGTTGTAGAATTCTGCTGTTCTCGCAGTCGTAGTCGCATTCGCGATTACAGTCGCAGTGGCAACGGCAGTCGCAGTCGCAGCCTCAGCCTCAGCCTGCCTCAGCCTCAGCCTCAGCGTGCCTCAGCCTCAGCCTGCCTCAGCCTCAGCCATAGCTTGCTTCAGCCTCAGCATCAGTCTGCCTTCAGCCTCGGCCTCAGCCTCAGCCTGCCTCAGCCTCAGCCTGCATCAGCCTCAGCCTCAGCCTCAGCCTGCCTCAGCATCAGCCCGCCTCTGCCTCAGCCTCAGCCTCAGCCTCAGCCTGCCTCAGCCTCAGCCTGCTTCAGCCTCAGCCTCAGTCTGCCGTCGGCCTCAGCCTCAGCCTCAGCCTGCCTCAGCCTCAGCCTGCATCAGCCTCAGCTTCAGCTTCAGCCTGCCTCAGCATCAGCCTGTCTCAGCCTATGCCTCAGCCTCAGCCTGCCTCAGCCTCAGCTTCAGCCTGCTTCAGCCTCAGCCTCAGTCTGCCTGCAGCCTCGGCCTCGGCCTCAACCTACCTCAGCCTCAGCCTGCCTCAGCCTCAGCCTCAGCCTGCCTCAGCCTCAGCCTCAGCCTGCTTCAGCCTCAGCCTCAGTCTGCCTTCAGCCTCGGCCTCAGCCTCAGCCTGCCGCAGCCTCAGCCTGCATCAGCCTCAGCCTCAGCTTCAGCCAGCCTCAGCCTCAGCCTGCATCAGCCTCAGCCTCAGCCTGCCTCAGCCTCAGCCTCAGCCTGCTTCAGCCTCAGCCTCAGTCTGCTTTCAGCCTCGGCCTCAGCCTCCGCCTGTCTCAGCCTCAGCCTGCATGAGCCTCAGCCTCAGCCTCAGCATCAGCCTGCCTCAGCCTCAGCCTCAGCCTGCCTCAGCCTCAGCCTCAGCCTGCTTCAGCCTCAGCCTCAGTCTGCCTTCAGCCTCGGCCTCAGCCTCAGCCTGCCTCAGCCTCAGCCTGCATCAGCCTCAGCCTCAGCCTCAGCCTGCCTCAGCCTCAGCCTGCCTCAGCCTCAGCCTCAGCCTGCCTCAGCCTCAGCCTCAGCCTGCTTCAGCCTCAGCCTCAGTCTGCCTTCAGCCTCGGCCTCAGCCTCAGCCTGCCCAGCCTCAGCCTGCATCAGCCTCAGCCTCAGCCTCAGCCTGCCTCAGCATCACCCTGCCTCAGCCTCAGCCTCAGCCTGCCTCAGCCTCAGCCTCAGCCTGCTTCAGCCTCAGCCTCAGTCTGCCTTCAGCCTCGGCCTCCGCCTCAGCCTGCCTCAACCTCAGCCTGCATCAGCCTCAGCCTCAGCCTCAGCCTCAGCCTCAGCCTCAGCCTCAGCCTCCCCGCCTCAGCCTCAGCCTCAGCCAGCATCAGCCTCAGCCTCAGCCTCAGCCTGCTTCAGCCAAAGTCTCAGTCTGCCTTCAGCCTTGGCCTCAGCCTCAGCCTGCCTCAGCCTCAGCCTGCATCAGCCTCAGCCTCAGCCTCAGCCTGCCTCAGCATCAGCCAGCCTCAGCCTCAGCCTGCCTCAGCCTCAGCCTCAGCCTGCGTCAGCCTCAGCCTCAGTCTGCCTTCAGCCTCGGCCTCAGTCTCAGCCTGCCTCAGCCTCAGCTTCCGCCTGCCTCAGCCTCAGCCTCAGCCTCAGCCAGCCTCAGCCTCAGCCTCAGCCTCAGCCTCAGCCTGCTTCAGCCAAAGCCTCAGTCTGCCTTCGGCCTTGGCCTCAGCCTCAGCCTGCCTCAGCCTCAGCCTGCATCAGCCTCAGCCTCAGCCTCAGCCTGCCTCAACATCAGCCTGCCTTAGCCTCAGCCTGCCTCAGCCTCAGCCTCAGCCTGCTTCAGCCTCAGCCTCAGTCTGCCTTCAGCCTCGGCCTCAGCCTCGGCCTGCCTCAGCCTCAGCCTCAGCCTGCTTCAGCCTCAGCCTCAGTCTGCCTGCAGCCTCGGCCTCAGCCTCAGCCTGCCTCGGCCTGCGTCAGCCTCAGCCTGCATCAGCCTCAGCCTCAGCCTGCCTCAGCATTCAAAATGTGGCCCAGGAATGGAGTTCTGGGAAGTCGAAGAGCACGAAGTGGCCTACAGTTGGCTCCGGGCATTCGAAATGTGGCCCGGGAATGGAGTTCTGGGAACTCGAAGGGCACGAAGTGGCCTACAGTTGGTTCCGGGCATTCAAAATGTGGCCCGGGAATGCAGTTCTGGGAACTCGAAGGGCACGAAGTGGCCTACAGTTGGTTCCGGGCATTCAAAATGTGGCCCGGGAGTGGAGTTCTGGGAAGTCGAAGAGCACGAAGTGGCCTACAGTTGGTTCCGGGCATTCAAAATGTGGTCCGGGAGTGGAGTTCTGGGAAGTCGAAGAGCACGACGTGGTTTACAGTTGGCTCTGGGCATTCAGAATGTGGCCCGAAGACCACGAAGTGTGTGACTGTTTACGAAAAGCGAGTTCGGACCCAGCTCCCCGGATGTCGCCCGGACCCCCCTCTGGAGTCATCTGCTGATCTCTTTTGGCCCTACTAGAAACCTATCAGTCTTCGCTATTAGGTAAAAACGGGTATATACGGGTACATACGGTAACAAACGACCTGGCCATATAAACCCTCGCCATCCGATGCAAAACATAATACTTCCTGATCATGCGTGCCGTAAGCCCTCGCCATCCTTTGCAACAAAACATTCTTCACGCTTCGCGTATCCCCACCAGCCCATCTCAAAACAGCAACTCTAGCGAATCATGCCGACAGTCGTGTTTTTCAGGCGTGTTTCCGCCTGCCCCCGCATATCTCCCCTGTTCTTCCTTCTTCCCGCCTCCTTGTACATCCTCCTTGTGGTGGGAGCGGGAGAAGGACGAGGCGGAGGAGGAGGGAGAGAAAGCGCTCCTCGTGGTTTGAGTCGTTCGGGCTTCTCGTCCTGGTGTGAGTCGTTCGGGCCCTTCTTCCTGGTGTGAGTCGTTCGGGCTCTTCGTGGTGTGAGTCGTTCGGGCTCTTCGTCCTGGTGTGAGTCGTTCGGGCTTCTCGTGGTGTGAGTTGTTCGGGCCCCTCGTCCTGGTGTGAGTCGTTCGGGCCCCTCCTCCTGCCCGTCCAGAAACGACGCCCAGGCGAGTAGAGGGTCGTCCTGATGGGCTTTTCGGCGTCTTGGGTGCCTCGGGGGGGCCTCTTTGGGCCGTTTGGGATCCTCTTGGGGGCCTCCTGGGGGCCTCTTGGGGCCATCTTGGGGCCTCTTGGTGCCTCCTGGGCGCTTCTTGGGGCCATCTTGGAGGAAATCGATCAAAGAAGAGGGGAGCTTTAATTAGCGCTGCCCCCTCAGAAGGCCAAAATGGGGCCACAACCTTAGTAAAATCAGTGATTTTGGCTTGAAAGAAGAGGGGAGCTTTAATTAGCGCTGCCCCCTCAGAAGGCCAAAATGAGGCCAAAACCTTAGTAAAATCGATGATTCTGGCTTCAAAGAAGAGGGGAACATTTTTCTGCCTCCCCCCGTCGGGGCCAGAATCCTCGTGAGGGGTGTTGTTTTTTAGCCCTCCAAGGAGTCGAAAAAGACCCCTCCAACGACCCGCGGGACGCCCTCTCCAGGCCCAGGGGGAGGGGGTAGGGGGAGGGGTAAACCCCTCCCCGAAGGGGAAAAAGGGGGGTGAGAACGAAGAGAGCTCTCTAAAACACTCACGCCCAAAGGGCTGGTGGGATTATTCCTGCTCGTGCGTGCTGTAAACCCTCGCCATCCCTTGCAAACGTATTATTTCCAGACGTTCATACACCTATGAGACTTTCCTTAACAAGGAAGTGCTCTTTAGGTCCCCGAAAGTTCTGTATGGTAGGGTGGTTGGCGGGTGGGACTGGCAGCCACCGCAGGTGGGCTCCCAGGCAGGATGTGATCAGCTGCGGCAGAGCTTGTAGACCCTAAACCTTAAATCCTTAATCTTATGATTACTAAGCTCTGACCTCTAAGGCTCCACGCGTCCCGATTCCGTCCGAACTCCTTCGTGCATAATCCATTGCGGTTTTCAATGCAACTGCGCGGCCTTGGATGTAAACCGTCGCCATCCCTTGCAACATATGTTTTTCCTGATCATGCGTGCTGTAAACCGTCGCCATCCCTTGCACAACATATTATTGCCTGGCGTTCATACACCTATGAGAGTTTCCTTAACAAGGGCGTACTTTTTAGGCCACCGAAAGTTCTTTATGGTAGGGTGGTTTGCGGGTGGGACTGGCGGCCACCGCAGGTGGGCTCCTAGGCAGGATGTGAACAGTTGTGGCAGAACTTGTATAGCCTAAACCCTAAACCCTCGATTCTTGGCGGCGCGCAGACGGGGGGGGCTCGAGGGGGGCGGCCTTTCCGGGAAGGCTGGCGGCCTTTGGGGCGGTGGGTGGCTCCTCGGCACCCCTCTCGGCGTCACCCCACCACGCTAATGCTGTGTGTGTGTGTGTGTGTGTGTGTGTGTGTGTGTGTGTGTGTGTGTGTGTGTGTGCGTCGCCCCCCCCTCTGGGGCGACGCGCGCACCGAAAAGTCCTCTAGTATATGCATCCTGGCGGACCTTCTTGGAAGCCTCCTGGGCCGCTCGGAGAAGACACCCCTCCGTCCTCTGAGGGGCCCTCGCGCCCTCTTAGAAGAAGGCCGCGCCCCCCCTCGCCGCCCCTCTGTGCACGCCGCGTCGCCCTCACTCCCTCGCTCCTCCTCCCTCCTCCCCTTCCCCCTCCTCCCTCTCCCTGCATTTCACCCGGCCAGTACAGCGCTTCGTGGCCCCATAGGGAGCTCCCCCGAAGGCTCCAGTGCCACCGTCCGCACGCGTCCCGAAACGTCCCATTTGGCAGTTTCACCAACACAGTACAACGTTTCGTGGCCCCATAGGGAGCTCCACCGAAAGCACCAGTGCCACTGTCAGCTTGCGTCCCAAAACATCCAATTTGGCATGTCGAATTCGGCATGTTCACCCACGCAGTACAGCGCTTCGTGGCCCCATAGGGAGTTTCACCGAAGGCCCGCACGCGCTCCGAAACATCACATGTTGCATTTTTCACCCACCCATTACAGCCTTTCGTGGGCCCGTGTCGGCCCCCAGTACGTTGCCCGCGCCGTGCCGTAAGGCTCCTGTGCAAAACCACGCGCTGGCGCCATGGCGGTTCCTCGGGGAGGCCACCGCCAACGCAGGGCCACCTACGATCCGCTTTGATGTGAGATCGCGCCGATTGGGGCCACGATTCCGATTCGATTCGGTTAGCCTTTGGCTGGAGCCCAGCGATCCGAGCCCAGCGATCCCAGCCCAGCGATCCGGCTTCAATCCGAGCCCAGCGATCCGGCTTCAATCCGATTTGGAAATATATCCAATGGCTTCTTGATTTGGCCCGAGCCGATGCGCGGGTTCATGGCTCGATCGGGGGCTTCGCCGCTCATGTTGCGGGCAATCTGTATGCACACATCCACTGCGTTTCAGAGTTTTTTTTTTGGTGTGTGTGTGTGTGTGTCTGTGCGTGTGTGTAAACAAGCCCGACACGCAATGTATATGGTCCACCGCGTCTCGGGTTCTTGGACCTCTTCCCCAGCAGCCCAAGACGTCGCGGGTATGGATATACAGGTATCCCAGGAGGGAGATGTAGGCACGGACGCACAGGTGAAGTTCGATGACAATGTTGGAACATAGTACAAATTTGATGAGAAGAGGAGCATCAAGAAAATACGAACAATATTGCTAATCCTGGATTGTTTCTGTGTATATGAAGTCTATCATTCAAGTGTTAAGTAAGTCCACATGTGCGTGTATGTCTATGTTTGTGTCTATGTGTACGTGTATTGCATGCATACGTTTATGCACATGTACATGTACATGTACATGTACATGTACATGTACATGTATATATACATATATATATATATATATATATATATATATATATATATATATAGATGCATATGCACATGTACTTATACATGTATACATATATATGTATGTATAGGTATTTGTACATGTAGACATATTTGTATATGTACGTGTATATGAATGTATCTATGTATATGCATAGGCATATGTACAGGCATAAGCATGTGTACGTGTATGTATATGTATATGTATATGCACATGAATGTGTATATGCATATGTATATGAATAGGTGTATGAATATGTATAGGTATTTGTATAGGTATGCGCGCATGCATATGTATATGTATATGTCTATGTAATTGTGTATGCAAAGTTATATATCTCTGTGTGTGTGTGTGTGTGTTTGCGTTTCCGTTTCCCCCACCCGTCATTGTTCGTTTTCTCAATTCGGTTATCCTGCGTCTCCCGTTCCACGTCCTTCTCCTTCCGCTCCCCATCACTCCTCCCTGCTGCGTCCTTTTCTTTCTTCCCTCCTCCTCGTTTGTCCTTCACGCGTGGGTTTTCAATGATGTGGGCTTCCCCGGAGCTCTTTGGGGACTGAGAGGCGTCTTGGGGCGAACTTAAATGCTCTTGGGGGCCTCCAGAACCAATTCGAAAAAAGTGAATATTTCACATCAATTGTTGTTCGAGGTCGCCCCCCCTCTCCTTTTCCTCCTGTCCCAGGCCTTGGGGGGCCCCAGAGTCCTTTCTGTTTTCCAGATCCATCGTTTTCCGTTCTCTTTGTGCTCTCTCTTGTTCTTGGTTTTCTTCCGTCTCCCGCTTCTCTCATCCTCCTCCTTCCTCGCCTCGTCCCTCCTCCCCGCTGCGTCATTTTCCTTCCTCTCTCCTCCTCGTCTCTCCTTCACGCTTTCCTCTCTGCGCCTCCCTCTTGCTTTTTCGGTTGTCCAACGCTCCGAGGCGGCCCAAGAGGTCCCCTAAGACAGCACCCTGACAGCCCAAGGGGTCCCCGCGACGGCCCGAATACGAGCCAAGAGTCCGCCAAGACGGCCCAAGAGTCCGCCAAGACGGCCCAAGAGGCCGCCAAGACAGCCCCCAGATTGTCCATCGCCATTTTGGCTCAAGGATGCTTTGACATTGCGGTCAAGCGGCATTCGACTAGAAGCTCCCCGGCGTCAGATCAGCTGGAGCCTGTCATGGCCTCCGTTATGTCGAGCGTCGAGCGCGATTCCTTCGCCACCCTCTCGGACACGTGGCAGCTATGGCAGGGGTGCACCTTCGAGCGCAAGGCGACGTTCTTGCACATTGTGGACGACGTCGAGGCGCACTGGCGCGAACATCGGCTTCCACGCTCCAGGTCTGCTCCACCCCGTGTGGACGCCCCCCTCTGTTCCAGCCCGTGTGCGCCAGGGTCGCCACAGCAGGCCAGAACGCCTGTAGATCGCAACATGGGCCAGGGGCAGCGCGAGTACAAGACGAAGCGCAAGAAGCACCAAAGGCTCGTCAAGAAGCTGCTGAGGCGCGCAGTGGCCAACGAGCCACGCGAAGGCGTCGTGAGGCTCTGAGGACGCCATCGCCTTGCCTCTTCCTCCGCTCCTTGCCCCCATTACGAATCTGGGGCTCTGGTCGTCTCCATGCGTCCTATTCCTCTGCTGCCCTCCTCCGCGACGTCTGTTGAGAGACGTCGCCTTGCCATTATGTGGCTGCGCAGCTCATTGTGGTAGCCGACCTGCGACGCCTCCGCCAAGTGGCAAGTTTGGTCGTGGCGATGTATGACATCGTGTCGGCTGCCCTTTGAGCGTGCAGAGCAGTGGCTCGCTGATGGTCATGGAATTGCGCGATCCAGATGTTGCATCGCGCATCTATGCGCCGCTGCACTTGAAAGGTCGGCCGAGTGGCGCCAAAAGCGCACTCGCCTCGGCCAGCGCCTCCCACTTTATTGCCACACTGCTGCCGTTTGCGGCTCATTTTGCGGAGCGACGAGCCCCGCAGGCGGAATTGGGCTCAGCGCAGTCGCTGTTCCTTTGTACCTTGAGATTGCCGCGTCACAGCGCACGGGTCGGAGCGCCGGGGGGCCCGCGTTCGACAAGAAGCAAGATCGGATCTCACGGGTGCCAGGCCGCTGTGTTCTCGCGCGTGGCCGAGGCCCCCCCCCCAGTGCCCTCATTTCGGCGGCGAGCCCCGGGGGAAAGTGCGAAGGGGCGAGCCTTCTCAGAAGGCTCGGAAGTCCCCCGGCCTTCGGAGAAGTTTCCTAAGCCGTCCCCGGAGACGCGCTAGACCTCTCAGAAGGCGCGGGGATTTCTGAGGAGTCCCGCCGCCTTCTGAAAGGGCCTTCTCCTCCTCATTCCCACCCCTCGCTCGCCGCCGACATGTGAGCGGTGCAGTAAAAACTAGGTCGTCTGCGCCGACGCATGCGCGTAAGCTGCCCGCGTAAGCTCGCGCGTAAACGTCTTCGTCTCCGATGTAGCGTGCCGCGCTTGCGGCCCGCGTAAGCCATTGCGTAAGGTCGCTCGCGTAAAACCCGTTTTTGATCGTCGCCCATGTGGGAGCGGGGTGCAGAGGAAACCCATGCCAAGAAACTCCTAACTCGCCTCCAGGGTGCCCTGGGTTTCTCGGGCTTCGATGGTTCTGTCATCAACGGCGCGACGCTCCCGCGCCCAAAAAAAACAATGGGCGCACTGAGGTCTCCGGGCTGGGTTTCTTGTAGAGGGTCTCCTGTGGACGGGCCCCTGCTGCATGGGAGCGGGGGGGTGGACAGAGGGGGCCAGGCGGCGCCGCGCCCGTGCTTTTCCAGGCGCCCGCCTCCGAGAGCCGGCGGGGCAGGCCCGCGGGCGAGGGGCTCGCCGCCGAGCCACGCGCGGGCGCGGGCGCAGCAGGGAGGCGCGGCCGCCTCGAGGCGCGCCAGGCTGCCACGTTCGAAGAAGAAGTTTACTACAGGCCCTCCTCAGCCTCCTCAGCCTTCTCCTCCTCCTCACCCTCCTCGCCCTCCTCCTCGTCCGCCGCCTCCTCCTCCTCCTCTTCCTCCTTTCTCCAGCTTCCCCCTTCTCTGCGGTCTACTTCGAGGAAGGAAAGACGCCATAAACCTAAATATGTGGCGCTCCGCGCGGATTTCTTGGATCTGCGCTGGAGCCGCCTCCCTGGGCGCGCGGAGCGCGCCAGGGGCGGCGCCGGAGGCGCCGCCTAGGGGGGGTGTTTTTTTTTACATGTTTACCCTTCTGCCTTTGTCGCCCTCGCCTGCTCTCCTCCTCCTCCTCCTCCTTGCTCGGCTTCCGCGCGCGATGCCACTGTTCGCTGCCCGCGGTTGCGCGAACTGACGGCACCATGCCCGCAGTCGAGCGGTGTGGGAGAGTTTTGGTGGCGCGCTCCTGCTGCGCATCTGCGATGTTGTCGACACACTTTTGGCGCGTCGTGGCCTCGTTTGGAGTTGGCTATTGTTGACGGGAGATTTCTCCCCTAGCGCCAGTGTGCGGACAGATAGGGGCGACGTGCTGCAATACGGTATACGGCTGACGAACTCATAGCCGACAGATGCGCGGACACGAGCAACATGCCAGTATCAGCCTGGACACGGGCCATTGTTTTGCCTAGCTCTTGAGCCCGTTTCTTTATTGCTTGGGGCATGACGGGCGTCATGGCCCCCGCCCCGCCCCCCCCCCTATGACGTAACGCTCCCCCCCCAGTGCGCTCCGGGCACTGCCGCCGTGCGCATTGGGATCCGCGTAGGTGTCCGCGTGGGAATCCGCATAAGTGTCTGGTCCGCAGGAGTCGTCGTCGTCGTCGTCGTTGTCGTCGTCGTCGACGTCGTCGTTGTCGTCGTCCGTCGTCGTCGCTCGTAGTTCGTCGCTCGTCGCTCATCGTCGTCGTGCGCGCGGACGCGGCTGGAGCCTGTTTTTTTGTCCGGGCCGATGACGGCAATCATCTGGGGGGGGAGGGGGTCGATGACGTCACGTTTCGCGCCGGCGGCGTCTGGGAATGCTTAGGAATGACGGAGGACGGGTCGCACGAACATGTAGGTGGCGATATGCACCACAACGCCTGTGTACATCACAGTGCCCGCGTGCACCGCAGCGCCTGTGTACACCACACCGCCGATGTACACCACAGCAGCCGCGTGCAACACAGCGTCAGTTTGTGCCACCGTCCCTGCGGGCACAGCAGCTCTTGCGTACACCACAGCGCCTCCGTACCTTACATCAGCCGTGCGCACCACAACACCAGTGTACACCACAATGCCTGCGTGCAGTGCAGTGCCTGTGTACGCCGCAGCGCCTGTGTGCACCACATCAACTGTGTGCAACACAGCACCATTGTTGTGTATAGAATTTCAGAAGGGATCCTTGTGACAAAATGGAGCGCGTGTGGATTCCAGAGAAAACAATGGACAACAAATCCTCATGGACAAAGAAGCGCCGCTGGAATCTACGAGTCCCCCCGAGTCCGCCCGCATCACCCTAACTCCCACTTGCGTCCAGGAGGCTCCAGCTAAACCGGCCGTCCGAGAACCAAGTGGACCGATTCAATCGACCATTCTGCGGTGCATGCTGAGATGCGCACGTGCGTTGTAACGCCAAGCCGCCTGACAGGGGGTAAGAAGGAGGAAACGAAGGAGGAGGAGGAAGTGGAGGAGGAGGGGGGAAGGAACAGTTGTCGTATTCGATTATCAGAACTTTCCTGGCGTGGCGTTTAGTTGTCCGCAGCAGATCCTGACGTACATGTTCCTTCTACCTGTCCTGTGCACGCAGGCATTGTGGTGTACACTGGCGCTGCGTTGCACGCGGATGCTGTTGTGTAGACAGGCGCTGTGGCGTGCACAGGCGCTGCGGTGCACGCAAGCATTGTGGTGTACACAGGCGTTGTGTTGCACATGGCTGCTGCTGTGTATGTACACCAGCGCTGTAGAGCTCCGAAGTATTGTGGTATACGCGGGCGGTGCATTGCACACGGCTGTTGCGGTGTACGCAGGCGCTGTGGTGCACACGCGCGGTGTGGTGCACGCGAGCGTTGTGGTGTACACAGGCGCAATGGGCAGATCGCCACTTACATGCTTCTCGCGTCGTCGTCGTCGCTCGTCGCTCGTCGCTCGTCGCTCGTCGCTCGTCGCGTCCTGCGCGCGGGCGCGGCTGTGGTGCCGGAGCCACTCGGCGGGGGGGGGGCGTCACGTCATATCCCCTCCCGCCCTCCCCCCCCCCATGACGCCCGTCATCGCCGAACATAAAGAAACGCGCTCCTGACGCCTGACAGTTAGGTCAGGTATCCTTTTTGCTTCGTGCTCTTTGACGTCTGACGTCCGACAGTCAGACAGTTTGGCCTGACGCCCCCTACTTATCTACGGACGGCCGTGCGGTCTTGCCCACGACCGCCCATAATTATATGCGGTGCGTCACGTGGTCTTGCCCGTGACGTGCCCTGATAGTATGTGTTGCCTCTTTCTCGCCTTGATATATTGCTGCGCGCATCTGCGATGTTTTCTCTGAGCCACAGGAGAGGCATCCTGGCTTCTCCCTGCCAGCGTGGCTCGGTGCGCACCGCTGGCGGCAGCCGGAGCTCTTTGTCGAGAGTCCTGCCGCGGAGCAGCGGGAGCAGCAGGAACGGGTCTTGCAGGTGGCAGAGCCTGGCCGCAGCGGTCCAGGTCGGAAAAGGTGGCCGCGTGGAAGCCTGGCGGCGCGGGCGCCAAGGACCTGTCGCAGCCGAAGGATCGGCTGAGCCGTCTTTGTCGGTTCTCGGCAGCTTCCCAGCTTCATGATGCTTTCCGACCGCTGCGCCTTGCCCAGAGCGTTCCGGGCGTGCCCCTGGAGCCCTCGCAGGGCCCCAGGACTTGAAGGGGGGCCAGCGCGAGGAGGAGGAGGAGGCACACGTGGACCAATTCTTGAATCGGTGGCAGGGAGCAAGCGATGCGCACGCCGGTCAGCCGGCGTCGGCCAGCGTGTTTTTTGTCCGTCCTCCTACCGCTTTCCCTGCTTCTATCATCGCTTTTCCTTCGTCCTTGTCCTCTGCTGTCCTCCGCTGCTGCGTATGTCGCGACGCCGCCTTATAATTGCGTGGCAGTGCAGCTCATGATTGTAGCCGACTTGCGGCGCCTCCGCCAAGTGGAAGGTCTACCCGTGGCGATGTATGGCGTCGTGTTGGCGGCACTCCGTAGTTGCGAGCATCGGACCGATGTAGGCAGCACTTTGCCTCCATGTAACGTGCCAGGCTGCCAGCGTAAAAAAAAAAACGGCCCTAACACAGGGGCGAGAGCGGGGATCCAAGCTGACATTTCGAGCCCAGACGCCAAGAGCCCTGGGGAGGTCCCCGAGGCGCCTCCAGGAAGTCCCAAGATGCCACCAGGAGACCCCCAGCCAACATCCGGAGAGGTCCCGCCCCCGGGAACCCCCCAAGAGCCTTGCAAGAACGTCCCCCCAATACATCCGATGAGATTCCCAGCATGGTTTGGCCAAGCTCTTAGGGGCTCTCGGGCACCACCCCTTAGGCTGACCTGGGTCCTCGTGGCTGCCATGCGCGACTTCCCGAAGCCGTATTCACCGACTCCTGACTCGTCTATCAGGAAGTACGTTCCGTTCCCCTATGGTGATCCTTGTGAGATGATGTCCATCCTCATCAGATCATGTGAGGTTGGCTTGGGCTGCGCTAGAACCTAAGCGCGCGCGAAGCGCGCGCGTTGTTCTGATCTGTGCATACAGATAAACGTATTTTTATGTATACGTATAATTCCAACTCAGTGTATCTGCTTTTGCACACGCATCTGTCTACGTATATGCATATGTGTATGTGTCTGTATATGTACTACATTTGTACATGTATACTCACATGCACGTATATCATCTGTGTTTGCATACGTTTATGTTTGTTTAGATTTGTATGCAGGTAGATGTGCCTGTGCATATGTATGTATATGCACATGCATATGTACGTGTACATGCAATTGTATGAGTATATATATATACATGTATGTGCGTATACGTGCATGTACATGTATATGCACATGTGTATATGCATATGTATATGTATGTGTGTGTAGTTGTATGTGCCTCGTTATTTGTATCTGTTTGTTTATATAATGTACAAGTGCATGCACCTGTAATTGTTTTTTTTGCATGTTTATGCATGTATTGTTTTTTGCGTATACAGGTATAGGTGTGTGTATATATATGCCTATGTGCATGTGTGTAGGTATATGTATATGTGCATGTGTATGTGTATGTGTATGGTGTGTTTGGTGTGTATGATGTGGATGATGTGGACGACGTGTATGCGGTGCATGTTGTGTATGTCATGTATGTATATCGCATGCATGTGTTCATGTATGCATGTGTGTATGTGTGTATGTATATATTTTTGCATATGCGTGTATATACATGTATGTATGCATGTATGCATGCGTGCATGCATGGGGCAGGTCTATGTATAAGTATGTACAGGCCTGTCTGTGTGTCTGTCTGTCTGTATGCCTGTATGCATGTATACACACATTTTTATGTATGTATGTATATATATATATATATGTACATATTTATAAGTATATGTATGTACGTATGTATGTATGAATGCATGCATGCACGCATGCATATATGTATGTATGTGTATGTGTATGTGTATGTGTATGTGTATGTGTATGTGTATGTGTACGTGTATGTGTATGTGTATGTGTATGTGTATGTGTATGTGTATGTGTATCTGTATATGCATGTGTATGTGTATGTGTATGTGTATGTGTATGTGTATGTGTATGTGTATGTGTATGTGTAGGTGTAGGTGTATGTGTATGTGTATGTGTATCTGTGTGTATACATATATGTGTGTATTTTCATATACATACATATATATATATATACGTCTATGAGTAGGCCGAGTAGGCCGGGGGGGAGGCCGGGCCGGTGCCATCATCCCCCATGGGTGCCCCCCGGAACCTTTGGGGGGTCACACACCCCCTGGGACGGCCCTGGGCCGCTTCCGAATTGCCCACGACAGGCCACGCGGGCCGTACAGATGGTCAAGAAAGCCTCAAGAGGCCCCGAAGACGCCCAAGAGCGCCCCAAGAGGGCCCGATCTGGTTTCAAGATGGCCGAAGAGGGCCCCAAGAGTGCCTACAAGAGGCAAACATCGGGCCATTCCCATCGTAAAACGTACGTTTTCAGCATACTCGCTTGCTTCGTCTTCACAGTGCCCCAGACGCCCCCGCGGAGCCCCAACACAGCCCAAGAGAGATCCAAGAGGGCCCCAGACGGCCCAAAAAGATCGTCCCGTGGGGCTCACGGAACCCCCCAAGACGGCCCAAGAGGCCCCGAAGCCGGTCCAGGAGGCCCCCAAGACGGCCTCAGGGAGGCCCAAGAGGGCCTGGTTCGAAATCATGTTCCGGGTTCCCCGGACGCCCAAGAGGCCCATAAGACAGCCTCAGCGAGGCCCAAGAGGGTCCGAGATGGCTTGAAGATGGCCGAAGAGGGCCCCAAGAGGGCCTTCAAGAGGCGCATTTTCAGCATACTCGCTTGCTTCGTCTTCACAGTGCCCCAGACGCCCCCGAGGAGCCCCAAGACAGCCCAAGAGAGACGCAAGAGGGCCCCAGACGACCAAAAAAGATCGTCCCGTGGGGCTCACGGAACCCCCCAAGACGGCCCAAGAGGCCCCGCAAGAGGGTCCGAGATGGCTTGAAGATGGCCGAAGAGGGCCCCAAGAAGGCCTTCAAGAGGCACAAATCAGCTCGTTCCCTTCGTAAAACGTGCATTTTCAACATACTCCCTTGCTTCGTCTTCGTAGTGCCCCAGACGCCCCCGAGGAGCCTCAAGACAGCCCAAGAGAGACCCAAGAGGGCCAAAGACGGGCCAAAAGAGTCGTCCTGTGGGGCTGTTGGAACCTCCCAAGACGGCCCAAGAGGCCCCAAAGCCGGCCGAGGAGGCCCCCAAGACGGCCTCAGGGAGGCCCAAGAGGGCCTCGTTCGAAACCATGTTCCCCGAAGCCTCTCCGGGAACATGATTTCCGGGTTCCCAGGACGCCCAAAGACAGCCCCCAGAGGCCCTGGACACGCCGAAGATCGCCTCAGGACGGCCTACGACGCCGCCAAAACGCCCCAAGAGCGCCTCCAGAGGCTCCTCCAAAGGGCCCCAGAAGCCGAAAATCATAATTTCCCGAATGGTTTTTGAAGCATTCTTGCGCTCTCCCATGTTCCGCCTCCCAACTGTCCCAGACCGCGTCAGAGGCCCTTCAGATCGCTCCAAGACGGCCGAAGAGGCTCCCAAGAAAGCCCAGAGACAGCCCAGGAGGCTCCCCAGATAAGTCAAGAGGGCCTCGAGAGCGCCCCAAGAAAGCCGCAAGAGCGACCCAAGTGGGCCCGAAGAGCGCGACATTTCAAGATCGCCGGCCTGAGAGGCTCCTAGGACGCCCCCGGAGGCCATCAAGAGGCTCCCAAGAAGCCCCGTGAGGCTCCCAAGAGGCCCCCCGGAAGCCCCAATAGGCCCCGGGCCCCCAGGGAAGCCCCCTGCGGGCCCCCAAGACAATTCGGTAAATCGCATTTCCCAGATAGCTTTCTGGGAACATGATTCCTTGGGCTTCCGCCCGCCGCCCCAACCATGTTTCCAACAGGCTTGCCGACAAGGCCAGCTCAGCTCCACCGAAGGCCCCAGTGCCACCGTCCGCATGCGTCCCGAAACATCAAATTGTTGACGTTTCGCGAATCCCCACCAGCCCATCCTAAAACAGCCGTTCTGTGAATAAGCATCGATGATTGGTATTCGTCGGTCACCTTGAGGGGAAGAGGGAGACAGGTGTTTGAGGAGAGTGGTTGCGGTTGAGGCGAACACGATGCCCTGTAGGATGGCCTGTAGGATGGCCTCAGAAGGCGAAGGGTTCCTCCGTGTTTTCCTCTCCTCTTCCCCTCCTTCTCCCTTGTTAGCCTGTTCCTCCTCTTTCTGCTTTTCGTCATCGTCCTCATCCTCCTGATCATCCTCGTTCTTCTTTGGTTCCTCCTCCTCTTCGTTATTCTCGGCATTTCTCTTTCCTCCTGTCCTTCCTTTTTCTCCTGACTCTTCTCCTCGTCTTTCTCTTCTCTTCTCTTCCTCCTTCTTCTTTCCTTGTCGTAGTGTTCACTGATTGTGAGTCTCTTGGAGCGTGAGGAGGATCATCAGGAATACACGAGGAATGCGTACGCTTGTGAACGTTCGGGGTGCATGCGTACCATCTGTGTTGCCTATGATCGTTCGGAAAGCTCTGCTGTATTACATTCTCGCGTTGCATGGACGTCGCGCCAGGACTGCCAGCAATAGCCTGGTGGCGGGAGAACACGACCGCCTGGCGTCTGAGTCTCGCTTCTCCGAACCCCGAGGAAAAATTAGCCTGGCGAAGAACCCAACCATATGCAGTTGTCAGTACCGCAGCTGCGGGTTTCATCTTCAATGGAACTCCCCATAGGACTACGGAACGTGTGAGGGGTGTGCCGAGACGGGTGCCACTGGGGCATTCGGCGAAGCTCCCTATGGGGACATGAAACACGCGCGGGGCGTGCCGACATGGGTGGCGGAAACGCATGTGCGGGCCGCCACTGGGGCCTCCAGTGGAGCTCCCTATGTGTCCCCAAAACATGATGCTGCTGGGGGTGGGGGGGCCGGGATGGGTGGCGGAGACGCATGTAAGCGCCGCTACTGGGGCCTTCGGTGGAGCTCCCTATGGGGCCACGAAGCGCGTGAGGGGTGTACTGGGATGTGTGGCGGGGACGCATGTGAGCGCCGCCACTGGGGCCTTCGGTGCAGCTCTCTATGGGGCCACGAAACGTGTGAGGGGTGTGCCGAATTGGGTGCGGGTGGTGACGCATGCGGGCGGTGCCACTGGGGCCTTCGGTGGAGCTCCCTATGGGGCCACGAAACCTGTTGTTGTGAGGGGCGTGCCGGGATGGGTGGCGGGGACGCATGTGAGCGCGGCCGCTGGGGCCTTCGGTGGAGCTCCCTATGGGGCCACGAAACGTGTGAGGGGTGTGCCGAATTGGGTGGGTGTGGGTGACGCATGTGAGCGCCGCCACTGGGGCCTCCGGTGGATGATGGGGCCACGAAACCTGTCAGGGATGTGCCGAAATGGGTGCGCGGGACGCATGCGCATGTGAGCGCCGCCACTGGGGCCTTCGGTGGAGCTCCCTATGGGGCCACGAAACGTGTGAGGGGTGTGCCGAATTGGGTGTGCGTGACGCATGCGGGCGGCAGCACTGGGGCCTTCGGTGGAGCTTCCTATGGGGCCACGAAACGCGTGAGGGGTGTGCCGAATTGGGTGTGCGGGACGCATGCGGGCGGCAGCACTGGGGCCTTCTGTGGGGCTCCCTATGGGGCCACGAAACGTGTGAGGGGTGTGCCGAATTGGGTGTGCGGGACGCATGCGGGCGGCAGCACTGGGGCCTTCGGCGGGGCTCCCTATGGGGCCACGAAACGTGTGAGGGGTGTGCCGAATTGGGTGTGGGGACGCATGCGGGCGGCAGCACTGGGGCCTTCGGTGGGGCTCCCTATGGGGCCACGAAACGTGTGAGGGGTGTGCCGAATTGGGTGTGCGGGACGCATGCGGGCGGCAGCACTGGGGCCTTCGGTGGGGCTCCCTATGGGGCCACGAAACGTGTGAGGGGTGTGCCGAATTGGGTGTGCGGTGACGCATGCGGGCGGCAGCACTGGGGCCTTCGGTGGGGCTCCCTATGGGGCCACGAAACGTGTGAGGGGTGTGCCGAATTGGGTGTGCGTGACGCATGCGGGCGGCAGCACTGGGGCCTTCGGTGGGGCTCCCTATGGGGCCACGAAACGTGTGAGGGGTGTGCCGAATTGGGTGTGGTGACGCATGCGGGCGGCAGCACTGGGGCCTTCGGTGGGGCTCCCTATGGGGCCACGAAGCGTGTGAGGGTGTGCCGAATTGGGTGTGGGTGACGCATGCGGGCGGCAGCACTGGGGCCTTCGGTGGGGCTCCCTATGGGGCCACGAAACGTGTGAGGGGTGTGCCGAATCGTGATGGGGCGTGCCGACGCATGTGGGGCCTTCGGTGGGGGGGCCACGAAACGTGTGAGGGGTGTGCCGAATTGGGGTGTGGGTGACGCATGCGGGCGGCAGCACTGGGGCCTTCGGTGGGGCTCCCTATGGGGCCACGAAACGTGTGAGGGGTGTGCCGAATTGGGTGTGGGTGACGCATGCGGGCAGCAGCACTGGGGCCTTCGGCGGGGCTCCCTATGGGGCCACGAGGCGGTGTACTGGGTGGGTGAACAGGAGAGGAGGAGAGGAGGAGAGGAGAGGAGGAGAGGAGAGGAGAGGAGGAAGCGGGGACCGTCTCTTCAAAACGAGGACCCAACACCACAGGACGGTTGGGAAACTTAGCCTGGCGAAGAACCCAACCATATGCAGTTGTCAGTACCGCAGCTGCGGGTTTCATCTTCAATGGAACTCCCCATAGGACTACGGAACGTGTGAGGGGTGTGCCGAGATTGGTGCCACTGGGGCATTCGGCGAAGCTCCCTGTGGGGACATGAAACACGCGCGGGGCGTGCCGACATGGGTGGCGGAAACGCATGTGCGGGCCGCCACTGGGGCCTCCAGTGGAGCTCCCTATGGGTCCCCGAAACATGATGCTGCTGCGGGGGGGGGGGCCGGGATGGGTGGCGGAGACGCATGTAAGCGCCGCTACTGGGGCCTTCGGTGGAGCTCCCTATGGGGCCACGAAGCGCGTGAGGGGTGTACTGGGATGTGTGGCGGGGACGCATGTGAGCGCCGCCACTGGGGCCTTCGGTGCAGCTCTCTATGGGGCCACGAAACGTGTGAGGGGTGTGCCGAATTGGGTGCGGGTGGTGACGCATGCGGGCGGTGCCACTGGGGCCTTCGGTGGAGCTCCCTATGGGGCCACGAAGCGCGTGAGGGGTGTACTGGGATGTGTGGCGGGGACGCAATGTGAGCGCCGCCACTGGGGCCTTCGGTGCAGCTCTCTATGGGGCCACGAAACGTGTGAGGGGTGTGCCGAATTGGGTGCGGGTGGTGACGCATGCGGGCGGTGCCACTGGGGCCTTCGGTGGAGCTCCCTATGGGGCCACGAAGCCTGTTGTTGTGAGGGGCGTGCCGGGATGGGTGGCGGGGACGCATGTGAGCGCGGCCGCTGGGGCCTTCGGTGGAGCTCCCTATGGGGCCACGAAACGTGTGAGGGGTGTGCCGAATTGGGTGGGTGTGGGTGACGCATGTGAGCGCCGCCACTGGGGCCTCCGGTGGATGATGGGGCCACGAAACCTGTCAGGGATGTGCCGAAATGGGTGTGCGGGACGCATGCGCATGTGAGCGCCGCCACTGGGGCCTTCGGTGGAGCTCCCTATGGGGCCACGAAACGTGTGAGGGGTGTGCCGAATTGGGTGTGCGTGACGCATGCGGGCGGCAGCACTGGGGCCTTCGGCGGAGCTTCCTATGGGGCCACGAAACGCGTGAGGGGTGTGCCGAATTGGGTGTGCGGGACGCATGCGGGCGGCAGCACTGGGGCCTTCGTGGGAGCTCCTATGGGGCCACGAAACGTGTGAGGGGTGTGCCGAATTGGGTGTGCGGGACGCATGCGGGCGGCAGCACTGGAGCCTTCGGTGGAGCTCCCTATGGGGCCACGAAACGTGTGGGGGGTGTTCCGAATTGGGTGTGCAGGACGCATGCGGGCGGCAGCACTGGGCCTTCGGCGCGTCTCCCCTATGGGGCCCGAGACGTGTGAGGGGTGGTGGCCGAATTGGGTGTGCGTGACGCAATGCGGGCGGCAGCCTGGTTCCTTCGGCGGAGCTCCTATGGGCCACACAGCGTGAGAGTATTGTTGTGCCGAATTGTGATTGGGTGACGCATGCCGGGGCGGCAGCACTGGGGCCTTCGTGAGCTCCCTAAGTGGAGGCACGAAACGTTGGTGAGGGGTGTGCCGAATGGGTGTGGTGACGCATGCGGGCGCGGCACTGGGGGGGGGGGGCCTTCGGTGGAGCTACCGATGGAGCCACGAAAAAAACGTGTGAGGGGTGTGCCGAAATGGGTGTGCGGGACGCATGCGGACGGCAGCCATGGGGCCTTCGGTGGAGCTCCCTATGGGGCCACGAAACGTGTGAGGGGTGTGCCGAAATGGTTGTGGGTGACGCATGCGGGCGGCAGCACTGGGGCCTTCGGTGGAGTTCCCTATGGAGCCACGAAACGTGTGAGGGGTGTGCCGAAATGGGTGTGGGTGACGCATGCGGGCGCGGGCACTGGGGCCTTCGGTGGAGCTCCCTATGGAACCACGAAACAATGTACGGGGTGTGCCGAAGTGGGTGTGGGTGACGCATGCGTGCGCGGGCACTGGGGCCTTCGGTGGAGTTCCCTATGGGGCCACGAAACGTGTGAGGGGTGTGCCGAAATGGGTGGTGGGTGACGCATGCGGGCGCGGGCACTGGGGCCTTCGGTGGAGCTCCCTATAAGCCGCGAAGCTGTGAGGGTGTGCCAGAAATTGGTGTGGTTGACGCATTGCGGCGCGGGCAAATGGGGCCATTCGGTGGGCTCCCCTATGGAGCCACGAAAAGCGGTGTAATTGAGTAGGTGAAGAGGAGTAGGAGGAGAGGAGGAGGAGAGGAGGAGAGGAGAGGAGAGGAGAGGAGAGGAGAGGAGAGGAGAGGAGAGGAACGCGGGGCACCGTCTCTTCAAAACGAGGACCCAACACCACAGGATGGTTGGGAAAAAACCACGCGAGCCTCAAGGCAACCGCAGAAGCTTCTCCGTAGCCATTTTGGCTCAAGTAAACCATTATCGAGTTGCTGCAGAGAGCCCCACGACTGGCGTGTAGCTCGGCCCGCGATACAGGGGCAGAGCGCCAGTCTTCCTTTTCTTTTTCAGTGAGCTCCTGGAGGAGCCATAGCAGTCTTCCAACCTACCAGCGTCCCTTTCGTTTCAGTGAGCTCCTGGAGGAGCCACCAGTGTCATGACCCGCAAGGCAGTGCGCAAGTATCACGACAAGGAGGATGATCATCGATCTCGTCGTGAGCGCCGGGCCGATCTTGACCAGGATCATGATGCATCGACGTCCTCGGCTGGGTCCCCTCGCCACATTCCGACCAAGACCCGACACTCGAGCCGCAGTCGGTCTGGCGGGGCCCCCTTTACGCCAAGTACGAGTTCGACTGATACGAAGATCGACATCCTCATCGGTAACATGGAGTCCATGTCGCAACTAGTTGCCAACCAGTCGACGGACATGGGCACCATCAAGGATGCCTGCAAAGCATCCATGGATCGCTGTGCCACGCTCGCCGACCAGATGACGATGATGAGCCGAGAGTACCAATCGCGCCATCAGGAGTTGCAGGAGTCGGTGAACGCCTCATTGAATGCGCTTGACTATCGGATGGGCATCCTCGAGCAGGGAGGCGTCGACGTGGCCATGATAGGCACCGACCCCGCGCTGCAGGCCAAGGTTGCTGCGATCGCGGGCTCATTGGCTGAACTCTTGGACCGGCAGCGCACCTCCGAGAAGCACATCGCCGACATCCAGTCCACTCCAACCCAACCCCGCCGCCGACTTCGCCACGGTCGAGGGGGCCTGCTTCATCAGGTAGAACGGGCACCGAGCGTCACCAACACGATGTATGCAAACTGGTCTTACTGGGGTTCCCGCGGCCCCTCCTCGCGGCGGATCTTCGCAGGATTGGTGAGGCATGCAAGGCCCGCTTTTCCCCAGCTCAGTCAGGCCAAGATTATTGTGCGCGCGTTCGACCTCAGCAAGAAGACAACATTCCTTTTCGAGAATCCTCTGGCCGCCACCCACTTCCTCGACGCCTTCTCAGCGGCTGGAGTTTCGTGGACATACCCTGACCCGTTGCGCACTCAGCAGCCCCTAGTCCTTCGCTTGAGGCGAGATTTGGATTTTGCTGGGCGACAGCTTTGCTTGTCTTTAGGGCGCGCGCGCGCCTTGCTCACCGACCTCTTCAAACCCTTGGGGCTTGAAGTTGGAAGCGCGGGCCTAGGTGGCTCTGCTTGCGTCTTGCGGTCTCCCCGCGACCCCGCCCCCCTTGTCAAAATCGTTGTGTGTGTGTGTGTGTGTGTGGGCGGCTCGATCGACGCTCAGGTCGACCGAGATGCGTTTCTTGAGTTTGGTATTGAGCAGCACTCGGCCTCTGTCATCGCTGCTGCGAGTGTTCCCTTGAGGCGCCCCTTTAGGCGCTGAGGCGGGCAGTGGCGAGCGCGCCAGTGCAGGCTTTCCCCCCTCTCCGTCTTCGCCCTCCTCCTCTGCCCCTTTCCGCCCCTCCTCCGCGGTGAAGCTCTGCGCCTGGAACGCGGCTGCTCTGTTCTGTTCAGTGAAAACGAAGACATGGCGGGCCTCGGCACGTTGCAAGCAATACATCAACTATGGCATGATGAACGACAGCAACACAGTACAATACACACATGGACACGAGGGGGACGTAGATGAGCTCGCCAGAGAGTTGGGCTCTCACGCATTCGGCTACTCATTTTTTGACGACTCTACTAGGGAAGGTTGAGTTGTTACGGCATTATCGGCGCGTCTAGTATCGCAGTTCTCGCAGATTGACCACCTCCCGATCGTTGTTGGGCGAATCCTTAAGACGATTCTCCTGGGGCCGAACGGTAAAATGGTCATTTGCAATATCCACCTCCCGACCTCTCCCTCGTCGGTGGTGCGCTTCAAGTGCTTCGGGCAGATTTTTTTGCAATGCCGGCCTGGTGGTGGTGGACCGCCTGCGCGTGTTCTGTATATGGGCGACTGGAATTTGGCGATGGAGGACGGGGGCAGGTTTCGAGGGGATGGGGGAGGGTTCGTCCCAGGAGATACTGCGCACTCTCGGCTCTTCGCGCGGTTTTTCCCTGGCCTTGCCGAGCTGTTTCAAGGTGAAGACGCGCGCCGTGGACGTACAGGCCTCGCTGTTGACAAGACCTCTCGTATTGATCGGATTTACACTTCCCTCCACCTGGCCATGCTTAGAGATATTACGATTAATGTTTCCACTATTGGGTCGTTGAAATCTGCTCAACCTAGTGATCATATACCTGTTCGTGCTGTTCTGGGTCGTTTCGTTCCCAACTCCAGCCAGCCCATCCCCCGTGGATTGCTGGGCTGCCTGAATTTGGCATGGCGTTAGATGACCTTCTTGGACAGATTCCGCCCTCCTGGGGCGAGTGGTCACGATTGAGTCTTGCTCAGGAGTTCTTCTTCGAAGCTGATGACATTGCGCGCCGAGCTCTTCGTGCCCGCCCTGCTGTCTCACTTCAGGAGAAGCACTTTTGGGCGATGGCTGCCTTGCGTGCTAATTATTCCCATGATGTTCGTCGCATTCGACAGGCGCTGGCGTGCTGCCCGCGGCTGGCCGTGCATTTTGACAACGATGCCAACTGCGCGCGCGTGCGCGGCTACAAGAAGATCCTCGATGCAGAGGAAATCGACATCTCCCAGTGCGACGCTGAGGAGGTGCGAACACGGTCTAGAGTTGCTCGCCTGCGCCGCCGCCAAGCTCTCTGGGGGAAGTTCCGACGACGGGCTGTTCTGGGCTCAGGTCTGGACTCCGCTGGGCCCCCGTCGAGTACCCTTCCTGAGGCTGCGCGTCTTCTTCGGGGTCATTGGTCTGAGGTCTTCAAGGCCCCCGCCGTGGATCAGGAGCTCTGGGCTGAGGTTAAGCCCTTCATTCAGACCCTTGATGGGCCCCTTATTTGTGAATGGAGACTTTGCTATCATGATTGGTGCCTGGTGCTGAGTAAAAGGCACTCAATGCCAGGTCCTGATTGGCTACCCTACTCTGTCTGGAAACATCCTGAGGCCTCCCGCATGCTGTGCTCCTGCCACCTCCTCCGCTTCACAGATAGCGTCCATGATTTACCAGAATATATGCGCATGAGCTTAATGGTTTTCCTTCCCAAGGGCACGGGCCCGAAGGATAACGGTGCTGCTGACTTGGAGCGCTCTTCCTCCTGCACTCGACCCCTCAGCATGAGCAGCGCGGGTGTGAAGATTCCCGCGTTTTTTTTTTTTTTTTTTTTTTTTTTTTTTTTTTTTTTTTTTTTTTTTTTTTTTTTTTTTTTTTTTTTTTTTTTTTTTTTTTTTTTTTTCAAAAAAAAAAAAATAGAGCGCGCTTGTTGTCGCGAACACTAAGCACCTGGTCGGTGGTGAGCAAAAGTGTGTGAAGGGGAGGGCGATGATATCTAATGTTATCAGGGCCGAAGGTTGGGGGCTTGCTCAGCACCTATGGGACACTCCTCATCCCTGCGTTCCCGTCTCTTGCGCAGTGCTGGCTATTCTTTGTATTGCAATGCATGGGCATCGAGGCGTCTGTGATACGTTTCTTTTTTTTTTCGGTTGATGTATAAGGATAGCAAAGGACTCATCTGCCTCAATGGTAGCCGTTTTGATCTGATTGCCCTGGGGTCTGGAGTAAAGCAAGGGTGTCCTGCATCGATGTACCTATTCGTCCTCGCCGTCGACCTTCTCCTTCGATGGCTTCGTCATCGATGCTCGCGTTCTATCGATATGAACCTGGCATGCGCAGATGACGTCCTTTTCGGACTGGTGAATGTTCTCATTGATCTTAGGCCAGCACTTCGCTGCCTGATGGCGTTTGCTAAGATCGCGAACCTGCAGCTGGATTTCAAGAAGTGCCAACTGATTTTATGTGGCAGTACTGTGCACCAGCGGCTTCGCGATGTTCTTGCGAGTTTTGGTGCACTGTTCGGTGAAATTCCAATCCTGTCTTGGGCGGTCTACCTTGGGTTCCCCATCGGTCCGGGGGACCACCTGCACGTCTGGCAATCAGTTCCCCCTGGGTTCCTGAAGCGCGTGCACCAAACTCGGCAGTTGGGCCTTGGCATTGCGAGGTCTGCCCTCGCCTTCCAGGTGATGTGTGTATCCAAGTTATCGTTTCGACTCCAATTTTGTCCTCCTGATCAGCTCCTGGTTCACAAGTTTCGGGGAAGTGTTATGCTGTTGACATCTGGGCCTCGCAAAGCAATTTCTTATAATATTGCCACGGCTTGGCATCGAGTTCGTCGAGATCGGCGCTGTCGCGCAAGCCGCTGCCCTCCGCTTTATGCTGAAATGCCATGATTTCCCTGAAGTATTTGAGGAGCTCGAGAGGGCCCGTGAGGACCCTGAACCCATTCCCTATAGGTGGCACCGTGGCTGGAACTCCTCGTCGTTTCTTGGGCACATGCGGGCGCTCTGGGATAAGTACTCCTCCCTCAAACCGACCATCCTGCAGTGGAACCCGACATCGATCCAACGAGAGTAGTGCAAACGTACTCGAGCTCATGAGGAAACTGAACCCGTTCGGGAAGCACTTCTGCGGCGCGCACGTTATTTCAGCACGTCCGTTACCCGCCAGCAGATTGATCTTATGTGTAGTATGGTGAAGCAGGTTTGCAAGGCGAGCTCTATGTACATCGGAGTCGCCCCTCTGGGAGTTCTAACTGGTGCGTTCTGCACATCGTCTCGTTTTCATTCTGCTCCCGCTGGATGCTTATTCGGATGTACTGGGAAGGATAATGATGAGGATCTTGACTCGCTCCGTCACTACGCCCACTGTCCGAAATTGTGTTCGATTATGCGTAAGTGGCTTGGCGATCAGCTATGTGTCTCTGAAGGGCCTGTGAGCCCCAACTGGTTCCACTCCTCTCTCCCCCTCTACTGTGGTTCTGTGCCTGCCTGTCTGAAACGTGCTGTGTGCCTCGATGCGTTCCTGGCCACCCACAATGCCAGGGGGGTGTCTGGCCGCGGTGCCCCCCCCCCCCCCAGCAGGTTTTTGAGGCCCGCTTGCGAGCCATTGCCCGCCCGCCACAAGAAACTAACCGATGCATGGTCTGATGGGGGACAGCCGAGGTCTCGTCTGCTCACTCGTGTTGCTGCCCCTCCTGTCAGTGTAAGTGTTGATGAAGCGCTGCCGAGGCGTGCTCCGGGTGCGCCGCGCGGCAGATGGGAGCTCCCAACTGAATCCTGGCAGCTGGTGCGAGCCACGTTGGACTGTTGGGTGTTCTGCCCACCACCTTCTGACAGGTAAACTAAAGAACCCAGCGTGAACTGCCCCCCCCCAAAAAAAAACAACATCAACAACCAATTATCCTGGCGAAGGACCCAACCATATGCAATTGTGAATGCTGCAATTGTGAATATCTTCTCGGTGGAGCCCCCTACGGGGCCACGAAACGTACGAGGGGTGTGCCGACATGGGTGTGCGGGACGCATGCGGGCACACCCACTGGGGCCTTCGGTGGAGCTCCCTATGGGGCCATCTTCGACCCCTGGCAGGTGATTGGTGGCCGAATGGGTTGTGCGGGAACGCATGCGCACACCCACCTGGGACCTTCGGGGCCTTCGCGGAGCTCCTATGGGTGCCACGGAAAACCCTTGCAAGGGGCGTGCCGAATGGGTGTGGCTGACGCCATATGCGGGCGCGTGCACCTGGGGCCTTCGCGGAGCCTCCTATGGGGCCGCGAAGCGGTGAGGGGGTGCCAAAGGGGCGGGCTGACGCCATGCGGGCGCGGGCACTTGGGGCCTCGGTGGAGCTCCCTATGGACCAAGCGAAACGTGTGATGGGTGTGCCGAAATGGTGTTGGCTGACGCATGCGGGCGCGGGCACTGGGGCCTTCGGTGGGCTCCTATGGAGGCCACGAGCGTTTGAGGGGTGTTGCCGAAATGGGTGTGGGTGACGCATGTGGGCGCGGGCACTGGGGCCTTCGGTTGAGCTCCCTATGGAGCCACGAAACGTGTGAGGGGTGTGCCGAAATGGGCGTGGGTGACGCATGCGGACGCGGGCACTGGGGCCTGCGGTGGAGCTCCCTATGCAGCCACGAAACGTGTGAGGGGTGTGCCGAAATGGGTGTGGGTGACGCATGCGGGCGCGGGCACTGGGGCCTTCGGTGGAGCTTCCTATGGAGCCACGAAACGTGTGAGGGGTGTCCGAAATGGGTGTGGGTGACGCATGCGGGCGCGGGCACTGGGGGCCCCTTCGGCGCGGGGACGTCTCCCCCATGGAGCCAAGAAACAAACGTGTGAAGGGTGTTCCGAAATATGGGGTGGCTGACGCATGCCGGGCGCGGTCAAACTGGGGCTTCGGTGGACGCTAGCTCCCTATGGAGCCACGAAAAGCGTGTGAGGGGTGTTGCCGAAATGGGTGTTGGGTGAACTGCATGCGGGGGGCGGCGGGCACATGGGGGCCTTCGTTGGGTGCTCCCCTAATGGGAGCCAACGAAACGTGTGAGGGGTGTGCCGAAAGGGGTGTGGGTGACGCATGCGGGCGCGGGCACTGGGGCCTTCGGTGGAGCTCCCTATGGAGCCACGAAACGTGTGAGGGGTGTGCCGAAATGGGTGTGGTGGGTGACACATGCGGGCGCGGGTATTGGGGCCTTCAGTGGAGCTCCCTATGGAGCCACGAAGCGTGTGAGGGGTGTGCCGAAATGGGTGTGGGGGGGGGGGGGGGGGGGGGGTGGAAAAAAAAAATGCACGGGCGCGGGCCCTGGGGCCGTCGGTGAGCTCCCTATGGAGCCTATGAAACGTGTGATGTGTGTGCCGAAATGGGTGTGTTGGTGACGCTTACGAGGGCGAGGGCCGTTCGGGGGCCGTTCGCCTGAGCTCCCTATGGTGCCACGAAAACGTGTGAGGGGGTGTGCCGAAAATGGGTGTGGGGTGACGCAATGCGGGCGCGGGCACCTGGGCCTTCGGTGTAGCTCCCTACGGAGCACGAAAGCGTGTGGGGGATGTGCCGAATGGGTGTGGGTGACGCTATGCGGTCGCGAGCACTTGGGCCATTCCGGTGGAGCGAGCTCCCTGTGAGCCAACGAAGTCGTGTGGTGGGGGTGTGCCGACATGGGTGTGTTGACGCCATGCGGGCGCGGGCACTGGGGCCTTCGGTGGAGTGCTCCCTATGGGGCCACGAAGCGTGTGTAGGGGTGTGCCGAATGGGTGTGGGTGACGCATGCGGGCGCGGGCACTGGGGCCTTCGGTGGAGCTCCCTATGGAGCCGCGAAACGTGTGAGGGGTGTGCCGAAATGGGTGTGGGTGACGCATGCGGGCGCGGGCACTGGGGCCTTCGGTGGAGCTCCCTATGGAGCCACGAAACGGTGTACTGGGTGGGTGAAGAGGAGAGGAGGAGAGGAGGGGAGGAGAGGAGGAGAGGAGAGGAGAGGAGGGGGGCAGCGGGAGGAGGAGTGAACGCGGGGCGCTGTCTCTTCAAAACGAGGACCCAACACCACAGGATGGTTGGGAAAAAAAGGCAACCGCAGAAGCTTCCAAACCTGTCCAACAGTGCCCCAAGACGGCTGGCAGAGACAGCCAAGACGGGGGACCCGAGTCTATTTTTCAAACCTTCGACCCAAGAGGCTTCCATGACGCCCCAACAGAAGCCAGGGACAGTCCCAAAAACAGGCCAGGGACAGCGTGCGTGCTCGGAGTGACTTCTGGTCCACACGTTCGTTCGCACATTGGTTTGGCATGAACCCTCCGTCGAGGGCCGATTTTTTCACGTCCGTCGGCTCTGCTTACCATCGGACACCTGGAGGTTAGAGCCAACACAGAGATCCGTGGTTGTCCCAACCGTGGGAGAAGATGGCCTTCCCAAGTTGATTTGGTGATGACGTTTAAGCGTTTCAGGTGGCCCACATATTACCACAAGTGTCTACGTCGGAGATATTCTCCCATCGTCACAGACGATCGTCGATACTCGTGTTGGCGGCAATTTCTAGGTCTTCTACGCCAGTTTTCCATGCATGGGTCGTTCATCCGAGGATATGTCGGAGGCATTTTTGTGTGACTTTCTTGAGGCATGGGGTCGTATCGTCGGGCACCGTGGGTTTGGGGGGTCAATGGAGGCTGTTGTCGGTTGCGAAACTCATCTTGGAGGGATGGCTCCTCTGGGGCATCGGTTGTGGGATCTCGAGGTGCGATCTTTGATGCTTGTGGGTCAGCTTGGGCGCTCTTGGGACCTATTAAAGGTATGGAGGAGGATATGCAGGAAGAGGCAGAGGAGGAATATGAGGAGGATAGCCCGTAGGGGTTCTTATTATCAGAGGCGTTCGGCTCATCCATATGACCCTCGTCACCCTCAAGGTCCACGGTTTCCCAGCGCCCAAGGGGTTCTTATTCAGCTGCGTTTGACACGTCCCGCCACCATGCCTACATAGTTGTGTCGGTAGTCTTTTGTGCGAGGGTGCACGGATGTTTTAACCTTCGGCGCATTGTAGCTTCTGGTTCGATGGTGGTGGTGTTGATGATGGTGGTGAGTGGTGGCGGTGACCGTATGATGATAACGGCAGAGGTGTCCCGATTGACGCCCGAAGCGTCACATGATACCCCTCTTCCAATAGGATCCGCACCGATTGACTTCTGCTGAAGTACGGAAGTGTCCAGAAACGCTCTAGCTGGATACATTTATAGCACTTCATACCAAACTGGCTAAAATCAAAAGCTTACTTTCTGGATGTATGTCTTGTTGTTTTTTCCCCTAATTCTTACCGGAACCCATTCTGGGATGACAGCTGATCATGGCCGTCGCACAAACTAGAACGACTCGTATTAAATTGGCGACACCATAAACATAACAGCTGTGCTACTTTCTGGATTTATATGTGTGTTTGATAGTTTTGTTAGTTCTTGTCGGAACCCAAACTGCGATGACAATGGACCTTTGCCGAGGGCTTCATTGGGGGGGTTCCACATGCGTCCCCGCTACGCTTTTCGGCACGCCGTTCACGCGCTGCGTGGCCTCATAAGGAACAAATGAGGATGATGAGGAGGCGGCGGAGTTGTAGGAGGAGGAGGGGGAGCAGGAACAGGAACAGGAGCAGGAACAGGAGGCTGATAAAGAGGAAGGGAAGGAAGGGTATTATAGTAGGCAGACAAGGATGATGAGGAGGAGGAGCAGGAGGGAGGGAGGAGGCGAATAACCGGATATGCAAATGGGCCAGACAGGGAGGAGGAGGATGTTAGGGGGAGGAGAACAGAAACAATGAGGATGATGAGGAGGCGGCGGAGGAGGAGGAGGAGAAGAAGGAGCAGGAGCAGGAGCAGGAGCAGGAGCAGGAGCAGGAGCAGGAGCAGGAGCAGGAGGCTGATAAGGAGGAGGGGAAGGAAGAGTGTTATAGTAGGCGGACAAGGCTGATGATGAACAGGAGGAGAAGGAAGAGAAGGAGGATGATGAGGAGGACGAGGAGGAGGAGGAGGAGGAGGAGGAGGAGGAGGAGGAGGAGGAGCAAGAAACATGGCGAACATAAGAGTATCCTAGGATGTCTCTTCGGAGTTGTCGTGGAAGCTTCTTGAAACGTCTGGGAGCTTCTTAGGAACCTCAGAGAGACTCTTGAGGCTTCTTGGGGGCCTTTTGGGAAGCTATTTGGGGCGTCTTGGGCGCCTCTTGGGCCCGTCTGGGCTCCTTTGGGCGTTCTTGGAAACTTTGGGGGCTCTCTTGGGGCCATCTTGGGTGATATCGGTCAACGAAGGGGGGTTCCTTAATTACGCCCCCCCCCTCAGGAGCACCAACCATCGCCTCCTGGACCCATCTTGGAGAATTCTTCGAGCGCTCTTGGGCGCTCTTGGGGCCGTCTTCGGTCTCTCTTGGGCCCCTCTTGGGGCCATCCTGGGCCATCTTGGAGCCATCTTGAAGCCTCGGATGGCCATCGGAAGCGAAAGGATGAGAAAGCAACCAAAACATTGACTTCCTTAGGTTTTGGGACGATTTTTGGCTTCGTCGGGGCCTCGTTGGGGAGCCCTTTTGGCCACTTAGAACCATATCGGGGCGATCTTGGAGCGTCTTGGAGCATCTTGGGAGCTATGTCGAGGCATCTTGCGCTATCTTGGGCCATCTTGGAGGCTATCTTGGGCTCTCTGTGGCCCTCTTGGAGCCAACTTGGGCGAAAAGGTACGCGCTGACACCTCCCCGCTCCCCCCGTCCAGGTCCATGGGGAGGGGCTAGGGGGAGGGGTAAGCCCCTCCCCGAATGGGAAGAGGGAGGGGTGGAAGAGGAAACGCTCTAAACCACCGACGCCCAGAGGGCTGGTTGGATTTGACATGTTCACTCACCCAGTACGGCGTATCGTGGCCCCATAAGGAACTCCACCGAAGGTTTTAGTGTTACCTCCCGCATGCGTCCCCCCCACCCAGTACAGCGTTTCGTGGCCCCGTAGGGAGCTCCACCGACGGACCCAGTGCTACCGCCCGCATGCGTCGCCCCCACCCAGTACAGCGTTTCGTGGCCCCTGAGGGAGCTCCATCGAAGGTCCCAGTGCTACGGCCCGCATGCGTCCCCCCAACCCAGTACAGCGTTTCGTGGCCCCATAGGGAGCCCCACCGACGGCCACAGTGCTACCGCCCGCATGCGTTCCCCCCCACCCAGGGCAGCGCTTCGTAGCCCCATAGGGAGCTTCACCTAAGGAGATATTCACAATTGCTGTACCCACAACTGCATATGGGTGGGTCCTCTGCCAGGATATTCGTTTCGTGTATCGTTTCTGTTTCGTTTCGTTTTTCGTTATTGTGTTCAACGCCTCGTCTCGCTGCTCGTTTTGTTGGACACCGGTTTCGCTGTAAACGTTCGTTATAAACCTTGGTCTTCGTTTCGTTGTTCGTTGTAAACGCCATTTCGTTTTCAACATCGTTGCGGTCGGTCCTTGGATTCATCCAGGGCCACCGCCCTGGGGATCGATGCACCCAGGGACCTCGGCAGGCGGTGGACATGGATATACTCGGGTCGCCCGCGCGGCCGAGACGCTCGCTGCGGGTCTTCGGGTCGGGTTGGGGTGGTCTGGTAGGCAGTCAGCCCATGGGCCCCTGGGCGTTCCCCAGGACTCGGGTGGGAGTGCGACCGCAGAGTCGATTGGCCGCAGGCTTGTTTTTCGAGAATCAACGGGACAACACGTATCATTTTGGCAGATCTACGCGCGTTGTACGTACCCTTGGCAGTCCCGACGACATTCTGGCGTGAATTACTTCTATAGCCGATCCCCTACTCGAAGGACAGGCTCTCCACCCTCAGCCGTGTTTTGGCAGTCCTTGGGGAGCTTGAGGGCACTAGGGGTTTCTGTCGTGCGTCAGCCCGCCTGATCTTCCCATCCCTAGCTGCATGATGTTGCCATCCGGTGGCGTCGCGCGACTTTCGCCGCCGGCACCCAGGATATTTGCTCCACGATGGCGCACGCGACCGCCTACTTTGTGGACGCCTTCTCGCTGTGTGGGAAACAGATGGACTCGTGCGAGGCGGGGGCAGCGAGCGCCGCGCGACCCGCGCTCTCCAGGCCTCGGCACGATCGGAACGGCGCCCGCAGCTCCTGCCTCGGCATCGCAGCGCATGTACCATCGCCGCCCCTCCTCCTCCTCTTGCTCCTCCTCCTCCTCCTCCTCCTCCTCCTCCTCGTCCTCCTCCTCCTCCTCCTCCTCCTCCTCCAGGACTCGGCACGATCGGACACGGTCCGACGGCGGCTCCTGCTGGAGACGGCGCGCGGGGGCCTGGGCGGCCCAGCACCGGTTCCGGTCAGCAGACCTCCTGGCCGCTTTGAAGAACGGTCTCGTCCATGTTGAGACAGACTCGCCGTCGGCGTCGCTGCGGGCGTTGTCCGTTTAAGACAAGGGTGCCGCCCCTCAGAGGTCGCTGTCGGTTTTGGGCAGCGTTGCTGTTGGGCATCGTGCTCATTCTTCCACACGGGCGCGCCAAAGACGACCAGCGGCCGCCAAGGAGGGCCCCAGGTTACGCCCAACAGGCCCTGACAGGTCTCGAAAGTGTCCGAAGAGGGTTCCAAGAGGCCTTCGGGATGCCCGTGAGCGGCCAGAGCTGCACCATCAAACGTTACGGTCGTTCATGTTTTGGTGTGCGCACGTTTTGTCCAGTGGCAGCGGCATCAACGGTTGGCGGCGCGCGCAAGGGGGTGGCGTGAGGGGGGAGGCTTTTTGAGAAGGTTTGGGCTTGGCATCGCTCGGACGTGTGTTTTTTTCCTTCGGCGAGGACCATCGAGGAGCATCCTTGATCATTTGGCGGAAAAACCACGCACGAAACCGAGCAAAAACACAGGGAATGGACGTCCGAGCGATGGCCAGTGGGGGGTTTCTTAGAAGGCGGGGGCTTCCGAGAAACCCTGGGAGGCTTCTGGGTATCATGCGTTGGCCCAGAACGCCCGACGAGCGTTCGGATGACAGCTATCACAACGATATCAAAGATGACGCCGATCACAATGACCATCGATAACGAAAACAGTAACGGTAACGCTGACGATAGCATTCACAATTTGCAACGAGCACGACGATCACAACGACAACGATCCCAAGAAACCCTCGGGAGGCCCGAATACAGCCCCCAGGTGCCCCAAGACAATTACCAGGGCCCTCAGTTGGGCCAACGTCGGCCCAGAAGGGCCCAGCCCCAAGAGGTTCCCAAGAGGCCCCCACACCGTTCATGCCCCGATGATTACCGGCCTCGAACGTATCTCTATCCCTGAGATTGACACGCCAAAAGGCGATGACAGTCTTAGGGATTCGCCCTCAAAAAATAAGGGAATCCCTAAGATTGGCATCGTGACGAGGAGATGCCCAGCACAGGGATAGGGATATGTTCCAGGCTGGTAAGATGATGCCCCCCCAGCGGCGCTTCGATCGGCCACAGGGGAGCCTCAGGGCGGAGCAAACACGGGAGCGGCCGAATCAGGGTTGATGTGCCTCGTGCCTGTCTTCAGGGAGAGGGAAGTGATCGAATGGAAGGGGGAGGCGGAGGGGGAGGCGGAGGGGGAGGCGGAGGGGGAGGAGGCGGAGGAGGAGGAGGAGGAGGAGGAGGAGGCGGAGGAGGAGGAGGAGGAGGAGGAGGAGGAGGAGGAGGGGGAGGAGGAGGAGGAGGAGCGGAGGAGGAGGAGGAGGAGGAGCTGAGGACGAACTGCTGGAGAAGAAAGAACGGGGCGACGAGTAGGGGCAGAAGCGGCATAGGTCAGAGCAGCAGCTGCAGGAGCAGCACAGCTCGCGTGCGACACGCACCACTCCTCCGAGCTAAAACCCGAGCGCGCGCGAGAGTGATACAAGTCGGAGCGAGGTGGACCCGCCCACGCGAGCCCACTTCAGGTCGTGCACGCGCGGGCTGGCTCGGGGAGAGGAAGCGTCTTTGTGCTGATCTCCTGTTGCCTGCCCTCCTCTTCGCCAAAAGGGTGGGTCCTGGTGTGGGGTGGGGGGGGTTGGCGCGCGCGGCCTCGTGGGGGCCTCTGGGGCGGGGGGGGAGCGTCCGCTGTGGAGCGCAGCGGTGGCCTCGGTGCGGGCTGCACACGGGCGCGCGGCGCACAGGAGTTGGCGCCCGTGTTTGCTGTTCTTTCTGGTGCGGACTGGCAGATGTGGTGCATGCGGGGGCGCGTGGGCGGGCTATCGGTCAAGTACGGGATCACAAGTGCGAGTTCCGGATGTTCGAGTGTGGGTGCTCGCCAGATCTGAAGCCAATGCGAGCTACGACCGGTACGGTCTTTTGAGGCAGCCGTCGTGTGTACGCAGGGTCGATGCGAACAGCTCGTGTGATAAGCACGTCTGGTCAGAGGAGCATCGTGGAATTGCTTTCGAGGCAGGAGAGATATCCACGAGGTGGCAGCGAGGCCATGAGGCTGCTACGAGGGAGCCGCCAGGTAGCTGGTGGGTAGCAATGAGGCGGCCGCGAGATTATTGCGAGATGGCCATCAGACGATCTTGTTGTTGCTGTGGGTAACTGGAACAAGGTGGCCATGTGGCAGGTGTAAGGAGTCTATGTGCCAGTGGGGCAGCCCCCGCGTAGCTGCGATGTAGCTGCAGCGTGGCGCCAGCTTGACCTTCCAGATGCATGCACGAACGCTTTGCAAAAAGCGAGCCATGCGAGCTCGACGAAGCAGAGAATCTTTTTCATCTGCGAAGACCAGGTGGGACTTGCTGGCGTTCTTCAGGTGAGATGTCGTCACGAGGTGTCAACCATGGAGTGTCTTCGGGGCGACAGCTTTCGGGGTGTCTGACGCGGCACCCTGTCTGGAGGGAATCCATAGATGTGTGTGTGTGTGTGTGTGTGGGTGTGTCTGAACAGTGGCCATTACTTTGGGGATTCAGAGAGTGGTCGAGCGCGAAGCAGTCGTGCGAAGGTCAAGCGAGAAGGGCGCTTAGGAAGCGGCGTCTGAGGAGGAACCGCAGCGAAGCGAAAGCAATAACTACCGCATAAACGCAATGCTTTCAAAAGAGGGTGACATGAGGAAGGGTCTGATTGAGAGGCCCATGGCCGCTTTCTGTTCCAGTGACCTGGCGGGATTCGACATTTTGCTCCAGTTCTCCTCAAGTTCCAAGTTGGGGGGACCAGACCCTGGCTTGGATGGGTGCACCCAGGCCCTGATCCAGGGCCAGATGGTTTCGCCAGCGGTCGGCTTCGCCGCGGTCGTCTTTGCCACCGAACCCCAGCGACGACGGCTGGCGAAACCGACCGCCCCGCGAAGACGACGAGGCGAAGCCGACCCTCCAGCCAGGCTGACTCTTGCCGGCATTGGCCCCCTCCAGACCTCGGGGGGACCCAGGACCAGGATCAATCGCTCCAGAGCGTTCTGGAATGCTATCAGAGCGTGCCGGAGCGCTCTGGAACGGCAGCGGTTCCCGATGCATTATCCAGAACCGCAGGATCTCAGAGATCCCCGAGTTGAGCCGATCCAGTTTTGTGTTGGTTTTGCTGGGGCGGGTGGTAATGTGGGGGGGACCTGAATGGGGGGTCAAGAACAGGCCTCTTCGGGGTCCCTTTTGGACCCCTGCTGCCTCCAGAAGGGACCCTAAAGGGCCACTGTACAGTCGGGGCGCTGAAGAAGGAACCCTTTTCCTTTGGGATGGGCCCCGTGTCCCTCAGTTGTTTTGCAGTGCTTGGGTCTCCCTGAGGCTTCCCAGGGAACATCGGAGTTCAGGGCCTCGCTCCTTGTTTAGGGTTCCTCGGGTCAACGCCCCAACTGCAAGGGCTCCTGTGTCTCGGCATCGCTCAGACGTGTGCATTTTTTCTCGGCGGGAGCCATCGAGGACCATCCTGGACCATCGAGCAACAAAAAAAAACGCACGAAACCGAAACATGCACAGGAAATGGACGTCCGAGCGATGGCAAGGTGTTGTCCACCCCCCGCGCCTGATCCCGAGGCGTTGCCTCCTCCTGGCCTCGTTCTGAGGCTGCGCCCCCCTTTTCCTCCCCCATCTCTGGTTAACTCGAGCTTCGCGCGGCCCGCTTAGCTTCGACTGGAAGAGGTGCGTTCTCGACCCGCGGATCAAAAAATCTTGTGTTCACCCCCCACTGAAGGGCCCCCCCCCGTGACCGCCCGCCCGATCCCGGCGTCGTCTCGTGTGCCCTGGGGCCCTCTCCTTCCGCAGGGGCGGGGATGGGCCCACAGGGCGCGCGGGGGAGCCCCGGCACGGGGAGCCGCCCTCCTCCTCCTCCTCCTCTTCCTTTTCC
>CAUYUJ010019076.1:156383-171383 GCA_963575745.1 Prorocentrum cordatum
AACCACCCCTGGCGGCTCCCCTTAGGGGTGCTGAGTATGAGTAAGTCTGTGTATGAGTAAGTCTGTGTATGTGTACGTCTGGGTATGACTAATACTGTGTATGAGTAAGTCTGTGTATGAGTAAGTCTGTATATGAGGATGTCTGAGTGTGAGTGAGTCTGAGTATGAGTAGGTCCGAGTATGAGTAAGTCTGAGTATGAGTAAGTCTGTGTATGAGCAAGTCTGAGTATGTCCGACAGGAGGGGAGGAGAAAAGACGAGGAGGAAGGAGGAGGAGTAGGAGGCGTCCAAGTAATAACAAGAACCCCATCTTAGGATATGGGGAAAACTAGTCTGGGAACTATTTTTGAATATTTTTGTTGACCATTTGGCGTTTTTTTTTTGGGGGGGGGTATTTTTTAGTTTCCGTCGAATCCCCCCGGAGGGGGGACACGCCCGACTTCAGGCTCCTGGGGCTTGCCGCCGTCTTCGGGCCCCCGGGGCCCTCCACGGGCCCCAGGACTGTCTGGGAACGGCTCAGGATGGAGAGCTCGTCCTGGGGGGAGGGGCCCGTGGTCCAGGACCCGTTCCCCTCGGGACCCGCTTCCCCCCATGCTAGAGGGCTTGCTCCTCCTGATGGGCCTGTTTTCCACCACCACCACCATAAGTTGGAGGGGGGGAGGAGGTGGAGGAGGAGGAGGAGGAGGAGGGTGAAGCTGATGCTGCTGATGATGATGATGATGATGATGATGATGATGATGAGGATGATGAGGCTGATGAGGCTGATGCTGATGCTGATGCTGATGCTGCTGATGATGATGATGATGATGATGATGATGAGGATGATGCTGATGCTGCTGATGATGATGATGATGATGATGATGATGATGATGAGGAGGAGGAGGAGGAGGAGGAGGAGGAGAGGGAGAAGGAGGAGGACCCCCTCCCCCTCCAACTTATGGTGGTGGTGGTGGACAACAGGCCCATCACCTCCCTGCCAACTATATCTTCGCCGCCTCGTCACGCCTCGTCAAGAGCAGACTCCTGCGTCGAGCGTCCGTGGCTCCGCCAGACTGTGCCGCTTCCCTGCCGCACCGCGAGGTTGGCAATGTTCTGACAACCCTGATGTTCATCGCCCACTGCTACGTGCAGGACGTGTGCGCTCCCACTCGCACTCACCCTCGCAAGTATCGGGGGTGGACAGAACCCCCAACAGTGACACGTCGATTAGTGAATTGTCCGTTTTCGGTTCTCGAGAGGGCGCCGTGGCCGCTATTTTCAAGGCTTGCGCCCGCCAGGTTTGGGCCTCAGGTCGTTTTCACTAAACCACGTTTTACTAAAGGGGGGTCTATCCATCCCCGAAAGTACACAGCTGGCGCGAGGAACCGGAGCAACCCTGGCTTGGGAGACGTGCGCTCGCGGTCTTCGTGCTTTGGGCCGATCTTTGGGGGAGCGGGCCTCTGGCGAAGGGCTAACGCTCTTGACCTGCATTCTTGCGGCCCTGTCGGGGAGGGTCTCAGAGGCGCCTGAGCCCTCCTTGGGACGCGTCAGATCGCTGGTAGTGCTCCCCTGACCGCCCCAGAGATTGTCAAGATAGACGAGGAGGGCCCTAGAGGCTCCAAGATGACCCCAAGAGCGCCACAAGAGAGCCCCACGAGAACCCACTGCTGGCACAACCACTCAGTTTTCGCCAGCGTGGGCTCGAAACAGTAGGTTCCTGCATTCTTATGTGCAGGATACGTGGTGCAAGAAATGTGGTGCAAGGCATGCAGTCTAAGCTTTGTGGTGTAATCCACGTGGTGTAAGCTTTGTGGTGCTTTGTGTGCTATGTAAAGCATGCGATGTGATATGTATGGTGTGAACGTTACGGTGCAGGGTGTGTGAATGTGTGGTGCAAGGTACGTGTTGTAAGCTATGTGGTGTAAGTTAAGATGTGTAAACCATGTGGTGTATATTATGAAGTGTACGCTATGTGGTGGAATCTGAGTGGTCCAATGTATTTTGTGTAAGGTAAACCGTGGGGTTTTTGATTCTGTCTCTCACATACTACCCCACCTTTCAACCATGTCGCATGCTTCCTCTTCTGTCCAGGAGGCGCTCGCCAGCTTCCTCGTGTCTGCGCCTGCCGAGCCCCAGCAGAAGAAGCCGCGGGATGAGACGGGGGAAGGTCTGAGTTCAGATAATAAGAAGTTGGTGGAAGTCTTGACGCAAGTCATCGACGACCGGATGGGACAACAGGCGGAGAAGATCGACCGTGCACTCGGTGCCATGGCGCAGGCCACGGACAAGCAGTTCACGGACCTGCGCAAGGAGATCGATACCGAGAAGAGGGCCCGAAAGGCATTGGAGGATGAGATGAGGAAAGAGTTTGCAGAGATCAAACAGGGCGCCTCCAAGCGTGCCAACTCCATGCCACCCACCATCAAGGACCCGACCTTCGCCCCCACCTATGTGGACGTGAAGGGTTGGTGCGAGTACGCAGAGCGGATGCAGAAAGGTCTCACGAGGCCTGAGGCTGAGGCCTTATATAACCTGCTCTTGAACCAGGTGCCTGAGCAGATCAAGCAACATGTGGGGCCCATCCAGTTGCGTGGCCCTAAGAACTATTCGATGCGCGTGAAGATCGATCCCTCAGTCGTCCAGGAGATCCACGGGGTTTGGAAAGAGTATTTTGGGACTGGGGCGGCGGACCTCCCAGGCAAGGGCCGGCCTTTCGTCACTGCCGAACGCCCTCCCGACGTGCAGCGCAAGTACAGGCTGTTGGGGAAGCTCAAGCAGTTCATCATAGGAAAGCTGCCGAACCGCAAGGTGAAGTGCTTTTGGGCCCCCGACTATGCCATTTTCTTGGAGGAGGGGGGTGAGGGGAACGAGTCTTACTTGGCCCGCGTCGCAGATGGGGACGACATCGCGTGGGACCCGGTAGCTGTGGAGCTGCTTGGGGGGGAGCAAGGAGGAACTCAGCAGGCAGGTGCGCGCCATCAGGTGAGATCGCCCCACTGCACCTGGGGGCACAACTGCGGGGCTCAAGCATCTTGGGGTAGCTACTTGAAATGCGAACCGTTTTTCATTCGATCGAGTGGACGAGATGCTCTCCGAGGTTGATGCGAAAATCGGGCGCAACATTTTGTTGGTTCAGGAGGTGAGCTTGGCCTGAAGATCCGGACGTTCCTGGTGGGAGCATTTTGCACGCGGCGGGGTACTACGCTGTCATTTTGATCCCTGCGGAGATTGCAATAGATTTGCGATGGAAGCATCATTCACAGATCTGCACCACGGCGATAATCGGAGTGCTTGGTGTCATCTCAGTTTATTTCCCAGAGAGTTCAAAAGGCCCGGGGCCATTTGACGAATGTTGTCCTGAAGTCTCATCGAGCATACGTAAAGCGTATCGCTCTGGTGCGAAACATATTTTGCTTGGGTGCGACGCGAATGTTGAGGTTGAGCCTGGCGTTGAGGGTGTGGCAGGGCCATCCGCTGCCCGCCCATGCTCACACGAACAGGGCGCCATCGATCGCCGTCGCACCTTGTGCAACTTGTGCAGGGCCCGCAAGATCCGCGCGAGCAACACTTGGGTGCAGCAGACTGATTTTACCACTCGTCAGCCGTGGTTGGCCTCTGGCAGGCGGACTCAGTTGGATTATATCTTCGTGAGTCAGCACTTGAGGTGTCGAGCTGGGGTGAGGAATGATGGGCGTTGCTTGGATCCTCACCATTTCCCCGTGTTTTGCATTATCCATGGGGAAGAATCGTTGGTTGCCAGGACGTGTTTATCATAGACATTGCGCGGTTGGACGCCGCTCTCTGGAGAGGCGCAGGACCAATGCAGCATTGGAGTCATGGGAAAATTGCAGCTAGATGGGACATCAGCTGGTGTCTTTCTTCAGCCAGCGGCATCTCTCAACGATGTCGAAGCGGCTGTGGTATCGGTGGCCATTTCCTCGCCTCGCACGACAGGGGCATCTTCGACAGCGCAGTCTTGCCGGAAACCGGACTCACTGCGGGAATTGCGAATTGCGATTCGGGCAGCCTCGACGCCAGAGGAAAAGAAGAGGCTAAGAAGAGTTGATCGAACATTGAAGGACAAATGGCGCCGGACCAAACGGCAACATGACATGTCACGTTGGAGGATTATGAAACCGAAACCGGGCATTGCAACTCTTGAGTGTGACGGCGCGCCGACAGCGGACCGGACTTTACGGCTGCAAGAGCTTCGAACCATTGTTTGGCTAAGTACTACGATGAGTCGATGACAGCAGAGAAGCAGGGCTACTTCGAGGGCGCGTTGAAAAGTGCAGCTGTTTCGAGCAAGCTGGATGGGCGACAATGCCCGCGCATCGCAGTTGCCCATGTGCTTCGCGCGCGGGCCAAGCTGAGGAAAGGAACGGCGCCTGGCGGGGGGTCCGACGTAGTGGTTGAAATGCTTCACGCGCCCCCGATCATAGCTGTTTACTTGGTGGCGTCCCTGTGTCAACGCCGACTTGAGGAAGCGCGTCCAGAGGTCATCAGCGGATGGCGAGACAGATTGCTGGTCTTTCTTGCTAAGGTTTTTCTAACCATGCAGGTTGCGACAATTCCGGGGCATTTCTTTATTGGCTGTTCTTGCTCAGTGGTGCATGGCTGTGTTGATCATGCGTGCGCGTGAGACGCCCAGGCCGCGATCTTGAGAAGCTTGTGCATTTTCGGTTTTGAGCCGCAGATGTCCACGGAGTTCATCGCTGCGCCACTGGCGCACTGGCCTGGCCGCGCGGCGGAATGGAAGGGGTCCGAAAGATTAATCATCTTCAACCGAGATGTAGCCAATGCCTTTGATAACATGTCCACGGAACTCACGGCGAAGGCAATGGCAGCAGGTGGAGTTCATCCCGGTGTGATTGCTGCCATAGTGTCGGAAAGCTTGCACCTTCGTTGCCGCCCTCGGATTCAAGGCGTCGCGCTGGGCCAGGGCGCGCCCTTCGCGATGTGTGCTCGCCAAGGCGGCATGGAAAGCGCTTTCGCTTGGAATTCTGTCATGTTCATGATCTTTGGCTTGGTCGTCAACGTCTGGGAAGAGCCCGGGCGCGGAGTGATTCTCAACGGACGCCGCTACGCGCATTTAGTATGGGCGGACAACGCATGGTTGCTTGCTTCCTCTCCTGGCGACATGCAGAAACTGATCAAAAGCCTGGCGGATGTTTTCAATGATTTGGGCTTGCAATGGAAATGTGACTCCCTCATGTTCCTCGACTCCCACTCGGATGATTCTGGTTCCAACGTGTCCTTGTCCACCTCCGTGGACGGACTGCCCACTTGCGTGCCCGGCGTCGCTGGCGTGGAAGCGTTGGGGACATGGTTGGATGGCAAAGGCAGGGCGAACCCGGCCGTCGCTCACCGACTCAGCTGCGCGACGGCCGCATTTTGGAGTCAGAAGGAGCTGTTCATCGACAAATGCTTGCCTTCATGTGCTCGTCTGAACAATTTCGCAGATAGAGTAGTCCCGTGTGCGCTGTGCGGCTCTTCAGGTTGGACGTGGTCTAAAGCGCCCTGCTGGAGACTACAGGGGCGGGGCCGGATGCTGCGACTTATCCTACGGGCCCGCCCGCGATCCGAAGAAGAGTGGCTACTTTGGGTAGAGCGTGCAACTCAACGCAGTCGAACTATCTACAAACTGTGGGGCACCCCTCAGTTGTTGAGAAATACTTGCGCAACCTCCACAGGTTCGCCGCGACGGTGGGTGGCAGCCGCGCTCAGCGACTCCCCATCTTCATAGCCGACGCCATCACGTGGCGTGACGCGACCTGGCGGAGGCAACGTCAGCGCGATGGTCAACGTGGGCGAGCTGACGCAGGCAGGTGGCGGCATGTTCCGATCGGAGAGGCCTTCATCGGAAATGGGGCTCCCCTCTCGTGTGCCACTATGGCCAACGCTGGGTGCATCGCACTTCTGCGAAAGATTGGTCCTCCACGAGGCCGGCGTTCATAGAATCCGCTTTCGCGATGATTGGCTGCCAGCGCAGCTTGAAAGAGCAGCGTGAACCACCTGAATCCAAGCTTACTCGCAAGAGAGCGCGGGTCGTGATTGACCTCCCGGCGCAGTGGGGGGCGCCGCTGAACCAAGCAGTGCCGATAGAGATATTCGGGGACTCGGCCGTGGTTGTCGCGTGGATCAACGGCGCGGCCCAGGTGGATACTTGGGGCTTCATTCCAGCTGTATCAAACATCATGGAAATATTGCACACATCCTGGACGAGCGAGCACATCGTTCCGCGACTGCGACATCTTCCCTGGTGTAGACACGTGCACGGAGAACTCAACGAGGAGGCCGACGCTATGGCGACGAAGGCACTGGGGCAAAACACCCGCAATATCGAGTTCAACGGTGACATTGCTGCCATTGCCCTGCCTATGTGCATCAAGGTGTTTTTCGATGGTGGACGGCGGAGTTCTGTAGCATCCTACGGGTGGGTACTATATGGTGCTTTTCGCTACGAACGCGATGGGTCACCAGCATGGGTGCGAGTTTGCGCCGGATCACATGTTCTTGGTGGCGTCATTTCGATGCAGGCTGAGTTGTGCGGGTCTATTGCAGCAGTTGGGGTCGCCAGTGCTTTCGCGAGCGGCGCTCTGAGTGCTGAAATGATCCGTAGCAGCTGCTGTCGCGTATTCGAGGCGGTTTAATGAGGAGCGTATCGGCGAAGGGACACCCTTCGTGCAGCCTGAAACAAGCAAGCAAGCAATGTGGTGCACTGTGCGGTTTCTACCTATGTGCTGCAAGTGCATATTTGGGTGCAAGCTAAGTAGTACAATATATGTGGTGCAATTAATTTCTGTTCGCAGTGAGTTGCCCACTCCACTGCTCGTGCAAACATCCCACCCGCCCACCCGCAACTTGGTCTGCACAGTATCTTAAGACCGTGACGGTGGGTACCACATGGCACTTGGCAACAACAGCGACGCCGACGACGACAGCGACAACGACGATGACGACGCCGCCGACAACGACTACGACGACACCGACGACGTTTCCAACGACTTCGACGACGCCGACGCCGACAACGACGACGACGACGACACCGACGACGACGACGACGACACCGACGCCGACGACGACGACGATGACAACGACGACGACGATGACGACGCCGACGACGACGATAACGACGACACCGACGACGACGACGTCAACGACGCCGACGACGACGACGTCGACGACGACGACGGCGGCGACGGCGACGACGCCGACGTCGACGACGACGAAGACGACAACGACGCCGACGCCGACGACGACGACGAAGACGACGACGACGTCGCCAACGAAAACAACGAGGAAGGAGGGAGGACGACGACGGCGACAACGACGACAACGACGAGGGAGGAGGGAGGACGGCGACGACGCGAATGACGAAGAATGGGGAAGGACGGCGACGCCGACGACGGCAACGACGAGGTAGGAGGTTAGACGACGACGACAACAACGACGACGACGACGGCGACGAAATAGGAGGGACGACGACGAGACGCCGACGACAGATGACGACGACGACGAGGGAGGAGGAGGAAGGACGATCACGGCGACGACGACGACGGAAACGACCACGACGCCAAAGAGGACGACGACGACGAACACGAGGAAAGACAGAGGACGATGTAGGCGACGACGACGACAACGACGCGGGAGGAGGGAGGACGGCGACGACGACGACGACGACGCAAGAGCGCACGCGCATGCTTTTGTTGAAAATCCGTGTTGCGAGACCTTGGGTTTGTGTAGTTTTTTGGACACGATTTTGAAACCCTTCCGAAACCGATGGGTTTTGAAGGTTTTCGGAATACGCGCGCGACGACGCGCTCGTCTGCACTTCGTCCGATTTTTTGTTCAGGGGATTCTCGCGACGGCACACGCGCAAGGGCGTTCGACAGATTTCGACATGAGCGCGCACGAAGCCCGTTTGGTAGTATTTTGTGAAAGTCTTGAAGAACCTATGGTTTTCTTAAGATGTCGCAGGAGCTTTCGCGGAAGTTTTTTTAGCAATTCTGTGTTGCGAAACCCTGTGTTTTTGTATGTTTTTTGGAAACTCGATTGCGAACTCCTTCCCGCAGCGAAGGTTTTTGAAGGATTTCGGTATGCGCGCGCGACGACGCGCGCGTGTGCACTTCGTCACGTTTGTTGCAAGGGATTCGGGAAAAAGTGTTATGTTAGAACAACAAATGTCACCGCATATCGTTTGACAAGGGAACCTCATGGGGGGAAACCGGCCTAGCTGGGATGGTATGATTTCATATGTAGGATGGACGAGTGTGCATACTAGGTATATACATATATATATATATATATATATATATATATATATATATATATGTGTATATATGTATACATGTATATGTATGTATGTGTATATATATATATGGAATCATATTATCCCAGGGGGAACCGATAAGTCCGGGGGGGGGGGTAGAGTCTATTCTTTTTTTTAAAAGGAGAATCCACTCTGCTGAACTTGAAGTCGTCATCTCCACTGCTCGCGCAAACATCCCACCCACCCACCCGCAACTTGGTTTGCAAAACCGGTTAAGACCGACTACGACGACAGTGACGACAACGACTAGGACGACACCGGCGACGTCTTCGACGACTTCGACGACGACAACGACGGCGACGACGACGAAGACGACGACGACGCCAACGAACGCGACGACGATGAAGGAGGAAGGACGACGACGGCGACAACGACGACAACGACGACAACGACGAGGGAGGAGGGAGGACGGCGACGACGCGAACGACGACGAAGAAGGGGGGACCGCGACGCCGACGACGACAACGACGAGGGAGGAGGGAAGACGACGACGACAACGACGACGACGACGGCGACGAAATATGAAGGACGACGACGAGACGCCGACGACGGACGACGACGACGACGTGGGAGGGGGAGGAAGGACGACCACGGCGACAACGACGACGGAAACGACCACGACGCCAAAGAGGACGACGACGACGACGGACACGAGAAAAGACAGAGGACGACGTAGGCGACGACGACGACGACGACGCGGGATGAGGGAGGACGACGACGACGACGCAAGAGCGCGCGCGCACGTTTTTGTTGAAAGTCCGTGTTGCGAAACCTTGGGTTTTTGTAGTTTTTTGGACACGATTTTGAAACCCTTCCGAAACCTATGTGTTTTGACGGTTTTCGGCGTACGCGCGCGACGACGCGCGCGTTTGCACTTCGTCCCGTTTTTTTGCAGAGGATTCTCGCGACGGCACACGCGCAAATGGCGTTCGACAGATTTCGACATGCGCGCGCGAAACCCGTTTGGTAGCATTTTGTGAGAATCTTGAAAAAAACAATGTTTTGCTTAAGATTTCGCAAGAGCTCGCGCGGAAGTTTTTTTAGCAAATCATTGTTGCGAAACTATGTGTTTTTGTATGTTTTTCGGAAATTCGATTGCGAAATCTTTCCGGTACCGAAGTTTTTGAAGAATTTCGGCATGCGCGCGCGACGACACGCGCGTGTGCACTTCGTCCCTTTTTTTGCAAGGGATTCGCGAAAAAGTGCTATGGCTATGTTAGAACAGCAAATGTCACCGCACAGTGTTTTTTACAAGGGAACCTCAGGGAGGGGGAACCCGGCCTGTCTGGGATGATATGGTTTCATTTTTAGGATGGACGAGTGTGCGTAATATATATATATATATATATACATATATATATGCAATTATTCTATCCCAGGGGGAAGCGATAATTCCGGGGGGGGGGGTAGAGTCTATTCTCTTTGTAGAAAGGATAATTAATCTTTGACCGTCTTGAAGCTGTCCTCTCCACTGCTCGTGCAAACATCACACCCTCCCACCCGCAACTTGGTCGCAAGACTTCTTAAAACAAGACCGTGACGGTACGTACCACATGACACTTGGCCACGACGCCGACGCCGACGACGACAGCGACAACGACGACGACGGCGCCGCCGACACCGACTACGACGACACCGACGACGTTTCCAACGACTTCGACGACGACAACGACGACACCGACGACGACGACGACGACGTCAACGACGCCGACGACGACGACGACGACGACGACGGCGACTACGACGACACCGACGACGTCTCCGACGACTTCGACGACGACAACGACGCCGACGACTTCGAAGACGACGACGACGTAGCCAACGAAAACGACGACGAGGGAGGAGGAAGGGCGACGACGGCGACAACGACGACAACGACGACAACGACGAGGGAGGAGGGAGGACGGCGACGACGCGAACGACGAAGAAGGAAGAAGGACGGCGGCGCCGACGACGACAACGACGAGGGAGGAGGGAAGACGACGACGACGACGACGACGGCGACGAAATAGGAGGGACGACGTCGAGACGCCGACGACGGACGACGACGACGACGAGGGAGGAGGAGGAAGGACGACCACGGCGACAACGACGACGGAAACGACCACGACGCCAAAGAGGACGACGACGACGGACACGAGAAAAGACAGAGGACGACGTAGGCGACGACGACGACGCGGGGGGAGGGAGGACGGCGACGACGATGACGACGACGACGCAAGAGCGCGCGCGCACGCTTTTGTTGAAAATCCGTGTCGCGAAACCTTTTGTTTTTGTAGTTTTTTGGACGCACGATTTTGAAATCCTTCCGACACCGATGGGTTTGGAAGGTTTTCGGCATACGCGCGCGACGACGCGCGCGTTTGCCTTTCGTCCCATTTCTTGCAGAGGATTCTCGCGACGGCACACGCGCAAGGGCGTTCGACAGATTTCGACATGCGCGCGCGCGCGAAGCCCGTTTCATAACATGTTGTGAGAATCTTGAAAAAAAAAACCAATGGTATTCTTACGATTTCACAAGAGCTCGCGCGGAAGTTTTTAGCACATCAGTTTTGCGAGCCCCTTTGTTTTTGTAGGTTTTCCGGAAGCTCGATTGCGAACTCCTTCCGGCACCGAAGGTTTTTGAAGGATTTCGGTATGCGCGCGCGACGACGCGCGCGTGTGCACTTCGTCTTATTTTGCGCAAAGGATTCGTGGTGGACAAGTGTTATGTTAGAACAACAAATGTCACCGCATCGTGTTTTTTTACAAAGGACCCTCACGGGGGGGGGGCGCCCCCCTGGGATAGTGTAAATTCATGTTTAGGATGGACAGGTGGTCATAATCAAATATAATGTACATACCCGAAAAGGGGGAGTGATAACGCCGGGGTGGGGGGGGGTAGATCCTATTCTGTTTTTAGACAGGATAATGAAGTCATGCTCACCAGTGAATGGCTAACTCCATTGATCGCGCAATCATCCCACCAACCCACCCGCAATTTTGTTTGCAAAACCCATGTGGCGGCGATTGCGATGACTGCTTGGCGCTGGCTGGCGCATCGCTGCGGCCGCGCTAGCGCGCGCAGGCTCGCGCGCAAAGTGGTTAGGTAGTCTGGCGCCACCGACGCGGCCGCGGTGGCGCTGACCGCTGGGGATCCCAGCGCGTCTTGCAGGCTGTGCTGACGCGCGGGCACTTCAGTGCGAATCGGTGGCTCGGGCGGGCGCGGTGTCATGGCGACGTCGACAACGGCAGACACGATGATGATGGTAACGATGCTGGTGACGATGGTAGCGATGACGACAGAAAAATGCCAACCACATCGCCGATGCTGTTTTCGCCGACGAAAATGATGGTGTCCACATGTCGGCGACGAAGGTTTTGGAACGATTTCGACATGCGCGCGCGGTCGACGGGCTTGAGTGGCCCGCGTGGCGTTACTCGACAGGGAACGTGCCGCCCCCGCCCCCCCCCATTCCTCCCAGCAGGCGCGCAAAAAAAGGCGTTCGCGTGATTTCGATATGCGTTCGCGAGTGGCCCGCTTGGTCGAATTTCGTTTGGGGGCAAACGACATGGAAAGTTGTGGTCTTCGCACGAATTCTCAAGAAAGGGCGCGCGCGCATTTTTTTGCAAAGTCCTGCTGCGCTGTCGTTTTTTTTTTTTTTTTTTTTTTTTTTTTTTTTTTTTGGCACGTGATCGGGAATTTCGATTTTGCAATTCTTACGCAACCGGTTCTTTGATGGATTCCGGCATACGCGCGCGACCGCGCGCGCGTGTCGCGTGTTTGCCCGGGATGTTTGAGCATGCGTGGTTGTGGATTTACGAGTACGCGCAGTTGTATTTGACAGGGGTGACGGGGGGCCGTGCCTATGAGCGAATTGCCAAAACAAACCAGGCGGGACCCCCCTCCCTATGGGGCCCGCAGCTCATGTCATTGTTTCGACCAGGTCGCTGGCGTTCTGTAGCAGCATATCGCTCGAGCACCCGAAGGGCTTCAAATCGTGAGATTTTGGGCGGGGGCCTGGTCTGTTAGTGTGTAGCGAGGGAGCCCCGAGCGGGAACCCCCTCCCTATGGGGCCCGCACATCACGTTAATATTCCCAGCGGGCCAGTGGTGCACTGCAGGAGGCATCGCTTCTGAGCGTCCCAGGTCGGCAAATCGTGAGGATGTCTCGAGCGGGGGCTTCGTCAGTGAGTGGATGGCGGGGGGATTTCTGGCGGGAGCACCCTTCCTTATTCGGCCCGCGGAACACGTAGGTAATCTGAGCGGGTCATTTGCGCACTGTACCAAGCATAGCATTTGACCACCCCAATGGCGCAAATCGTGAGGATGTGTCGAGTGGGGGCTTCGTCCGTGAATGCACGGCGATGAAGTCTCGGGCGGGAGCCCCCTTCCAATGTGGCCCGCAGATCATGTTGGAAATCCGAGCGGGTCACTGGCATGTTGTAGCAGGCGTAGCGCTGGAGCACCTCAGGGACGCAAATCGTGAGCATGTCTCGAGTGGGGGCGTCGTCGGCGAGTGTATAACGAGGAAGTCTCGAGCGGGAACCCCCTCCTTAAAGTGGCCCGCGCATCATGTTGGCAATCCGAGCGGGTCACTCGCGTATTGTACCAGGCATCGCGGTTGAGTACCCCGAGGACACACATCGCGAGGATGTCTCGAGCGGGGGCCTCGTTTGTGAGTGTATAGCGAGGAAGTCTCGAGCGGGATCCCCTGGGGCCCGCAGGTCCAGCACGCCCCACAGGTCGCACAATTCCCACGGGCCCCACAGGTCTCAAAAGTCCCACACGGCGCATCTTGGTATCCTCGTTTTTTGCATCATCATCATCATCATCATCATCATCATCATCATCATCATCATCATCATCATCATCATCATCATCATCATCATCATCATCATCATCATCATCATCCATCATCATCATCATCATCATCATCATCATCATCATCATCATCATCATCATCATCATCATCATCATCATCATCATCATCATCATCATCATCATCATCATCATCATCATCATCATCATCATCATCATCATCATCATCATCATCATCATCATCATCGCTAGAAGTCGGTGAAGACGAGTTTGATTCGCATCATAAGGAGATTCTCGTGCGGGGCTTTTCCGTCGGAGTACTCTTTGTTGGCAGGGCGGCGAATCTGTGTGATGCAGGCCCGCGGGGCAGGTTGGTACTCCGGGCGGGGGCCATCGGTGCAGAGTGTGCAGCAGCAGGCACAGCTCCTGAGCACCTCGAGGCGGCAATTCGTCATGACGTCTCGAGCGGGGGCCTCGTCTGTGCGTGAACTGCGACGGCCTCTGGCGATCACGCTACCGGTGGGCGCAGCACTCGAGCGCCCCAAGGGGGGGCCAAGCCGTCAGGCTGTCTTGAGCAGGGGCCTCGCGTGTGGATGCAGTGGCGAGGAGGCCTCGAGCGGGAACCCCTTCCCTGCGTGGCCTGTGTTCTCAGCAGGTGTAGGGGGAGGAGGAGGAGGAGGAGGAGGAGGAGGAGGAGGAGGAGGAGGAGGAGGAGGAGGAGGAGGAGCAGGAGGAGGAGGAGGAGGAGGAGGCGGAGGAGGAGGAGGAGGCAGCACTACGTGGTGCAAGCTAGACCGTAGGTAGCACGAGGCGCACACGGGAGGGCACTGGGCGGGCACGAGGCGCCCACTTGGGGGGCACGGGCGGGCACGGGGCAGATAGCTGGGACCCCCACCCCGAGCAGCTGGGACCCCTCCCCTGTGTGTGTGGGTGTGGGGGGGCCTGGCGGTCACAGTGCGGAAGCCTGGAGAGCCCTCCCAGTTACTAGTCTTTTGTCGGCGGCGAGCTTGGGGGGGGGAAGTGAAGGGGGAAGGGGCGGGCCTTCTCAGAAGTCCCAGGAACCCTCCGGCCGTTTGAAGAGTTTTCTCAGCTTTCCCCAGAGATGCAGGAAAAACTCTCAGAAGGCCAGAGGCCTTCTGAGGAGACCCGCCGCTTTCTGAGAAGGCCTTCTTTCAGGAGGGGAAAAAACACACAGACACAATTAATCGGCGATTTCCCAGAACATATGGGAACATATGGGAAGTGGGGGGGAAGACAAAAACCCAGAACATATAGGAAAAATATGGGGAATCCTTTCATTTGTGTGTATTTATTTGTGTGTCCTGGGGCCCCTTCATTCTTCTCCTTCTCACTCTCCCCCCTCGCTCGCCGCCGAACTTAGCGCACAAGTGAGCGACGCAGGAGAACGGGGGCGTCTGCCCCGACATTGGCGCGTAAGCAGTCCGCGTATACAGTCGGGGCCCTGAAGAAGGAACCCTTTTGGTTGGGGAGGGGCTCCGCGTTCCTTAAGTGTTCCTCACCTTGCCTCAGGTTTTCCTTATGCTTTCGATGGGAAGTCGAAGTTTAACTTGTGGAAAAAAGGGGCCTCGTTCCTTATTTAGGGTTCCTTAGGTCAACGCCCCGACTGTAGTCGCGATCAAGCGCCCTCGAATCCAATATAGCGTTCCGCGCTGGCGGCCCGCGTAAGCCACAGGTCGCCATGTCATCTCGCGTAAGACCCGTTGCGCTTCGTCGCTCGAGTGAGAATCCCGTGGTGCAGGCGCTGCTTCTGGAAAGGCTGACAGAAAGTCAGGGACGCACAGCCAGCTTCTCAGCCGAAGCTGGTTCCAAGGTGGTCTCGGAGAAGCGGATTAGCCTCTGAACACGCCCTCAGAGTGGCCCTACCACATT
>CAUYUJ010019076.1:176383-188146 GCA_963575745.1 Prorocentrum cordatum
GAGCAACACAATGGTGAAGGCAAGAAGTACATTGAGGCGCTGGCAAAATCGTTCCAAGAGACGGCCAACAAGAAGAAACAACCAGCCGGGCCAGATGTCGAGCGAGAGCAACATCTTCACCATGCAGGCGTCCAGGCCAGGAAAGCTAGGGAGGCATTGGATTACGCCGTCAAGCAAGAACCTATATGCCAGGAGTGGTTGGAAACAACTAAAACAGATATTCTGGAGAAGGCAAGGCTGGCAGCGGAAGCGGAGGCGCAACATCAGCTACTGCTTAAACAATCGCTCAAGGAGCAAGAGCCGCAGCAAAAGGAGGCAGCAACAAAGATCAATCTGTCGAGTTTGCTGTCGATCGAGGACGACGGTGACATCGAGCGTATCATCGCCTTCGACGACGGTGAGGTCTTCAAACAGGAAGAATACGGCATTAGCCCAGAAGAAGTGGAGCAATGACAAACCGATAAGAAAGGGCTGCTGCGGGAAGTATGTAAGCTCATTGGGCAAGCGATTCGGCCGTCAGCAAAAGAGTTGGAAGAAAGAAGGCGGAACATGGAAGCACTGCGTACGCGCATGGTTGCCAAAAGTGAAGGACCCAAGAAAGAGCACAAGTAGGAGGAGAACCAGCGGCAGCGGATGAACCACGAGATGGAGAGGCTGGAGACCAACATATGTCAACACCAGCAGAAGGGGCAAGCCTGCAGCCAGAACAAGTGGAAGTTACGCAGGAGGACATCGACAACATTTTGGAGAACAGCAGAGCCAAGCAAGCAGCATCGGGTACACAGCGTGGGTAAGAAGAAAGTACACAGGAAACACTACAACCGGAAAGTATCCGAGAGCATCGACGGTACCAGAGAGAAGAAGCATAACCATGGGAATATGACTTTCTACTTGGCAAATCACACCAAGTGGAATGACACGGCATACGCGTCCCTCGCAGATGAACACATGGAGAACATAGGCATATATTTTGGGGATTGAGACACATCTGCGGGATGGAAAGTTGTTGGAGGCACAAGCGAAGTTGCAACAAGCGGGCTGGCAATGCACATCAAGCCCAGCATTGCCTAAAGCGCGGGATGGAGCACTGGGACATGGTGGAGTATGGGTACTAAGTCGTGCTGGGCTACATACGCGTGTACAATACCCTTGCATAGCAGGGATCAACGGTGAGGCGCAGTTCTATGGCGCTCAGTGGGTGGCAAGGACACTCAGGGACTGGTAGGTACCAACGGTTTCATTCTAATGAAATGGCAGGATTTCTTAGGACGGATTGCAAGCATTGCTTGGTGATGGGGGATTGGAATTTGCCACCGCAACAGTTGTGGAATTCAGGTTGGCCAACATATGTACGCGGGGCCATTGTGCAAGCGCCAGGTGCTTTCACAAACTCAGGAGGGCAAGGGCGTATCCTAGACTACGGTGTGGTATCAGAGGAATTGGCAGCCTCGGTTGAACTCGAACTTGACCTTCGAGGACCCTGGGTCCCACATGTTGGCATCAAGGGCACCTTGAACATAGCCGGGGAGAACCTGCAGGCGCGGATGTTGACACCCGTGGAGCCGTTATAATTAAAGCGAGCCCATGGACCTGATTTGCCATGGGATCTTTCCGAGGTCACGAGCCCCCAGAGCCTGCAGCGGACTACAGTGTTTGGAGGGGGGCCACCAGCGCCGACCTCAGCCCAAAGTACGCGCAATTTTGTAAGCAAGCAGAAGGCCTCCTTTTAAATAGGGCCTGTCGAATTCCAACAGAGCAGCGCGGAGAGAAGATCGCCCCAGGGATCGACTTACGGACGTTCTCCAAGGGGAACCTCCAGGTCGCCTCGGGCTATCAAAAGCGGCGTGTTTCTGGGAGGGGGGGGGGTCGGGCCCAGGCTCCAGGAGCTCTACGCGTTGGGCAAAAGAGGAAAAGGAGAGAAGAAGATAGACCAGGGGAAGGCCATCTGCAGACAGCTCGCCGCATGGGCACGCGACCCAGATGTGGCCACTAACGTGGTCCAGCTCCCAGAGACGGTGCAGGGCGTGCGCCAGAAGCTGCTGGCGGACATGCGAGCTCCGCCAGGGGGGCCAGATCAAATCAAGAATATGCCGGACGACTCGAAACAGATCCTCGCCAAAGTTCGTTTAGCAGCCATGAAGGAGAATAGTGAGGGCTTCGCAAAGTTCACGCAGCAGAGCCTCGACGCAGGGGCAAGTTGGGCCCGCCAGTTTTCCAGGACTTGGCAACGACCTGAAGCTTCCTTGGGAATCGAGATTGGCCCTGGCGGGCTGGAGTTGGTGGAGCCGTTGGCCGTTATGCGCGAGAAGGCCCACAGATGGGCTAAACTCTGGAGCGGGACCGTAGGGCAGCAGAAGCAGACCTTCCCCGCATGGCTGCGACAGCTTAGGCGGAGGACCAGGGGGGCAGGATGGGAACCCCTTGCCAGAGATGACCACGAGGAACATGATACAGGGCATGAGATATTTCAAAGAGCATGCAGGACTAGGAGCAGACCCATGGAACCCACGTGGATGGCTTCAATTACCCCAAGAAGGTAAACGAGGCCTCCTAGAAGTCCTCCAGCAAGTTGGAACGGAACTCGCTTGGCCTGAACAGACACTGATTTATGCTGTAACTATGGCCCCGAAGCCCCCTTCCAGGGGGGGATTTGCCCATCGCGCTCACACCTGGCCCATGTAGGCTATGGGGCATTCTGAGGAAGCAGCCCGTCACCACCTGGGAGAGGCAGAAAGCAGGTTTCTGGGATTCGGCGGTCAAAGGTAGCAGCCCACTGAGGGCGGCTGTCCTCAGGCAGCTAAAAGCTGAATCATGCGGTCTCCTGGGCATCAACTGGATCCAGTTCCTTTGGGATGCAGAGAAGTTTTACGATCTCATCCAACCCTCAACGTTGGCGAGTTTGGCTCACTCCTTGCAGTGCCCACTCGTCCGTTTCTACCTGGCGCTCCTGCAACATACTGCAGGCAGGTGGTTGGCAGTGGGCAGGTTTCTATCATATAATGTGCATTCAAACAACTCGACCATTGCGGGATGTATGCAGAATGTTGCTTGGTCGCGCATGTGCATGCGGGGTGCGATGGATGAACTACACAAGAAGTGCCCGCCGCCCATGCATCAGATTGGAACCTGGGTGGGTGGCTTGGCGCAGCTAAATATTGAGAGCCATCGTGCAGTACTAACACAAGCAACCTCAGTGGCAGCAGTTATTGTCAGATCCATGATGGGAAAGAGGCTTGATAATCTCCAAGAAATCGGTTGCGCTAGCCAGTGCCCCGCAGCTCAGATCCGATCTCCGCCAGAAGATCAAGGAGATGAACCCCGCCGTCAGTGTGGAGACAAAAGGCCAGGGGCCTGGGGGTCGACGTCACCAGCGGGGCTAGGAGACAAGGGGTAATCAAAGCTAATCAGAAGAAAGGCTCCCAGAGAGCCAGAGCGGTCAAGTTCTTGGGTAGAGTGGCCCGAGAGGCCGACAAGTTAGTCAAGGCGGGGCACAGGCCCCAGGTCTCTTGGGGGGCGGTCGCCATGGGCTTTGCGCCCACGACGCTCAGGCAACTCAGAGCTCAGGTTTCTGCTATGTGTGGTAGCAAGTGGGCAGGTGGCTGTGCGACCACCGCCATTAGGATTAGTTCAGGAAAGACCAGTGATCCCCTTTGTTGGGGCCCCTTGGTTGTCCTGGCAGGACCCCCCCCCTAGGATGGCTCAGTGGCGCGACGGGATCAACCTCGCGTGGCAGGAGTCCTGGCAGAAGCTGCAGGGAGTGGAGAACCGCTGGCAGCATGTGCGGGGCCACTTGGCAGCGGTACAGGCCCCGCTACTAGATATGAATTGGACCCCGAATTCGCCAGGAGAGTGGGCCATACCCAGTGGGGAGAAATTCAGCTTCGAAGGTCCAGAAGGACCAGATCTTTTAAAGTTTGAGGTAGGGGCCGCCCTTGAGCAGAGCTTGTGGGCCCAAGCCAGTAAACATTTTGAGGGTGCTGGGGCCGAGTTCGGTGTGGATCTTACTGTGACCTGGGCCCACCTCAAGAGTTTGCGTAGGAAAGGGCACAATAATCTGGCTGCGGTTTTAGGGATGGTCAGCCAAGGGGCCTTGTGGCCTGCCGAACGAAGGTTTGAAAACGCTCGCCTGGGATCACCGTGTTGCCCAAGGTGTGGAGCCCTCGAGGAACGCCTGTCTCGCCAGTTTTGGGGATGCCCGAGCAACGACGAAAGCCCGGAGCTTAGTGAAGACCGTGACTTAGTGACCCAGCCAGAAGAAGGAACACATAGGTATCCCTGGGGACCTCCCATGTTTTAGAGCAGAATAGTAAAGGTTTTAGGTGTAAGATTTGTCTAAGATGAACCAGCAAAGCTGGGCTGATCAAATTCTGTGAAGAGGCCTGTGAGAAGAATCCTTTCGCCATACATAGCTCACACAGACTGGAGCACCATAGATGCCTGTGGTTTTGCAGGGCATGTGCAGCACAGGGCAGCACGCGCTTCTTGAAATTATCTAACCCTTGTGTTCCGGGTCTCAACAAAGAGGGGATATTGACCCTTCAACATATTGACCAGGGCAAGAAGCCCAAGGGAGTTAAACAATGGCCTGACGAGAAGGAGGCTTGAAGATGCCGCCACCTTGCCTCCCCCCGACGGCCCACCGACGACTGCCCGCTGGGTTCGTTGGTTGAGCGTGCCAGGGGGAGGGTGGCCAAGTTTTCGAGCTGGATTCAGGCCTTTCTTCAATTTTGTAATTTTACTCCCACCAGCACAGGGCTGGTGGAAGGGGTCGGGCCAGGGGTCAGGGGAGAGTTGCTCTCGCCTGGCCCGACTCTTTGAGAGGCACTGATGTGACCATCGGACACTGCCCCAGGTGGGGGCGCAGGAGGAGGAGGAGGTGGAGGAAGAGGAGGAGGAGGAGGAGGATGAGGAGGAGGAGGAGGAGGAGGAATTTGAGGAGGCTTCTCGGGGGGCCTCTTAGGGCTCTTGGGGCCTCCTGGATGCTTCCTGGGGGCCTTTCGGGGTCCTGTTGGGCCGTCTCAGTGTTCTCTTGGCCCGTCCGACGCCTTCGAAAGCCTCTCTGGACCGTCTTGGGGTTCTCTTGGGGCATCTATGGGGCCGTCTTGGATGTCTCGTGGGCTCGTGGGCCGTCGTGGGCCCCTCTCGGGGCCGCCCTGGAGGCCTCGTGGGCCTGCGGCCATTTTTCGGCGCCTTGGTGGGCCACCTTTGGGGCGTCAGCGTCAGAAGCCCGAGAGGTGAAGCCACGACCGTCTTCCAACATGTAGGGAGCTCTTGGGCGCATCACGTATCCGTATCCACGGCCTCGCGGGCCGGGCCCCTGGGCCGCGACCCTGCGGATTCGGAGCGTTTTTTCGTGGATGCCCCGCGCGGAAGTTACTCGGGCGGCCGCGTATCCGCAGGATCGCCCCCGAGAGTCTAGACCGCGAGGGCGCGGATACGGAGAAATGTGGTGCAGCAGCTCGACGCAGCAGACCGCAAGCTACGCTCGGTACAACGACGGGCTGGACACACGAACGTGTTGTCTACTGGACCCGGCGTGTTTACAGGAGGCTCACGTAGAGTGGGCAGCATATTTTAAACCATTGTACTTCGCGGGGTCCTATTGGTCCGTCTTGAGGCACCTGAGGCCGTCTTGGAGCCACTTTGGGCCGTCCGGGGGTCATCTAATGGCCATCTTGGTGGTCTTGGGGCCCTCGTGGCCGTTTTGGGTGCGTCTTGGGACCGTCTTGGGGGCCATCTGGGCACATCTCCGCCCCTCAGGGACTGACAAGCCCACTGGGTCTGGCTCTTCCGTGTGGCCGGCGGGTTGCGCCGATGGTCATAGGGGAATTTTTTGGCAGGGCCAGCGAGCGATGAAATTCTGGCGCGTGTCGCACCCCTCCAGCAGGCTAATTGGTGCTGGGTCGTGGACCGGGGACAAGAAATCTCTTGGATGTCCTTCTGGGATGCTTGCTTTTGGCCAGGAGGCAGGAACCAGGACTTGACGTCGAAGTGTACCACACTTCGCAGAACGCTCGAAACACAGACGAACTACCGAAAAGGATTCTCACCGGCCGCCTCGTCCGCATTTCTACAAGGCTTCGATCTGTCATTGCGACTCCCTACTTGCTGGACCCTCCGACCCGCTTGTGACCCCTCTGGGGATATTGGCTCAGAGTAAGTGCGCCTGTCACACGTACCTTGGGGCACCGAGGGAGCCGATAGATTTGCTAGCTCACGTGCCCCATGGTCTTGCCAGCCTCATAATTTTCCAGACATGCGAAGCTTGGATTTTTGGCGATGCGGGGTCCCCAGAAGTCCTGACCCTTTCCCTGAGGTTGTCCCCGAACAGCTTGCTGAACGGGGTGCTGCTGTGATAGAAGCCAACTCTGGCCGAGGGAAGTCAAAGCAGAGACGTCCTCAAACAAATGTGGTGGTCTGGGCCGTTTCGCCTGAGACATCCTCGCAACTCTCGTTTCTGAGTTGTCCGGGATTGGGCGTTTCGCGTGAGACATTCTCCAAACTCTGAGTTCTGAGATGCCGCGCAAGAGGTGGTCCAGCCCATTTCGCTTGAGACATCCTCGAAACTCTGGGCTCCGAGATGCTGCGCAAGAGGTGGTCCGGCCCGTTTCGCCTGAAACATCCTCCAAACTCTGAGCTCCCAAATGCCGCGCGAGAGGTGGTCCGGCCCGTATCGCCTGAGACATCTTCCAACTTTTGAGCTCTGAGATGCCGTGCGCGAGGTGGTCCGGCGGGTTTCGCCTGAGACACTCTCGCAACTCTGAGTTTTGAGATGCCGCGCAAGAGGTGGTCCAGTCCATTTCGCCTGAGACATCCTCGAAACTCTGGGCTCCGAGATGCCGCGCAAGAGGTGGTCCGGCCCGTTTCGCCTGAGACATCCTCCAAATTCTGAGCCCTGATATGCCGTGCGCGAGGTGGTCGGGCTCGTTTTGCCTGCGACCTCGCAACTCTGCGCTCTCTGATGCCGTGCGCGAGGTGGTCCGGCGCGTTTCGCCTGAGACATTCTCGCAACTCTGAGCTCTGAGATGCCCTGCGCGAGGTGGTCAGGCCCGTCTCCCCTGAGACATCCTCGCAACTCTGAGCTCTGAGATGCATTGCGCAAGGTGGTCCAGCCTGTTCCGCACAAGACATTCGCAACTCTGAGCTCCCAGCCGCGCAAGAGGTGGTCCAGCCTGGGGTCCTAGAAGACCACATGTTACATATGCTCCCTGGGACCCTGGGAGCCCCAGCAGGCCCCAGAGAGCTCCAGGAGGCCGCAGGACGCCCAGGACAGGCCCCAGGGTCCCCAGGATATTCCCAGGAGGCTCCCAGGAGGCCCAGGAGGCCCCCTATCAGAACGTGTCAAGTTAACACACATCCGGTGCCGATTCGTTGATTTTTCCTGCTCTTGTGCCCCCCCCATTCTGAGGGGCCCAAGCGGCCACATCTTAGATATCCCCCCCTGGGAGCCCCAAGAGGCTTCAGGAAACCCCAGTTGGAGTCCAAGAGGCCACAGGGCCCAGGAGGAAGCCCCAGGAGGTCCCCAGGAGGCCCCAGGAGGCCCCAGGAGGCCTCAGGAGGCCCCCGCAACTCGGAGCTCTGAGACGCCGCGCTCGAGGTGGTCCGTCCCTTTTCGCCTGAGACTTCCTCGCAGCACGTTTCGCCTGAGACATCGTCGCAACTCGGGGGTCCGAGATGCCGCGCGCGAGGTGGTCCAGCCCGTTACCCTGGAGACATCTGGGCTCCGAGATGCCGTTCGGGATGAAGAGGAGGTGGAGGAGGAGGAGGAGGAGGAGGAGGAGAAGGAGAAGGAGATGGAGGGGAGAAGGAAGAGAAGGATGATGTGGATGAGGAAGCAGGCAGGAGGAGGAGGAGGAGGAGGAGGAGGAAGGAGGAGGAGGAGGAGGGAGAAGGAAGGGAGTTGCAGGAGAGGACCTAACGGGAAGCGAGTGTGACGTGGACTTGTCAGAACGTGTGCGAGAGGTTGTCCAGCCCGTTTCGTTTGAGACATCCTTCCAATACTGAGCTCCAAGATGTCGCTCGCGAGGCGGTCCGGCCCGTTTTGCTTGAGCCATCCTCACAATGCGAAGCTCGAAGATGTTGCGCGCGAGATGGTCTGGCCCGTTCTGCATGATAAGTTTCGTAGCACAAGCTCCAATCACAACCTCTCTCATTCGTTCTCCCGCCTCCCTCTTCCCGCTTCCCGCCTGGCTCTTCTTCTTTCCTCCCTCCTCCCGCCTCCCGCCTCCCGCTGCTGCGCCTCTGCCTCCGCCTCCCCGTCCCCGCCGTCGTCGTTTCTGCCGCCTCAGCATCCGTCATGCGCGCCCTGCCTTCCGCCCTCCCCAGACATCCGACGTCACGATGTATCTTTTGAGACGTGCGCCGCGTACCTCTCGATATCATCCCCGGGGGAACCATCACGACATGCCCCCCCGCTTCCGCGCCCTCCCCCGCTTCCTCCTACAGTTGCTTCCGAGTTCACAGCATGGCGGTGGAGCCTTTCACAGCGCCGACCCGACAGTTTACTCGTCGACCAGGTGCGAGAGAGTACGACACCTTCTAGCGTTAGTTTCCTGATAGGCATGTGCCACACAAGTTTTAGTGTAAGCATCTCACGTGCAAACATCATGCTATCATGTTCTAACATGCCATGCCAACCCGCACTGGACGGGCACGCGATCGATCTTGGAAACCGCAGTGGGTTTAAAAACCCGGTTTGAGGATTCTGCACTCCGGCTATGATTCTTTTTGTCCCGAGTCGTTGTTTGACAGTCCTTGGGGCTTGCGAGGGCTCCCCGGGGGCCGAACGCAGCCAAAAACCTTCCGTCGCGATTCTTTCACCGCGCGGCAAAAGCTTCCCGTCGTGTGATGTTTTCATGACTCGGGGGGGCTTGGGTTTCTTGACCCCACGCTTGCTGCCCCCCCCTTCACGAAAACCCGAGATGCGCGTCTGCCTTTTCGGGGACCGCTCCCGTTGCCGCAGGTGGCATGCAGACCCCCTCTGTCCCTAGGGTGGTTGGTAAGGGGGGAGGGGTCAATCAGGGGGAAGGTGAAGAAAGGAGCTCCTTTGGGGCCGTGAGCCCACACATGCGACGTCGTTATTTCCCGACACGCGGTGCCCGGAAGCCCCGACACTTTCTCCAGGGCCGGTTTTTCATCCCAGGAACCCTTCTGTGACAGGCCCGGGGCCCAGCGAGGGCCCCGCGAGGCCGAAGACGGCGAGAAACAGCCCGTCCAGCGGTGTTGAGCGACGCGAGCACGTGTGGGAGGGGCCCCCCGTGGGCCCCCCCATGGGGGACCCACTGGGGGCCCTGAGGGGCTCCTACAGTCAACCCGCACGGTAAGCATGGGCGCGCCCCTCTTTTGTTGTTTTTCAGCCGAGGGCGGCCCAGTCTCGACGCCTGAGGCAGCCCCGCGTTTTGGCTTCCCCGCGCTCATGGATTCTGGTTGCGCCAATGTTGTTAATTTCATTAAAACCTTCTCAAGGGTACCCTTGCGTCCTTGCCTCCTCGATTCATCCTTCGCCGCTTCCGTTGGCCGCGCCCCGCTCGATAAGCGTCGGAATGGGCGTCCAAGGGCCTTGCATCCGTATCGCGCATCCTCATGATACGGGCCGGCTGTATCCTGCAGCCTTCGATCACACACCCTCTCTTCTCTTGCACTGCTGTGTTCTTTGGCCACGCGCGGGGGGGTGAGTGGGGTTGTCGGAAGAAGGCCGCTTCTGAGAAGGCGCGGGCCGTGTCCATACATGTATGGCCAGCACCTTCTGAGAATCCTCCTCCTTCTGAGAAGCCTTCCGCCCTCCCCTTACCCCCCTTTGCGCGTCGCCTATTTCTTCTCTTGCACTGCTGTGTTCTAGAGCTCCGAGCCCTTTCTCTTCGTCGTCGTTCGTCGTCGTCCGCCTCCGTGGCTATCTCGGGCCTCCCTGACCACAGGCCCCGCAAACCGGCCCCCAAAGGCCCGAAGAGACCCCGAGAGCACCAGGATGGCGCCAGAATGCTCCCCCTCCTCGCCATCCATCCCGCGCGAGAAGCGCCAGGGCATGCGTGCCAGATGTCGGACGGGGCTAGGACGAGGATAATATGTTCCAGGGCGTTCCGGAACGCTCTCAGAGCGTTCTGGAACCCTCTGAGAAGGCCGCGGCGCCCGATACATCCTCCAGAGCCGCCAGATCTCAGTGATTCGCGATTTATCCTCACCCGACTTTGTCCTCGTCCTGGCTTCGTCTTGACTCGCTGCCATCAGCGACCACCCGAGCCCCCGGCATGCACCACTGCGTGCCTGTGGTGCGAAGCGCAGCCATCGAGGCTCGAATCCAGAAGTCGCAGGGCACGCCCCGGAGCCAGGCGGACACAGTGCGCAGCCACAGCCCCCGAGCTCTCTGGCATCGTCGTGCCCTCCCGTCCGCCGCGGCCGCCGCCGCCCCGAGCCCTTTGCCGCCCCTATTGCCGGCCCCGCGGCGGCGACGGCGCCCCTCCCCGGGCCCGGCGAGGACGAGACCTGCCCCCTGCACGTGTGGCACCAGCACCTGTTCAAGTCGTGCGCTGGGGGGGGGGGGCGGGGCACCGACGCGTTTGGACGGCGGAGCCGAGGGTCGAGGAGGACAGAGGCGGATCGCGGGGCAGGCCGCCGCGGGGGAGTTCCTCGTCGATCGATGCTCCCCGATCGAGGAGGACCGAGGAGGGTCGATCGAGGAGGATCGAGGAGGCGGGTCGAGGGAGCGGTCGCTCGGAGAGGCCGCGGCGGCCGAGTGCCGCCGACGGGCCCCGCAGGCCCGGGCCCGCCGCCTCCTCCTCCTCCTCCTCCTCCTCCTCCTCCGCCTCCGCCTCCGCCTCCTCCTCCTCCTCCTCCTCCTCCTCCTCCTCCTCCTCCTCCTCCTCCTCCTCTTCCTCCTCCTCCTCCTCCTCCTCCTCCTCCTCCTCATCCTCTCCTCCTCCTACTCCTCCTCCTCCTCCTCCTCCCCCCCCCCCCCCCTCCGCCTCCTCCTTCCTCCTCCCCTCCTCCTCCTCCTTGCCTCCTCCTCCTCCCTCCTCCTCCTCCTCCTCCTCCTCCTCCCTCCTCCTCCTCCTCCTCTCCCTCTCCTCCCCTCCTCCTCCTCCTCGTCGAAAAAGCACATGGTCCCCGTACCCCCCCAACCCGAAATTCGGATCAAATTCGTGCTTTCGGGTTGGGTTGGGGTGGTCTGGTAGGTAGTCACAGACTTCAGGGCTCCAGGGGCTGGGCCGCGTGGGCTCAAGCTCTAGGCCTCCCAGATGGACGGGGTCCAGGTGGACGGGGTCGGAGGCTCGCGCCGCGCCGCCGATGCCTCGCCGCTGCGGCTCGATGTGGAGCCCGCGTTTCCCCGCAGCGACGTCGCCGCTGTATCGCCAGCGTCGCTGGTGCATCGCCGATGCAGCGCCGATGCGTCGGCGATGCGTCGGCGATGCGTTGTCGGTGCGGTGCGATCCTTCGACCCCATCTACTCGGACTCCATCTAGGAGGCCTGGAGGGGGAGGAGGAGAAGGAGGAGGAGGAGGAGGCGGAGGAGGAGGAGGAGGAGGACGAGGACGAGGACGAGGAGGAGGAGGCGGAGGAGGAGGAGGAGGAGGAGGAGGAGGAGGAGGAGGAGGAGGAGGAGGAGGAGGAGAGGACGAGGAAGAGGAGGAGGAGGAGGAGGAGGAGGAGGAGGAGGAGGAGGAGGAGGAGGAGGAGGATGAGGAGGAGGAGGAGGAGGGGGAGGAGGAGGAGGAGGAGGAGGAGGGAAGAGGCAAGCTATGTGCGCTCGCGTCATATCTGACGCCCTAC
>CAUYUJ010019077.1:0-5000 GCA_963575745.1 Prorocentrum cordatum
TCGCGCCGCATCGCCGATACATCGGCGAGGCATCGCCGATGCATCGGCGATGCGGCGCGATCCTCCGACCCCCCCCCTGCTCGGACCCCATCTAGGAGGCCTAGACTTAGGTCGGGCCTGTCCCCCACACAGGGGGATTTTTGGAAGAACAATACAAAATACTGGAAAAATGCCCCCAAAGATGCCCAAAAATACTCGAACAACAGTCCCCAGACTACTGTTTGATTATTTATGAATCTTACTTCTGGAGGGGGACATGCCCGACTTACGCCCAGACTCTCACTTCCCCCCCTCGGCGCGTCGCCGAAGAGCGACGGAGCCTCGCGGGCCGAGGCCCCCCGGGCCGAGACCCCACGGGCACGCGGGGCCTCTCGCGGTGCCCCGGGGGCCTCCTCGCCGCAGGGGCGGGGAGGCGGGGGGCCACGCCGCGGCGGGCGGTCCGCGGGGCACTGCGGGCTGCCTCGGGGCAGCCTCGCTCCTCCTCCTCCTCCTCCTCCTCCTCCTCCTCCTCTCCTCCTCTCCTCCTCCTCCTCCGTCCTCTCCTCCTCCTCCTCCCCCTTCCTCCTCGCTCCCCTCCTCCTCCTCCTCCTCCTCCTCCTCCTGCTGGATGCGGGGCACTTTTGCCGCGGAGCCCCGCGTGGAACGCGAATCGACGCTAAATCGACGCTACCCGTCGCTGAACGGGTGCGAATCAACGCTGAGTCCTACGCTGTTCCCACCGCACTTGAAGGACGACATCCCAGAAAAAAATTCGAGCACCCATGAAGAGTATCGAAACAGCGTCGAACGAGTATCGCCTCCCAGGGCCCGACGCATGAAAACCCTCCAGTGTCGGTACTTTCTTGGTGCTCGGAATTCTTTCTGGTGAGTAAAGCTAAAGTAGGTTGGAACATCATAAGCTGAGTCGGCGCTTTCTGGTCGATCACAGACGCTGGCACACGCCAATACACTCCAATGACGGAATTGCGAGGGCATGCGAGGCTCTCGCACGACTTGCTACCGAACTACGGCAAGTTCGTGCCGTGCCGACTTCGGCGTTGGCTTCTGACACCGCCGGGATCGTTCTGCCTTGAACGATCGGCCGCTTCCGAAACGTCAATGTCAACCGATTCTGGGTCGCTGGCGGCGTTCAAGGTGGAACGCCGGCGGCGGGGTCGCCGCCGGTCGACACGACGCGAGCCTACCGTATCCATGCGACCGCGTATCCGCGGGACCGCGCCGTGAAGCCAGGCCGCGAGGGCGCTGACGTGAGCATGCTCGCCGCTCACGGCCCCCGGCGGAGGCCCCAGCGGACTGATCTGTCCACAGGCCAGCATAGAGGGAGGAGAAATGCCAACAGAAACCTTCGACGGTCCGCGCGGACAGTCGAAACTTCCTGCTTCTGCCTTATTTGTCCTGCGACATCTGGAAAATGTCTGGGACGAAGTCGGCCCCTGGGGAGTACCTGCGAGAGACCGGGGCCCCAGGTAACGCCGTCAAGCTCCTTCTGAGAGCGCTGGGAGCGCCCCTGGACCCCCCCGACGCCTGCGAAGGCCATCCTGGCTTTCTCTCTCTCTCTCTCTCTCTCACATGCTCTCTCTTTCTCTCCCTCTCTCTCCCTCTCTCACGCCCCCGACGACGGCGACGGCGACGGCGACAGCCACGGCCACGGCGACGGCGACGGCGACGGCGACGGCGACGGCGACGGCGACGGCGACGGCGACGGCGACGGCGACGGCGACGGCGACGACGACGGCGACGACGGCGACGACGACGACGACGCTGGAGGCGGCCGGGCGGCCGGGCGGCCAGGCGCGAAGGGCGGGGGGGACCCGGAGCCCACGTTGGTCAGGGAGGCGAGCGTGGAGCAGGTGGCGCTCATGGCGATCGCCGCGGCGGCGGTCTGGCAGGTAGGGGGCCAGATGCGAACCCTACCCCTACCCCCCACGAGTTCTGAGGGGGAGGGTGGGGTTCACAGCGTTCTGGAGCTCCCGAGCGAAGTGAACCCCACCCTCCCCCTCAAAAATCGTGGGGGGTAGGGGTAGGGTTCGCATTTGGCCCCCTAGCAGGGCAGCAAGACGAAGCGAGGGCCAGGTCCAAGTCGGACCGAGAGGAATCGGGAACCTCTCAGCTCTGGCGGTGCCAGACGATGCAGCGGGCGCCGCGGCCCTTCCAGAGAGCGTCCCAGGAGCTCAGGAACGATGCGTGCCGGTCCTGGCCTCGCCCAAGGTATGCACTCCAGTCGGAAGAAGTGGGTAGAAAACTGAAGTAGGAAGGCGAATAAAGTAGGCTGGGCTCAGGCCCTCCCAGAGAATAACACACGCAGCAAAATCACACCGATTCTTGAAGCAGGAAGGCGCTTGAAGTAAATCGGGATCTGGGATTCAAAAAATACCTGCTCAACGACTGGCGTGTGGGGGGGGAGCGAGGAGGAGGATCGAAGCTCGGTGCCAGAGTTTTTGTGTGGGGGGGGGGGCGCGCTTCGCCCTGTGAGGGGACCCCCATGGGCGCCCTCGTCGAAGCGGCTGGCTCCGCCTCGCAATTCGCTGGCCAGACCGCGCCCCTGGCAATGCATGGGGGACGAGGCGGAAAGAGGAGGGGGGAGCAAAAGAGGAGGGAGGAGAGGACAGGAGGGGAGGGGAGGGGAGAGGAGAGGAGAAAAGAGGAGAGGAGAGGAGGAAATAGAGGGGAGGGAGGAGGGAGGAGGGAGGAGGCAAGAGGAGGGCTGCGCTTCAATAAACAACTCTGTGCTAGCCAGTCCAAGTGCTGGCGAAAGGTAAGAACTCCGGCTTCAGTCCATGTTAGGATATGGGCTTCCACCGTCTCGTACAGTTCTAGACTCGGAGTGGGGGGAGGAGAAGGGAGGAGGAGGAGGAGGAGGGAGAGGGAAAGGAAGGGGAAGGTTGGCTCGGGACAGTTGGAGGGGGGAGGAGTGCTCCCTCTCCTGCTCATCCCCCTCTTTCCTCCTCCCCCGCCTCCACCCCTTCCTCCTCCCCTCCTCCGTCCCCCTCGTCCCCTCTTCCTTCCCCCGTACACCTCCCCATCATCTCCCCTCCGCTCCTTGTTACCGTCATCCTCCGTACCATCTGCCAGCACCCCACACTCCTCCCCCTCCTCCCCATCTCCACCCTCCCGTTCCTGCACATGCCCCCTGCACCTTCCCCTCCTCGCTCCCTCCTCCCCCTCCCGTAACGCCACAGCAAATACAGCAATGTGTGACACCGCGCTCGCTGTAGCCGGTGGGCACTTTGTCCGAGTTCCTGCTTGCTTCTGCGCAACCGTGTACCCGCAGTGCCAATATTTCCAGATAACCCCCAGCCGCTCCTGAGGGTGGAAGAACAAGCAATAAGAGGTTCGCAGCTGGCTCATCCAACAAGAACACCACGCATGACCCGTCGTCTGCGCGTTCGCAGATGCGGCTTGGATCGGCAGCACTCCGCGACTGGTCCCTCCCACCCGTCCTCCTCCACCCTTCCCTCCTCTTCCCCCTCCCCCGCCTCCTCCGCCACCTGCACCGCCCCCTGCCCCTACCCCTGCACCCCAGCGCCCTGGAATCGAAGAACTCGACCTCCAGGAGGTCGTCGCCGAGCTCCCTCGTTCTGGCAACCTGCCGCGCGACAGCCGCGGCCGCGGGCCACGGACGCCTGCCAAATGGCCCGAGGCCGACCCGCGGACGACACCGCGTCCCCAGAGACTGATTCCGTGCCCAGGCTTCCTGCGGGAGGAGGAGGGGTAGGAGGAGGAGGAGGAGGAGGAGGAGGAGGAGGAGGAGGGGAAGGAGGAGGAGGAGGAGGAGGAGGAGGCGAAGAAGAAGAAGCAGGCGCCTCGAAAAAGAGGCGGGCCGGCGATCCAAGATGTTCCCCTAACAATTCGGTGGCAACTCGTCGGAGCCTAACCGGCGCTAACCGACGTTGAGACGCTAGGTCGACGCTAAATCGACGCTAACCGATGCTAAGTCGGCACTATCTCATCGACTCCCAGACGCTCATCGACGCTAATCGACGCTAACCGACGCTAAAGACTTAATAAAAAAGATATACCAGGCTCCAATGATTTGCTACCGAATAAAAGCGCTTGCACTTAGGACTTCTTACCCCAGACATGCGACGTCCTGATTTTTTCAGGACGGTGTCCCTGGAACTCCCGACCCTTTCCCCAGGACCGGTTTTTCGTCCTGAGTCGTTCTTTGACGGTCCCGAGGCCCGGCGAGGGCCCCCCGGGGCCGAACACAGCCAAAAAACTCCCGCCCCGTCTTTCACGACGCGATCATGTCTGGGACTTCTTCTCCCAAGCAGATGGCTCGAGCTCCAGGGCTCTCGCCGTCGCCGCCCGCGGGCGGCTCGTGGGCGCACCCGGGCGGGGGCTGGCGCTGCCGCGTTCTCGCAAGGTCCGAGTGGGCGCCTCGAGTGGGCGCCGCGTGGGCGCTGGCTGGACGCAGCTTGCGTGAAGTCGGGCGTGTCCCTCTACACGAGGAATATTCAAAAACAGTTTTAAAAGATAGTCTGGGGGCGAATTTTTGCATATTTTTCAATATTTTTGAATATGTTTGAATGCTTTTGCTTTTTCGTCCGAAATCCGCCTGTAGGAGGACACGCCCAACCTAAAGCTTGCGGCATACCGCCTGCACCACAAAGCTCTTCCGCCACATAGAGATCCCAGACAGGATCGCGTCGCTAGCAAAAATCAGGACGGAAGTTTTTGTTGGTGATTTTCGGCCCCAGGGGGCCCTCGCCGGGCCTCGGGGCCATCAAAAAACGACTCGGGACGAAAAAAATCAGGACGGAAGTTTTTGTTGGTGATTTTCGGCCCCAGGGGGCCCTCGCCGGGCCTCGGGGCCATCAAAAAACGACTCGGGACGAAAACCCAGTCCCGGGGAAAGGGTCGGGAGTTCCAGGGACGCCGTCCTGAAAAAATCGGAACGTCGCATGTCTGGGATTGCACATTGTTTCCACCAAATAGCTTGCACATCCACAGGGCACAACCTCGCTGAGTGCGGTGCACGCTGGCAAACGTTTGTCGGT
>CAUYUJ010019077.1:12500-22500 GCA_963575745.1 Prorocentrum cordatum
CCTAGTCCTCACCCTAACCCAAACCCCGAACCCTAACCCCAACCAGTAACCCCAGCCCCAGAGTACTCACTACTCATTACTCACTACCCACTACTGACTACTCGCTATCCGCTACTCACTTCTCACTACCCCCTACTCAATACTCACGACTCACCACTCACTATCCACTACTCACTACCCACCACCCACTACTCGCTACTCACTACTCCCTACTCACTACTCCCTCCTCCCTACTCACTACTCACTACTCACTCCGCACTACCCACTACTCAATACTCACTACTCAGTCATCACTACTCACTACTCCCTACTCAGTACTCATTAATCACTACTCATTACCCACCACCCACTATCGACTATTCACTAATCACTACTCACTACTCATTGCCCACAAATCACGACTCACTACCCACTACTCGCTACTCGCTACTCCCTACGCCCTACACAATACTGACTACACAGTACTCAGTACTCACTACTCGCTACTCCCATACTCGCTACTCAGTGCTCACTACTCACTCCCCGCTACTCACTACTCACTACTCACTACTCACTACTCACTACTCCCTACTCAGTAGTCACTACATAGTCTCTAGTCACTACTCACGAGTCACTAGTCACTAGTCACTAGTCACTACTCACTACCCACCACTCACTACTCACTACTCGCTACTCGATACCCACTATTCGCTACCCACTTCTTACTACTCACTGCTGACTACTCCCTACTCCCTACTCATTACTCACTACGTGCTACTCGCTACTCCATACTCGTTGCTTACTAATCACTACCCACTACTCACTATTGACTACTCTCTACTCACTATTCACTACTCATTACGCCCTACTCGCTCCTCACTACTCACTACTCGCTTCTCCCTTCCCGCTACTCACTACTCACTACCCACTGCCACTACCCACTACTCTCTATTCATCACTACTCACTACTCACTTCTCACTACGCACTACTACTACTCACTACTCACTACTCACTACCCACTACTCACAACTCACTACTCGCTACTCTCTACTCCCTACTCACCTCCCTACTCACTACTCACTACGCACTACTCACTATTCACTACTCGCTACTCACTAGTCACCACTCGCTACGCACTACGCACCACCTACTATTCACTACTCACTACTCAGTACTCGCCACCCACCACTCATTACCCACTACTCACTATCCACTACTTATTACCCCCTACTCCCTACTCAGTACTCACTACTCGCTACTCGCTACTCACTACTCACTACTCACTACTCACTACTCGTTAATCACTACTCACTTATCAGTACACACTATTCACTACTCACTACTCCCCACTCCCTACTCCCTACTCCCTACTCGCCACTCACTACCTACCCACTACTCACTACCCAATACTCACTACTCACTACGCACTAACTTACTACTCACTACTCCCTACTCCCAGCTCCGTACTCCCTACACACCTTCTCCAGCGCAGAAAGGAGAAGCGAGAGAGGCCCCCCCTCCCCGGCTCCCTTTCCAGCGCAAAGGGGGGGAGGGGGGGCGGTCCGACCCCTCCCCCCCTTTCCAGCGCCAAGGGGGGGAGGGGGGGGGGGTCGCACCCCCCCCCCCCTTCAAGGAGGGGGGAAGGAGGGGGGGTTCGGAATCCCCCCCCCTTTAAGGGGGGGAGGGGGGGGGGCGAAAATCTCACCCCCCCTTGGAAGGGGGGGAGGGGGGGGTTCTGCGAGCACGCCCCCCTTTTGTGTATTCAGGGAGATCCACTGGCGCGCTTTCCTCATCATCCCCATTATCCTCGGCACTCTCGTGATCATTTGCATCCTCATGCATCCCCATGATCCTCGGTATCCGCATGATCATCATCCCCAGCATCCCCAGCATCCTCGGCATCCTCATTCTCAACCGCCCTCCTTGTCATCCGTCTCGCCGTCGTCGCCGCCGCCCTCCTCCCTCCCACCCCCTCACCGCACGGCGACGGCGAGGCAGGCCACCGCCGCGGGAGGACGAGCCCACGGCCTGGGCGGCGCCGGGCCCCCGGCGCGCGCCTGGCAGCTGTCGAAGTGCCCGAGGCTGTCCCGGGTCAGGGTGGCGGTGCAGCTGTCTGCCTGACGGGGCGGCCGCGGGCGGGCTGGAGGAGGAGAGCCGCAGGGGGCGGCAGCAGGCGGGGCCCGCCGCGGGCTGGAGGAGGGCCGGAGGAGAGGAGGAGAGCCGAGGGGAGGAGGAGGAGGGCTGGAGGAGAGGGAGAGCTGCAGAGGAGGGGCCGGGGCGGGCAGGCCGGGGGAGGCAGGGAGAGGGGGAGTCGGAGCGGGCAGCGGCGGGGGGGCAGCAGGCGGGCCAGAGGACGGGCGAGGCTCTCGGACTGGAGGCCGCGGGCCGGAGCCGGGCGGCCCCCCGCAGCGGGGCCCCCTCCCGGGGAGGCCTCCCGGGCAGGAGCCGAGCATCGGGGGCGCGCAAGCACGGAGTAGCGATCCACGGATGCGGCGCGGTCGCCAAATCCATGGCTCGGGGGAGGTGCCCTCCCCAAGATGCGGCCGGTGCCGCCTCGCTCGGCGGTGGAAATCCGCGGTGTCCCACGGAAACGGGACCCGCCGCCAATCCAGAGCAGATGGGGTCGGAGGATCGCGCCGCGATGCATCGGGGACGTCTGCGATGCATCAACGCCATCGGCGCGGAGAAAATCGGGCTCCTCATCGAGCCGCATCGGCGATGCGTCGTCGCTGCGGCGCGATCCTCCGACCCCATATACGGCTGGACCCAGGACAGAAGAACATCCTCCAAGAACGTGGGACCCTGCGTCGTCCAAAACACACAGAACATCCACGGGTGCCCTCCCCCGGGACGCACAAGAGCACCCACCAGGCACGAAGAGCATCCGGGCACCCTCACCGAACCGACCTCGATCAGGTTTTCCTTAACGGGCGAAGAAAGGTATAAAATAAACTTTTTCGCTGTCGGGGGCGCCTGTCCCAGTGCGGCTGGAAAGTTTACCCTTACGGTGGCACCGTAGGGGTATAAACTTTCCAGCCGCCAAGGAGCAGGCGTCCGCGATGGCGGAAAAGTTTATCTTATACCGTTCTTAGCCCGCTGATTTCCTTTCTTGGAACAGGCAGTACAGTAGTGAACCACTTCATGACTTCGCACAGCGAAACAGCGGCACGGGCAACTGGCCAATCAAATCCCGAAATGCTCCAGCAGAGCGTGGTTCTTGATTCCCTTGCCGGAAGGGCCTCGGGCACCCGACGTGGAGGAGGGAGGAGAGGAGAGGGAGGGGGAAGGAGGGAGGGGGAGAGAGAGAGGGAGGGGAGGGAGGGAGGAGAGGGAGGAGGGAGGAGAGGGAGGGGGAAGGAGGGAGGAGAAAGCGAAGGAAATCTAACACCTCGGTCTTGCACCTCGGCCCGACACCGCTCCCACCCCGCCTTCGACACCGACACCTTCCCGCCCCGCGGGTCCTCCCTAGGGGAACAACAAGTGACACAAACGTAAAAACTCGGAGGTCCGCGCGGATTTTTCGGATCGGAGCTGGACCCCCCTCCCTGGCGCGCGGAGCGCGCCAGAGGCGCCGCCGGGGGGCCCCAGCGCCGATCCGAGAAATCCGCGCGGACCTCCGAGTTTTTATGTTTATGCCACTTTTGGTTCCCCTACCATCGGCACAGAGGCCGCGCCCTGCTGCAGGAAACGGCGGATAAGGTAGATCTGGTAGACAGCTCGAATCAGAATAGCAGCGGCAGGCCATCAGTCCTTCGACTGCGCCTGGAAAAATCAACGCTGCTGCCACTCAGAAAGCACTGGGAACAGAGCAGAAAATCGACCCTCATAACGTCTGCGGCGAGCGAGGGGGGGAAATGAGAAGGAGAAGGCCTTCTCAGAAGGCGGCAGGACTTCTCAGAAGCCTGCGCGCCTTCTGGAAAAAAGTGCTCTGCGTCCTGGGGGAAGGCTGAGAGAACTCCCCAGAAGGCCGGGGGACTTCCGAGCCTTCTGAGAGGGCCTTCTCCTTCTCACTTCCGCCCCTCGCTCGCCGACGATCCGAGTACCCCGACCGGCGAAGCCGCTTCGCAGACGCATCCCAGAGGGGGGAGCCGGGGCGTCGAGCAGGGCAGGGCTGCTCAGCAAAAACGCCCCCGGCCGCCGCCGCCAAAAACGCCGAGGATCGGGGTCGGGGTGGCTTCTCCTCTCTGGGCCGGCAGCAGGGCGCGGCCTCTGTGCCGATGGCAGGGGAACAGAAAGTGGCATAAACATAAAAACTCGGAGGTCCGCGCGGACTTCTCGGATCGGCGCTGGACCCCCCTCCCTGGCGCGCGGAGCGCGCCGGAGGCGCCGCCGGGGGGCCCCAGCGCCGATCCGAGAAATCCGCGCGGACCTCCGAGTTTTTATGTTTATGCCACTTTTTGTTCCCCTACCATCGGCACAGGCGCCGCCGGGGGGCCGCGGCGCCGATCCGAGAAATCCGCGCGAACCTCTCTGGGCCGGCAGAGCTCGAGGAGACACCACTGTGGCGGGCAGGGGCCCTGCGCGCGGCGACGCGGCGGGGCAGAGCACAAGGTGCGGCGGCCGAGACCTGGGCCGCTGCCCGCGCCCGCGGGCTCAGAGGGGGGCAGCACACCGAGGGAGCCACGCGTAAAAATAGGCACAAATCCCAGCATGTCCTGCCCAATCCATATATATATATATACACACACATATATGTATGTATATACATATAACACCCGGAGAAGAAAACCAGCAGTGAGCGGAAACTTTTGGCGCTCCGCACGTAGCTTGTGGAGGAGATGAAGAGCATACCACCCTGCTGGCCTTCCAACAGGGCAACAAAGGGGACCACTTGACACGCGACTGTTTAGTGTGTGTCCGTGTCGGTAGACGGCTGTTGTGGAACACCCTCCCGCTGGCCTGTCGCAAGAAGGCACTTCCCTTGGTGCCGCATAGGGCAACAGTATCAACGGCATGTGCGGCGTGCGGGTCACCTTCCCATAGATCCCCTGCGATGGATGCCTCGATGTGCACTTCGGTTTTATGCGAATGAGGGTAAAGGGGAGGATGACGATAAGGAGGCAACGGAGGAGGAGACAGGAAGGAGGAAGAGGGGGAGACAAGGATGTAGGGGCACAGGGAACTGGACAGAGACAAGGACAGGGACAGGGACAGGGGAGGGAGCCGAGGTAAGAGGACGTGAAGACGAGAGATTGACAGCGAGGCAGACGAGGTGCAGCAGCAGATTGCACGTGCTCCTCCACTTTCTTCGTCCTTCCTGCTAATGAAGTACTCGGCATGCACATACGCCTCGCTTTCGAGCTGGACTGCTGATGTGTTGCCCTGTTCATCATTGCATCGTTAATAATTCAAATACTTGAGCATTGCGCGTATGTCATGACATGAGCCTGGCACCTACCAGATTACCACAGGCATGCCTAGGTTGCGCTATTTCGACCTTCTCTGACTTGCCCCACTCCCCAAACAATGCTTCCGCTTTAAAACAGGGCTAGGATCGGGATAAATCGCTCCAGAGCGTTCCGGAGCGCTCTCAGAGCGTTCCGGAGCGCTCTCAGAGCGTTCCAGAACGCTCTGGAGCGGCCGCGGCGCCCAATACATCCTCCGAACCCGCCGATTCTCAGAGATTTCGAGTTATCCCGATCCGATTTTGTCCCTATCTTCGCGTCGTTTTACGCTTAGGCATCATTACTTATGTCCTGCGGTTATTGGACCCCGGTGTCGGTCCGGCCAGCTCGTCGCCGCCCGTCGCCGTCCGTCGCCGCCCGTCGCCGCCGTCGCCAGTGGACCCCAGTGGCGGCCCGGCCAGGTCGTCGGCGACCGTCACCGCGCTGCTCGGCATGGCGCTGCCTTGCATTGCTTCGTACTGCGTGGCATTGCTTCCAGTGGTGGTTCGGCCGGCTCGTCGCCGCCCGACGCCGTGCTGCTTTGCACTGCACTGCATTCATTTGCACTCCTCTGCGTTGCATTGCTCTTCATTGTGTTGCATTACTTCGCACTGCTTCGCATTGCGTTGCACTGCGCTGCATTCCGCGGCACTGTGTTGCATTGCTTTGCACGGCGCTGCATTGCGTTGCATTGCTTTGTGCTACTTGTCATTGCTTCACATTGCTGTGCACTGTTGTGCCCTGCGTTGCAGTGATTTGCATTTCTTTGCATTGAGCTGTATTGATGTGCATTGCTTTGCATTGCCTTGAACTGCTCTGCACTGCTTTGGATTGAGGTGACTTGCTGTGCCTTGCTGTGCCTTCCTGTGCCTCGCTGCGCACTGCTGTCATTGCTGCACATTGTTTTGCATCGTGTTGCACTGCTCTGCATTGTTTGCTTTGCACTGTTTTGCACAACATAGATTGCACCACATGGATCGCACCGCACATATTGCAAACGATCACTGTCTGGGGCACACGCTGGCTAAAGTCTTGTTCGGGGCGGCGGTGGCAGGGCGAGGACAACAGCTCCCGAGGCAGCTGCACCGCCAGTGTTGCCTCCTCGCGCAGAGGTCAGACCCACCAGCCCTCCTCCTCCTCCTCCTCCTCCTCCTCCTCCTCCTCCTCATCATCATCATCATCATCATCATCATCATCATCATCATCATCATCATCATCATCATCATCATCATCATCATCACCATCATCATCACCATCATCATCACCATCCTCATCCTTATCCTCATCCTCCTCCTCCTCTTCCTCCCCCCTCTCCTCCCCCATCTCCTCCTCCTCCTCCTTGCCTCCTTCGGTTCGCTCCTCGGAAAGGCAAGGGAAAAGGTAGAGTCGCCTTTGGATTCCGCATCTAACCCCTCATCCCTTGTGGGCATTTTCTCACAGCAGCACGCTGCAGTATCAATGGCTGCCAAAGCAAAGGTCCTAGAAAACGGAGAAGTTGATCTTCATCCGTCCTCCTCACCCTCCACCCCTCCTCCCAACACGAGCAGCAAAGAAAAAGAAACGGCTGCCACACGCCCTGCCCCCAAGCACCTGCGGCTCGTAGCTGCACGCACTGCCGAATGCCTGCAAGGGCCCAGGAGGAGAAAGAGAGGAGAGGAGAAGGAAGAGGAGGAGCAGGTTCAAGCAAACAAAACGGCTCAAAAAAAATCTTGGGGAAGGACCAAACCATATAAAGTTGCGAGTACCGCCGTTGTGAAAATCGGTTTCGGGGAGCTCCCTACGGGGCAACGAAACGCGTGAAGAGGCGCGGAAATGGGGCGGGGCCGCCATGCGGGCGCTGCCGTTGGGGCCGCCCGCAGGAAGCGCGGAGGTTAGCCGAAACGGGTCACATGCTGACGTAACCCGTTACGGATGACACGGCGACGACGAAGACGACGACATGTCCTCCCTACGCCTTTTCTCCCTCGCGCCCTTCCGTCTTGTTCCGTTTCCTGTTTCTTCCCTCGCCTCTTCCGTTCCACTTCCTCCCCCGCCCCCTCCCTCGCCCATCCTCGTACTCAGGTCCTCCCAGTCCGATCCGTCGCCCTTCCTCCTATTCCGTTACTCCTACTGCGATCCTGCTAATCGTCCGACCATATGCAGCTGCGAGTACCGCAAGACATGTGGAAAACCGAGAGGGGTTGGCAAAAGGACCATAAAAACGCACATGGGAAAAAAGACGCAGCGACATTGCTGATGGGGGGTCAGCCGCAACGAGTTACGCGTTGATGCAACTCGTCACGCCTCGTCTGAGCGTCAGTCGGCAACGGGGCCGGGCCGCCGCGCGGGCGCTGCCACAGGGCCTCCGTGGGAGCTCCCGATGCGGCCACAAAATGCGGAAACGGGCCCGGTGCTGGGACCACGAAACGGATGAGGACCAAGCGACGACCACGATGATGATGCCGATGACGCTGATGACAATGATGACGATGACGACGATGATGACGCTGCTGATGATGATCACGGGCGGCTGACCTCGGGCGAGGCGTTGGGCTCGTCGCGCGGGAGTCTGGCAGCCCATGGAGGCAGAGCTGCAGGGGAAACCCGCGACGCGCGCCAGTCGCCCTGAGAGGGCCCCAGCGACGCGCTCGAGTCGTCCGCGGCGCGAGGCCAACCAGTTGGACAATCGAGAGAAGGCGAGGCCACGGCGGGCCGCTCCTCAGGTCAGGCCTCGCGGGCACACTCGGCGAAGCCCAGCTTCTTGGCGAGGGCCGCCGCCCCCCTCTCCTGCACCGCTTCGTGCGCGTCGCAAACTGCCCCAGCCGCCTCCACGAGCCCTCTGGCAGCTCTGCCTGGAAGAATTCAATGCGCGGCGCCCGCGCGAACAGGATGTCCTCGCGGCGCGCGGCGCGCGAAGAACGCGCGCGGAGCTCCAGCCAGCAGTCACCATCGCCCTGCTCGCCACCCCCGACCCCGCGGCGGCCGCAGCCCAGGATCACGCCAGGGCGAGGTCGGCCGTGGAAGCAGCTCGCTGGGGCCCGCGGTGAGAATCCACAGATCCGAGAAGGTCTGACTGCGGACCCCTCACGCCCAGGCGGTCCGGCCGCACGCTGCCAGGGAGCGTCGTTCCCTCGCCCGGTCGCCGCGATCACCCTCTCGCACGGCGCGCCCCCGGCACGCCACCGCAGCCGCGACCCTGCCGCGCGAGAACGGGAAACTGGCCTGGATGACCATGGAGACGCGGAAGGTGAACGGCCCCGATAGGCGTGGCTCATGAACACAAGCAGGCTTGCGAGGTCTCCTGCGAGGCCGTCGTCGCGGCACTCCGGGTCGCCCGCGAAGGGCGCGCCCGCGCACTTCTCCATGCGCACCCAGAACCCCAGCGGCTAGCGTTTCAGATAGATCCCCCCCCCGTCTCTCTCGGATTTCTCGACGTCGTTTCGACCCCGAAGGCCCACGACGACGCGCACGAACTGCCCCTCGGCATCCTTGACGATGCCGTTCTTGAGGCCGAGCCTCCAGGAGCTGGGTGCACGTGATCAAACGCACCGGGGGCAGCCCGCGCACGCCGCCAGCGTTCTTCCAAATGGAACGGGTCATTATCTTGGCAGCGCCCTGCCTGCGCATCGTCGGGGCAGACATGTCGGCGGCCTGGGCGAAATAGAGGGGCTTCTTCAGAACGCCTGCTCCCCGCCAGGCACCCCCGTTCATCTACCGCGCCACGGTGTCCCAGCAGGACCCAATCATGCGGCCGCGCTGGAACTTTTCCCCGAAGTCTACGACCATCACGTTTCAGCTGCATGGCAGCGCACATGGCCCAGATGGCCCGACGGACCCGCTTCCCCAGCTGCGCGAGAACGCCATGAGATCCGGGAGCTTCGAGCCCTTGAAGCGGTCGGACGCCTAGGGCTCGAAGCACAGCGGTGCGTTGCAGAAGGGCCCCATCGCGGCCCGACATTCTGGAGCGAGGTAGCTGCCCGCCGCCGGCAAGTCCTCGAAGCTGGAGGTGATGGACACTTTGCCCCCCGTCCGCTTCAGCTGCGGGAAGTCTCCCAGGTGGGACACGATGGGCATCTGGCCGAAGGCGCCGCCGACCTGGTCGCACCCCCGCTCCTCCGCGGCCCGCTCGACGCTGCGTCCGGGGTAGGGGCGGAACGCCAGCACGTTGCACGGGTCGGGCGAGATCATGCTCGCCTCCTCCAGGATCAAGCACTTGACCGGCTCCCACGTGTCTTGCAGCGCTTACAGTTTGCCCCCGCCAGGTACGTCTGCGCCCCTGAATGATGCACTCCTATGACTCCCGACCGGCGAACGTCTTCCGCACCGCGCGTTCGGCCACGCCGCCGCCCTCGACCTTCTGCTCCTCGCCCCACGCCACGTTGCAGGCGTTCGCGAACGCCGCGGCGAACTGGCCATGGGCAGGCTTCAGGAGGCGGCGCCCCTGCCCCCCAATCTTCGGGTTGACCGCGCCGTTCTCGAACTTTTTCGCCTAGCATTTCACGGAGTCGCCCGGCCGCTGCAACTCCCCCGACCTGCCCCGACATCGACCTGCGCGGGAGCGTCGCCCACGGGCACGCACGCGCTCTTCGTGCCCCCCAGGCGAACGACTTCCGCAGGTCTCCACATGACGCTCCAGCTCGCCCGCGTCGAGGTCGCG
>CAUYUJ010019077.1:30000-55959 GCA_963575745.1 Prorocentrum cordatum
ATCCTCGCCGTCTCCGCTCAGCACGTCCTCGGCCTGGGCCCTCGGCAGCGTGAGCCGCCCAGGATCCTCGTCCTGGCCACGTCCGACTCGCGCTGCCCCCGAAACGGGAGGGGAGGTCCACACGCTCCGGCCGGCCGGGCCCCCGGCGGCAGCCTCCTTCGCGCTCCCCGCCGAGCGCCTGTCCCAGAAGGTGACGAGCACGGCGGCGGTGCCGGGCTCGCTCCCTGGATCGTGCTCGACCTCCGCGCAGGCCAGGGGTCGGCGGCGAGCGAGGGAGGAGGAGGAGGGGGAGGAGGACGAGGAGGAGGAGGAGGAGGACGAGGAGGAGGAGGAGGAGGAGGAGGAGGAGGAGGAGGAGGAGGGGGAGGAGGAGGAGGAGGAGGAGGAGGAGGAGGAGGAGGACGAGGAGGAGGAGGAGGAGGAGCAGGAGGAGGAGGTGGAGGAGGAGGAGGAGGAGGGCGAGGGGGTTGAGGAGGACGCGCGGGAGAGGAGCGCGGGGGACGGCCGCCGCGGCGAGGAGAGCAGCGCGTCGGAGGGCTGGTGTGGGCCCGGGCCCGCCGCGGTGCCGGACGGCGCAAGAGCACCCCAGGACAGCCCAAGAGGCCCCCAAGAGGCCCCCAAGAGGCCCCAAGAGACCCCCAAGAAGCGCCCAGAGGCCCCCAAGAAGCCTCCAAGAGGCCCCCAAGAAGCCCCCCAGACGGCCCAAAAGAAGCACCAAGAGACCCGCAGGCGGAACTGTGTACAAATGGCGCATCGTTACTATGCTCATCGGAGCTTGAACTTGGTGTTGCCTTGTGCTGACACGCGGTGAATGCTCATTGCCCCCGTGAACATTCGCACGCTCGTCCTGGCGCTGAACGAGGAGGGGGGGAGGGGGGGCCGCATCCGCCACCCGTGGCGCTGACAGCGCCCTGGGGCGGAACGACACGGCAGACCAGCGCGGCAAAGCCGCGAAGCGAGAGGAATCTCCAGAAAACGCCCGTCAGCATCCATCCTCGAACCTCGGTTCCCGCCTGCTCATCGCTTTGCTCATCCGCTCCCCTGCCTGTCCCACTGCCTATCCCCTCCGCACAGAAGCCGCCACCACCGTCGTCCAACACGGCCACCCCCCGGCGCGCAGCGGCCGGGCCTGGGCGATATCCCCGAAGGACTCGAGCTCCTTCGGGGCCGACCGCTGCTACGAGGGCAGAGCAACGAGAGGACGAACTGGGGTGGGAAAAAGTTGAAGGGGGCGGAAGGTGGATCGGCGATTCAGGAGGATCGAGGTTCTGGACGCGACTGTCCCTTGGTAAGGACCTCCAGAGACCTCAAAGGGGTATGGAGACGTGTCCAGCGGCCTCCGAAGACCTCCAGAGACCTCTGGAAGCGAAGGGGGGAGGGGGGACACTGCAGAGGTGGGAGGGAAAGGGAAGGGGAGACAGGGGAGGGAACGAAGCGCCTGGCCCCCTCCTCTTCCTCCTCCTCCTCCTCCTCCTCCTCATACTCCTCCTCCTACTCCTCCTCCTCCTCCTCCTCCTCCTCCTCCTCGTCCTCCTTTTCCTCTTCTTATTAGTAGTGTGAGTGTTATTATGATTATCCTTATGTGTAATAATAGTGATAGTCAAAAAAATGCATTGGATATATCTGAACAGCGATGTGTAGAAGCATATCTGAAAGCATTCCCCTTAAGATTCAGATGAAAATCCAGTTGTCGAATTCTGCTGTTCTCGCAGTCGTAGTCGCATTCGCGATGACAGTCGCAGCGGCAACGGCAGTCGCAGTCACAGCCTCAGCCTCAGCCTGCCTCCTCCTCCTCCTCCTCTTTCTCCTGCTCCTCCTCCTCCTCCTCCTCCTCCTCCTCCTCTTCCTCCTGCTCGTCCTCGTTCTCGTCCTCCTCGTCTTGCTCGTCCTCCTCCTCCTGGTGCTCTCTCCTCCTCCTCCTCCTCCTCCTCCTCCTCCTCCTCCTCCTCCTCCTCCTGGTGGTCCTCGTTCTCCTCCTCCTGGTGCTCTCCCCCCCCCTCCTCCTCCTCGTCCTCCTCCTCCTCCTCCTCGTCCTCCTCCTCCTCTTCCTCCTCCTCCTCCTCCTCCTCCTCCTCCTCCTGGTAGTCCTCCCCCTCCCCTCCTCCTCCTCCTCCTCCTCCTCTTCCTGGTCGTCCTCGTTCTCGTCCTCCTCGTCTTGCTCGTCCTCCTCCTCCTGGTGTTCTCTCCTCCTCCTCCTCCTCCTCCTCCTCCTCCTCCTCCTCCTGGTGGTCCTCGTTCTCCTCCTCCTGGTACTCTCCCCCCCCCTCCTCCTCCTCCTCCTCGTCCTCGTCCTCGTCCTCCTCCTCCTCCTCTCCTCCTATTCCTCCTCCTCCTCCTCCTCCTCCTCCTCCTCCTCCTCCTGGCACTCCTCCCCCTCCCCTCCTTCTCCTCCTCCTCTTCCTGGTCGTCCTCCTCCTCCTGGTCGTCCTCCTCCTCCTGCTCGTCCTCCTCCTCCTCCTGCTCGTCCTTCTTCTCCTGCTCCTCCTGCTCCTCGTCCTGCTCCTGCTCGTCCTCGTCCTCCTGGTCTTGCTCGTCCTCCTCCTCGTCGTGCTCTTGCCCCTGCTGAAAATGTGGCCCAGGAATGGGAGTTCTGGGAAGTCGAAGAGCACGAAGTTGCCTACAGTTGGCTACGGGCATTCAAAATGCGGCCCGGGAATGGAGTTCTGGGAACTCGAAGAGCACGAAGTGGCCTACAGTTGGCTCCGGGCATTCAAAATGTGGCCCGGGAATGGAGTTCTGGGAACTCGAAGAGCACGAAGTGGCCTACAGTTGGCTCCGGGCATCCAAAATGTGGCCCGGGAATGGAGTTCTGGGAACTCGAAGAGCACGAAGTGTGTGACTGTTGCATCCGGCCCTCCAAATGTGGCCCGGGAATGGAGTTCTGGGAACTCGAAGAGCACGAAGTGTGTGACTGTTGCATCCGGTTATTCTAAAGGTGGCCCGGGAATGGCGTTCTGGGATCTCGAAGAGCACGAAGTGTGTGACTGTTGCATCCGGGTATTCAGAATGTGGCCTGGGAATGGAGTTCTGGGAAGTCGAAGAGCACGAAGTGTGTGACTGTTGGTGAAAAACGAGCCCGGCACCCTGCCGCCCGGCAACTCCCCAACACCTGCCCGGACCCCCCTGTGGAGTGATCTGTGAGCTCTTTTGAGACCACTAGAAACCTATCAGTCTTCGCTTTTAGGTAATATTAGTAGTAGCACTAATATGATTATGATTGGTATCATTCGTTTTATTATGATTCGTCTGATTCTGATTATTTAATACTGTAACTATTATTCGTGGTATGACTAGTAGTATTAATCTTAGTGTTCGTATTATTCGTATTACTCGTGGTCTTATTCGTCGTATTACTCTTATGATCAGTATCATTATTAGGTGTGGTATTCGTATTGTTATGTTGGTAGTATCCTTATTGCTATTAATATTCGTATTCGTTCTATGTAGTTTTAATATGCTTATCATTCGTATTAGCAGTGTTATTAGTTTTCTTAGTAATCGTAGTAGTGTGATTATTAGTATGCGTATTGATAGTGTGCTTATTATTATTGTTGTCAGTGGTAGCTTTCTTCATATTCGTAGTATTAATAATATTCGTATTACTAGTCTTCTCAGTATTATGATTATTCGTCTTATTATGCTGTTTCCTGATATTAATAATACTATTATTGTGATTCGTCTTCCTCTTCCTCCTCCTCCTCCGCCTCCTCCTCCTCCTCCTCCTACACCTCCTCCTCCTCCTCCACCTCGTCTTCCTCATCCTCCTCCTCCGCCTCAAGAGCAACTCTGGCTCGAGTCCCGTCTCAGCTCCGACCGCGCACCTGCTCAGTGAACACCATGTGAGCAGTACGTCCCAGGGCAGCGCAGCGGGGCTCGGTCGTCTCGGGCCAGATAGTTGCATGGGCACACTACCTCTGCGTTGGTTTCTTCTAGTGAAGATAATATTCTATAACGTGCAGAGTGAGGGTTTCGCGCGCCTCGAGGAGATCTCCGAGAACACAGCGAACAAGGACTTGGCCATTTCCATCGGCACTGGCAAAGCGGCTCACGCTGAGACAGACACCATTCAGTGCCAGCTTTCTCATCACAAAGCTATACAGTTTGGATGGCTGAAAAGCAGTTACGAATCGAAGTTGTGGCCCAACAGCATTGGACGGCGAGAAGTTCAACGACACCGTGTCCAACATTCAGGTGCCACCGAAGTCCCGGGGTCTACCTGGGAGATTGAGTTAGTCAAGTTTCATCTGGGCATGATGGGTCTTGCAGTGCTTGCCATTTACTTACCACCAAAAGGAACTGCTGCAAAACTATGACACAGCACAGTCAAAGCAGCGCTTGGTTGGATTCATAATGAGATGGACCGCATGGGCAGCAATTGTTTACCGTTGATCGTGGGAGACCTAAGCTGCGCATTTGGGGTCCGCACAGACGTCACGGGTAGGAAGTACGTACGGATCAGCAACGAGGTCTGCATAAACGAGCCCGCATTAGAAGGAAAAGTCTCTACTATGAGACGCGGGTCCCTGGAAGAAAATCACATGGCGGTCGCGGACACATTTTGGACATCAGGGGTGACCTTCTTCCAGGGGACGCACAGAAGTAAGATTAACCACATCAGAATGCCGCAGCCAGCCGCCCCCCGAATCACGAGACGGAACACCCTGCAGGGACTGGGACGGAGGCTGCAAAAGTTTGGATCCACACATCTACACGGTCACGTACCAGTCTTGGCGCAGAGGGACATCGGAGTGCGCAGAGCCCACCAGGCTCATTTCACACCACCTGCGAATAGAGATGTGATGGTGGCGGCCTATTCCAGAGGTCACCGACGGTAAGGCTTTATTGAGACAGTTGAAGGTCGTGCACAGCAGATCACAGAAGGTGACTGGAGACAGATTTGGGACCGTGGCGACGTGCAAGCAGCGCGGGACCTTCTCTCGGGATGCATTCGCGGCAGCATGACAGAACCTTTCCCGAAGCAAGTGAGCACGATCATCGATCACGAGCAGGTGCGCGAGCAGAGAATGCAGCTTATCAGAGAGCGCGGCGACCTGCGTGGGCAACTACATCGCACTGGCAGCAAGGCCTTCGAGGGCAACGGCCCCAGCGATTTCGACCGAATCGCGCAACAGTTAAGTTAAAGAGCATGACTCGCCGCATGCAGGGGCTTCGCAGACAGGGGAAATCGGGAAGACGGAGACGCCAGTCAACGAGATCACGAAGGCCTGGCGGGGCGGCAAAATGGAAGAAATGCACAGAATACGCGTCACACTCTCGGGCACGGGCAAGGGCCCAAAAAAGAAATTCTTGTTCTCAGCCAGGCAGACGATGACCACGACAGAATGGGAACTGGGATTTGCCAAAGCCCCGCAAGACGGAGGAATGCAATGTACTAGATTAGACCGGGCAGAATGGATCCGTGACCGCAGTTTTTCTTGTCACATCTGCATCAACAGCATGACCTTAGAGAGCTCGTGCACAGCGACAGGATGGGGCAGATCGGGCATCTTCATCGGGCACCTGAGCGGCGAGCTGGGCCGTCTTAGCGGGTACTAGCAGAGGCCCTCGGCATGTGCATCGATTATCGCATGTACCATGTTCAAGGCATAGGGCATACACACCAGAGACGCTCAGCAGGCGTTACAATGACTTGCTAGCTTTGATTAGGATCGTCGGATTCGCTCCGCCCACGCCGCTCCGCTCGCAGCCGTTCGCGCAGGCCAAGAATAATGGCAAGATAGGCCTCAAGGGGCAGAGGGTCCTCCACTGTTTCGCCGCGTTTGGCGCGTCGTTATTCGGCCACCTCCACAAAGTTTCTCGTCGACCCGCGCCCCCTGATTGCGCCCGCGGAGGTATGCGAGGACGGAGGAGGGAAGAATGCCTCTTGTCTCTTTCGGTGGCTACGTGGAGATGCAGAGAAGGGAAACTTAGTTACACCGTCTCGAACTTCGAAGCAGCACGGTCGCACAGAAAACGTCGGGCCCCTGGACCAGGCAATCGACATGACCAGCATCCATGTCACGGGAATCGACTGCGAGATAGACCCCCCCACCACCACCACATAGGCACCACCATGGGGCACTCTATGGCAGCGGGGGGGTCGTAGACGTATACTCACCGACAGCTGCTAGCTGGAATGATGAACTAGCGGGATCTAGTGTTAGCTATAGTTGGCTTCGAGGTCCCCCTGTAACTGGTGGGGAGGAACGGGTGGACATAGGGGTCGGCCTCTTCGTAGACGACGTAACGAAAGAACCCATACACGCATACGCACCCAATGGCGAGTACATTGCACGACAGCTGAATCATGCAACATAGAGACTGCAAGCACCTAAACAAGTAAACGGACATCATTTGAACGCGGACAAGACTAACCACCTCATTGCCCTGAGTGGAGACGGCGCGTTCCAGACCGCCAAGGAGCTCGCTAGGAACCGTTTCCTCAAGGGAGAAGTATGCCGAGAAAGCCGCGTTCTCTGGCTCATACTCAGTTTTGACGGCGAGCTGAGAACCGAACTCAAAAACCGAATCCGAGGGGCTCGAGCAGCTTGGCGATCGTTAGGCGCAGCGCAGCATCAGCCGCTACATCGCAGGCAGCTGGGGGCACTTTTCGTTTGTGTCGTGTACAGCGCGGCCATCACGGGATTGACGGCCTTTGTACTGCCGCCAGAGTTTACAAAAGCGCTGGACACCACTCTCATCAAGTTACTTAGATGTTTGATGCATGGACGAGCTAGGCAACAGTACGGAGATCGTGCCCGTACACATAGCAATGCACAGGTTTTCGAGTATTGGGAGTTATGTGACACAGTCAAAGAACTTCGTACAGTACACCGTGGGCGCGGCAGTGCAAGCAAGACCTGCTGGCACTGGCAGCGTTGGACAGCACGTTCGGAGACGATTGGCACGAGCGTGAAAATGCTCTCAGCGTTTTAACCAACAGGAACCTCGCCCTCGCCTTCTCCAAAGTAGACACCTCCAAGAACAGGAGCCTCCTTACCCGCACAAGTGCAGCTAGAATGGTACGGGTACAGAGGTTGGTTGGACTTATTGCGTCGGAGATGGGGGGAGGGCGCCCAGCACGCAGCGACGCACGAGCACGACGGCACGAACAGCGAGCACAGCACAGTTATCGACGAATGGATTTGTACGCATGGGAAAAATGACGGGACCCCTTGTGGCAGCACGTTTCAGACACTGAAAGGTTTGACGGCACACATCACACATGCGCACCACATGGGGAACATGCACTCCATGCTCAGCTGCACGACCGTATGTCCCTGGTGCAAGACAGCCTTTGCCTCATGCGCGTCGTGCTTACGACACTGCCTCACTATGGACAGGAGAGTGCCGCGTGCCTGCCCCACTCGCTCTACATGCTTTTCTGCTCGGCCCATTGAGCAGCATACCTACGTGTGCGGCTACTGCGCCGCAGAGCATACCGAACTGAACAGCCATCTTGAGCACGTTCGCACACACGCTGAAGGGCCCGACGGTGCAGAGTTGGAGAGGCGCGACCGGCGGACGACGAGCGAGAGGACCCTCGGACGGAAGCGCGCCGCAGCCAGTACGCAAGACGGCCCGTGGCGAGCCGAAGAAGCAGAGTGGCAAGCCCGATGGCTTCGAGGGGAGCGGCGAGGAGCTACTCGCCATGGAAAAGCTGACTCTCAACAACGCACAGCAGATAAAGGCCATCTCAGGCAGTCTCTGGGATTCCTTCTTGGTGGAGGGCGACGAGCATCCAGCGATTCTGGCGGGATCGGGAGCAGGGGCCAGATACGCCGAGCGCAGCCAGGCGGACGAGAAGGACATGGGCTCCCCACACTTACACGTGGCAGCGGAGTTCCTGGGAGCGCTCGGCAGGATGGACAACATGGCGCCCACGATCAAGAGCGACATGAAGAAGCTCAGCCTGGTCATGGACGTGATGGGATACGACGAGCTGGCGGACCTGGTGAGGTACCTGCGAACCAAGAAGGCCTACGCAGAGCAAGGGCAAACAGAGCGCTGGAAAGTACACATCATGCTGAACCCCCTGGGCATTACACTGTTCACGTCGGAGAACGAGGCCAAAGTCAACAAGATCCGCGAGGGGAACACCGAGGAGCCTCTGAAGTTCGACGCGCTCAGCATCCTGCAGATCCGCGGCATGACTTACACGGCGATGAAGGCCACGGGCGGATCGGCCATCGTGGGAGCGCCTCCTCCCACAGCGCTCGAGAAGCAGGTTCAGAAGCTCGTCCGCCAGCGGCAAGCCACGGCGTAGATATGGCAGGACTGCGCCGACAGGCGCAACAAGGCAGCGTGAGGGCAGCGGAATTGATGAATCGCCTCGGAGAGAGCCCACCTCCAGGCAAGCGGGAATGGTTGGACTTCTTGCTTGTATTTACTCAGCACGGCTGAGAGTGTGCAAACCAAGCTGAGGGCCGAGGAGCCCGTGCGGAGATAGGACGGGAACGTGTACGCGGCGCTGAGCAGTGGATTTGTCTGACATAGGATGCAGGCCACGCCCGTTCCGTCCTCGTCGCCACTATCCCGCTGGACCCTTGGCCCCAGGTCCCCGCCCCATCTCCTGGCGTCTGGCCTGGTGTCTTGAGGCGACTCTGAGGGACCCTAGGAGCTTACCTAGTCTGACTGATTGTTTCAGTGGGCATTGCCCACGAACCAACTGGCGGGTGGGGGTGGAGCGGGGGGGGGTTGGAGTGGGGAGGAGCTACTCTTGCAGCAGATCTGACGCATCGAGGATTTCAAGAATCAACTTGAAGTTTGGGAGCCTCGCCCGAGTGTGAGGGGAACGCACCTTAGTGTGATAACCTCTCATCCGTCCAGAGCTGTGAACTGAAGGGGCCCCAGGACACACAAATAAATACACACAAATAAAAAGATTCCCCATATTTCCCATATGTTCTGGGTTTTTGTCTTCCCCCCACTTCCCATAGTTTCCCATATTTTCCTGGGGATCGACGATTAATTGTGTCTGTGTTTTTGTTCCCTCCTGATAAACGTTGGAGGGAATTCGGCCCAGCGTCGAAGCGGGCCCGAGAGGCTCAACAGGCCATGGGTCCCGCCGGCATCCCTCCGCCACGCCGAATCGTCTAGCCAGCAGCGAACAGCTCGAGTTCAGGCGAGCAGCCTCGTTTCAGCCGTCGAGGCAGAGGTGAACCTAACTGCCAAGGCTTCCTCCTCCTCCTCCTCCTCCTGCTCCTCCTCCTCCCCCTCCTCCTCCTCCGCCTCCTCCTCCGGGCTGGCTCCTGCTGTCCAGCAGTCTCGTGAAATCCCAGATCCCCGTCCGCTAGCACCTCCCTGACATCTGATGCCGTGATGCTCTTAACACGCGGACCCAAAATCGCTCGATTCATCCCTGAAGGCTGCGCTGCTTGTCTGTAGCCTCCGAATAGCGAAGTGTCTTGGGAGGCTGGAAAAGGCCTGCGAGTGCCCTCTCTGCCTCTTGACCTCTCGGGGCCTCGTCGGCATCATACTCACTGCCTGGCAGCGCCCCTCTGGGGGGATAAAACAGGTACAGGCACCACTGATCTCAGGACCTCTCCTGGGGTGCGTTCTGACGACAGGGCAGTTTGAAATACATCGGATTCTTAAAAACATAAGATGTTTCATACATGATTAATTCATGGATAAATTAATGCATAAACTCATCCTTGTATTTATTAATCAACCCTTTATTTTTAAGACATGGTCCGCACGCGGAGCATGTATTAAAAACGGCGCTGTAGTCAGGAGTTGCCAGAAGTGCCCCCGGCCCAAGGTGCCATCAGGATCTACAAGGAGGCGCCCACGGCCTCCAGGCCACCCCATCGCGGGGCCCCAAGGAGCCCCCAGAGGGGCACCCTCGGCCAGGGGCACCTCGGGCAAGCCGGGCCCTCGAGGTAATCCCAGCTGGCGACGAGGGACGAGGGGCGGCGACGCCGCCGCCGCCGCCGCCGAGGGCGTCGTCGTCGTCGTCGCCGTCGTCGCCGCCGTCGCCGTCGTCGTCGTCGTCGCCGTCGTCGTCGTCGCCGTCGTCGTCGTCGTCGTCGCCGCCGTCGTCGCCGTCGTCGTCGCTCGCCGTCCGCCGCCGAGGAGCGGCCCGCGGGGGCCCCCCGAGGGCGCGTCCTGCCGCAGGCCCGCGAGGGCGAGCGCCGCCTGCACGCCCGCCTTGCCCCGCAGGAGCTCGGCCAGCCGCAGGCGCAGGCAGCTGGAGAGCGGGACCTCCCGGCTGCGGCAGCGGGGGGGGGGAACGGCCTCCTCCTCCTCCTCCTCCTCCTCCTCCTCCTCCTCCTCCTGCTCCTCCTCCTCCTCATCTCATCCTCATCCTCCACCTCCTCCTCCTCCCTCCTCCTCCTCCTCCTCCTCCTCCTCCTCCTACTCCTCCTCCTCCTCCTCCTCCTCTTCCTCCTCCTGCTCCTCCTCCTCCTCCTCCTCCTCCTCCTCCTCCTCCTCCTCCTCCTCTCATTCGTTGGTGGCAACTCATGGGAGCCCCCTCATTCGTTGGTGGCAACTCATGGGAGCCCCCCATGCCATCTTGCTGGCTCTTGCGAACCGACGCTGATCGACGCTAATCGATGCTGAATCGGCGTTTCTCATCGACTAACAGGCGCTAGCGCGCGCGAATGCACTCGAAAGACGAAACGTCGACGACACACGAGGCCTCCTTGGCGTGCTGCCGAACTCCTGGCCGCGGCAGCAAGGGGGCCAAAGTCGACGGCGTGCATAAAGAGAGAGAGAGAGAGAGAATGCGCGAGGGCCGGGCGGGGCCGTCTGAGGGGGCGGGGGCGCCTTGGAGTAGCATGTGGGACCCAGGAGGACGCTCTGAGCAACCGCCGGGCCCCTCCCGCGGAGGCCCATGCCTTCTCGCGCGGCCCCCCCCCGGTCTTCTTGGAGGGCCGTCCCTGCCCCACGCCATCGCTCGGCGGCGAGCGGGGGGGCCAGCGAGGAGGAGGAGACCTTCTCGCAAAGCGGCGGGACTTCTCAGAAGCCGTCGCACCTTCTGAGAGGTTTTCTGTGTCTTCGGGGAAGGCTTCGAAAACTTCGCAGAAGGCGGGGGGACTTCCGAGCCTTCTGAGAAGACCTTCTCCTTCTCATTTCCCCCCCTCGATCGCCGCCGAACCACCTTCCCTTTTTTACAGGGCCGCCAAGAAGAGAAACAGGGTCTCGGCCTCGGACGATCCTGGCGCTTCTCGTCGATGTCGGCATCCGGAGGCCCGTTCAAGGCCGCGGGGTAGTGAGAGGTGGATCCCGAGCGAAAAACGCACCTGGGGGGAGAGGTCGAGACCCTGTGGGCCCGCGCATTGAACAAACAACTAGCGCTAGAAATCTGGTGGGTTGGAAGAAGAAGAAAACTGATGCTGACGTGTTCGGTCTTTGTGCTCGCTCTTAACCGAAGGGGCCCGCTCCCGACCCGCCGACCAAAAAAAGTGTTCGGTCTTTGTGGGGCCTCGGAGCCCTCGTCGCCACGGCTGGATCCACCTCGAAATCCTGGGCGCCAAGAACGCGCTTCAGAACGGGTCTGGGGGCCAGTTTCGGTGAAGGTAACGCAGGGGGCGGATGAGGAAGGGGGCCGAGGTGGCGGAGGGAGGACGAGGGAAGAGACGGGGAAGAGGCAGACACCAGAAAGTCCATGGAAAGCGAGATAACAGAACAGCGGAATTGGAACAATGCAGCAGTACAGCGCAGCACGCGATGATGAGGATGAGGATGGGGATGAGGAAGAACAATGAGAACGAGAATGAAGATCAGGATGAGCACTGCGAGGGTGAGGGTGAGGGTGCGGGTGCGGGTCACCTTCCCAGCTGAAATCCCGCAAGCTGTCTCGCGCAACCCCAGCGGCCCTTCCACCACATCAGCGAAACCGAGGACTCCGCATTAGCAGTGGCCGCCATCTGATGGACAGCCATTAGGAGCCAAGACGAACGCCAGGTTCTCCGCACCTGCGAGGTGTGCCACGCGTGCCAAGTGCGCCACGAGCACACCTGGTCAGCCAGGTGCACAGGCGCCCCCCGCGGGCCTGGTGCGCAAGATGCACCACATGCGCAACGCGCGCACACTGCGCCACGAGTGCCAACGAACGTTCCAGCACACATAGGGCAATACCTCAACCCCACATCATCCCTTTCAAAATTCGGCACAAAGTGACGACGAGGTGATTAGCAGGGTCTATGGTGCGTGCGCCTGCGATGGATTTGCATTGATGAGTGGCAGAGATGGCGGGCCAGCGCACAACGGCAGATACAAACAAAATGTTAATGGTGTGGTGCCCGTACGCGGTCCAGTGGTTGCTGCAATGTGCACTTTGCATTGCTCCCTGACTGGGCTCGGCTGGAGGAATCCCCCACTACTGGTGCCCTGGGCCGGCGTCCCTCCCGAATCGTCCCTCAGGTGAGCCTCGGGCGCACCTCCTGTGAGTGCACGCTCGCTTCCATCGGGGACGCATCGACCCAGGTCAATGCGCGCCCGGGGTAAGATCCTGAAGGATCCTGCGCGCAAGCCTGGGTCAGTGCACCCCTGGCTCCGCAGGATCCTGCAAGATCCAGCGCTCTGGCTGACCCACGTTTGCACTGACCCCTGCCCCAAGGCTCCCAAGTTCGGCGACTACGAAGGGTGCGGTTTGCAGAGGGTGTGGTTTGCAGCTGGCACCCTGGGGGCACCAGGGGGGACAGGCGGGGGCCTCGCTGGAGCTCTCCGCCGCGCCCCGAGGAGGCCCGACGAAGAGACGGTGCCGTGCCCCCCGGGCCCCCGCGGCGCCGATCGCAGACCGCACCCCGGCGTAACCACACACTCTGTATAGTCGCCGACGAGCCACTGCCGAAGCGTCCCTCCCGTGAGCCTCGCATATGCACCTCCCGCGGGTGCCCGCTCGCCCCCGTCGCACCGCGCGCTGCCGGCGCTGTTGCGCCAGGAGCCTCACCCCCGAGCCTGCCCACTGTCACAGACTGCGGCGAGGAGGTGCGGGCCTCCGCGGTCGGTGCACGTCGTCGTCTCTTGCCATCGTCGTCGTCACCCGCGCTGTCCTCGTCGCGCTCTGCCGCGGCCCCAGCGACGGAACGCAGCGAACGGCCGCCAGCACCACTTGGGCCGCTCCTGGGATAGCTTGTCGACCAGCGTAGCGCCTGACCGGCGGCCTCTCGAGCAGGGGCGCCAGTGTGGTGCATCCATCAGACGCCACGGCGGGGCGAGGGCGAGGGTGAGGACGGCGACGAGGGCGGGGGCGAGCGGCGAGGGTGGCGGCGCAGGCAGAGGTGAAGGCAACGAGCGGGGGTGACGAGGAGGGGGGAATGAGGACGAAGAGGAGGAAGAGGAGGCTTGCCGATTGCGCCCGCAAACCCGCCCTGGCCTCCGCCTCGGTGGATAGCGTCACAGGGAAGCTCTCTGCCATTTGACACTGGTCTTCACGGGCTGCCGCCTGGGCAAAACAGAGATCTGCTCCTCCCCATTCCTGCTCCTGCTCCTCCTCCTCCTCCTCCTTCTCCTCCTCCTCCTCATCATCATCCATCCTTCTCATCCATCCTCCTTCTCATTTTCCTCCTCCTCATGCAAGTCCCGAAGAAGGTACACGATAACGATAGATTCAATGAGAAGACTTTTAGCAGTGTGTCGCAAGACTTCACAATCAGTTCTGGAGCCAAACGGTTATGATAAGCGTCCAGATCCCAAGAATAAATGCTAGCTGCTCATCCAGGCGTGGGGGCGGAGATTCTAACACCCACCTTTGGCTGGATCAAGCCGTAAAACACGCCAAACGCAATTATATCAAGCTGCACGCGTATATAAAAGGTTATAGAAACGTAAGCAAAAGGTGGCTAAGATGATGGCGGGATCTCCACTCTATCTTCATGCGCCACAGCTGCCCTGCACACTCATTGTATGCACTAAGATACAAGGGGCAAATCTACAAGAGGGTTCCGACGTTGAAAGCAAATCTACAACGACAGCAAGCTGAAACGCAACATACAGCATTCAAATCTAAGCGCGCGATCAAAACTGACCAATCAGACCCACCGCTACGATCAACGCTAAGCTCGACGGCTGCGTCACGACGGCCACCTGGATCCCTGGATCTCAACTGATCCTTACCTCGAGCCGTAACTGGCTCACGGTAACCCCAACGGTAACACACAGTGACACCACTCGGCGCCACTCGGTGGCTGACGTGATGGCTGATGCACTGCATGTGCATTATCAAACGCATCCGCCACATTTTCAACGCATCCGCCACATTTCCGCTGGCCCCCATTCCGAGTACTTTAACGATTCCTCGTATCACTTTTCCCTGCAACACAAACTGGCAAACTTCTGTGTGCCGGCATTTGCCTCACCCCCTTCCGACTGGATACTGCAATCACGGCACTTTCGCTGCTCTCTGCGACTAAACTGCACTCCATGCTCCTATCTTTGAACACCGCGTGGATTCCCGGTCCTCCGGAAGCACCCTTGACCACGCCGCACTGCTCAACTTCTCCAGGAGAGAGAGCTATACGCTCTGAGCGGTCCCCCAAGATTTGGTTAAATGTGTTCCCCCCGTGACTGTCGCTCCACTCATCGACTATCGCGTCTTGTACTCTCCACGGCCTGCACCAGTCCACATCGTTACATCCTTGGGTTCTCCTGGCAAGGATACGAACCTCTGGACCAGCCATGCTGCGTTTGCAAAAACGTGCCAAACTTGACGAGTCCCTTCAAGATCCTCGGGCGGGTGCTGCCACAGTTCGAACAAATCTCTAAATTCAAAACTCTATCTCTGCCTCGCATGGTAGGCTCTCCGCCGGCATCCCAGTTATCACTCTTTTCTGCTCTACACCCAGTTCTTCATCACATAGTGCGGCACGTCGCTGATAGGCCTCATACCGTAAAACATCCTGACTCCATTACATAATCTTCTTGATAATCCTTCGTACACTGTGTTCCTGGTCCTAACTTACCCCCGATCTTCACTGCAAACCTGGTATTGGTCCCTGCCTCAAACCAGGTAGATCGGCACCACTCCTCCATAAAGTAACATCGCCACCGCACACAGTGAACCACACCTGTCTGGTCTCGTGCTTGAACACACATGGTGGCGCAATCCCACTGGCAAACTCAAAACCCCTTGCAAAGTCCATGTAAGAGTATGCCCAAGTATTGGCAGCAGCCCCTGTTTCGGATTTAGAACTTTAAGCGTCTTCAAAACAAAACATACCTGGTCCAAGTCCTCCTCCAGCAAGCTGATGAAGATGTTTTGCTTGGCCTTGGCGAAAATTTGCTTCTTTTTCGCGCCAGTGAGGAAAGAGCTAAGTTATTGCAGTTCTTTCTGGCGCTTTCCCATGTTTCAAATTCCCTCGGCAACCAACATCAAAAAGCTACCGACCGTTCGGCGTGTGTGAGACGTTGTTCCGTTTGAGGCGTCGTCGTCCTCCTCCTCCTCTTGCTCCTCCTCCTCCTCCTCCTCCTCCTCATCGTCGTTGTCGCCCCCCGCTTCCCCAGGCCCCCATGGTCAAGCGATACAACTAAAAACGGAAATCAAACAACATTCCAATTGATTGAAAGGGAAGCCTTTTTCATCCCTTCCCTGCGTGAGGGGTGGTCCCAGCGGGGGTCTCCCGGGGGGTCCTGGGGGAGGTCCCATGGGGGGGTCCCGAGGAGGGTGGACCCGGCCCCGGCCTGGGCCCCAGCCCCAGCCCCAGCCCAGCAAAGAGCCCAAGAGGCTCCCAAGCAAAAAACGTGGAAAACGCACGGTGCGTCTCTGAGACCACAGAATTGTCTCTGGGACCAAAGAATATGTTTTGGGACCAATGTTTGTTTGAGCCAATCCAGCCGTGGCGACGTAAGCGCTTCAGGAGGACCGAAAAGCGCGAAAATCATAAAAATAGGCTGAGCCAGTTCACGTTAATCACACGGGCGTTGGCGCCTAACACCGCGTGGATCAGCCACCTTGAACGATCACCTCTTCCTGACATCGGAAATCGCGCACCACTGCACCTCGAGGAAGAGGAGCAGGAAGAAGAGGAGGAGGACGAGGAGGAGGCTGGTCGGTCGCGGACCTCGAGTGGCTCAGTCCTCTGAGCTCTGCCAAAAGGCAAGGGGGGGGCGCTACTGACAGCCAACAGCCCACGTTTGGGGCTGCAAACAACAGCCCCAAGATCAAAAAGAACGACCATCCTCAACACCCCATGAAGAGGAGGAGGAGGAGGAGGAAGAGGGGGAGGGGGGGGGAGGACAAGCAAAGTGCGCTCGCGTCACATATGACGTCCTATCCCTCCTTCCTATCACTTACATTGGCGTAGATGTCCTCTCTATTCGCACCGTCGGATACCGAGCAAGGCAATGATCGCGAGAGGGTACGCGATGCATGGTAGAGCACGGCATGGTATGGCGTAGAAGAGAGCGGCATAGCGTAGAATGCCATAACATGGCGTGGCGTTGCGCAGTGAAGCATTGCATCACAAAGCATTGCAACGCAAAGCATGGCATCGCACAGCGGCGCAGAACACAACGCCGCACAGGTTCCTTGGAAGTAAGCTCGTCTTCGAGAAGTCTTGGCCGGTCGGGAGTCGTGACTCCATGTCTAGCTCCGTGGGCTCCCCGAAAAGCTCCATACAAGGCGGGGCTGATGGAGAGCACGCGCTGCCTCTGCTTTCAACATCGCCTCCTCAAAGCAGAAACGGGGCTCCCGCTTGATACTTCCTGAATACGGCGGCGCCCCAAGATGGGGGGGGAGTTCTGCGGCACAAAAAAACAACGAATCGACACCGAATGTGGAATCACTTCCGATGGTTTTTCCGGGGGGGTATTTTCTAGATTTTGGCGCCTATTGGGAAAGAAGGCCAGCGCTGCAGGGGAGCACGATTCGAAACAAGTGGAAGCGCGGAAATGAGGCCAACGCTGCAGCGGGAGCACGACTCAGAACGAGCGCAAGCCCGAAAATGAGGCCAGCGCTTCAACGGGAGCAACATTTTGAAAACAAAACCTAAGCGAAAACCAATTTCCTGGGGGCCAAAACAATACGTGGACAGGGGCCCGATATCTTTCAGACGTCATCAAGGAAGAGAGGAGAGTAGTTCCCCAATCAGAACTCCTAGCAGATTCATATGGTTATAAGAGTTTGGGCGCCAAATTCGGCGGCACGCCCAGGTGCGCGGGTGCCCAAATGCCCGGGTGCCCGGGTGCCCGAGTGCCCGGGTGCCAGGGTGCCCGGGTGCCAGGGTGCCCGGGTGCCAGGGTGCCCGGGTGCCCGGGTGCCCAGGTGCCCGCGGGCCGCGGGTGCCCGGGTGCTCAGGTGCAGGGGTGCCCGGGTGCCCAGGTGCCCGTGTGCCCGGGTGGAGAAGCCGGCGGACGAGGAGGAGGAGGAGGCGGAGGATGAGGAGGAGGAGGTCGACCAGTGTAAATGACCCGTTGTAGGGGCCTATGAAAAGGGAGCTTGGAAGGACGTTTTTTCCAACATCGTTGCCAACTCTTGGGTTTACACTGGCCCTCCTCCTCCCTCCTCCTCCTCCTCCTCCTCCTCCTCCTCCTCCTCCTCCCTCCTCCTCCTCCTCCTCCTCCCTCCTCCTCCTCCTCCTCCTCCTCCTCCTCCTCCTCCTCGTCCGCCAGCTCCCCCACCCTGGCACCCAGACAACTGGCGATTATACTTGTGCGTTCTGACCGGTGGACCAATGGACCCGTGAACCAGTGGACCGGTGGACCGGCAGACTGGTTGACCCGTAATAGACCGGTGGATTGGTGGACCAGTGGGTCGGTGGACCCGTGGACCGGTGGACGGGTGGACCGGCGGACTGGCGGACCGTTGACCAAAAGATTGGCGGACGGGTGGACCAAGGAACCGGTGGACGGGCGGACTGGTGGACCGGTGGAAGGTGGACCTGTGAAAACGTGGACCCGTTGGCCGGTGGACTGGTGGACCAGTGGACCGGTGGACCGGTGGACCGGTGGACCGGCGGACCGGCGGACCAGTGGACGGGTGGACCGGAGGACCCAGAGACCAATGGACCGGCGGACCAGCGGACCGGCAGACTGGCGGACCGGCGGACCGATGGACCAGTGATCCGGCGGACACGCGGACCGGCGGACCGGTGGACCAGTAATCCGGCTGACCGGCGGCCCATGCACTGGACCAGTGGATTGGCGGACCAGCGGACCGGTGGACCGGCGGACACGGACCCGCCGACTTTTAGACCGGCGGACCGGTGGACCGATGGACCGGTGGACTGTGGCACATTGCGGTCGACATGGGCAGCGTTTGCACCGGTGGACTGTTTGAGCGGTGGAGCCGAACGGTGAAACTGTAACGGGTGGGCCGAAGGGGAAAAGGAAATAAAGGGGAAAGGGAGAAGAGGCGGAGAACGTGCATGCGGAATACGAGGGGGGAAAATGCGAAGGGAGGACAATATGAATGCGGAATAAAGGGAGCAGGAACGGGCGCCTTACTCCCCCTACTGTCCAACTGTCTCGAATCTTCCTGACCTACCCGAAAGCCCCCTAAATCCTCCTCCTGATGATCCTCCTCGTCCTCCAGCTCGCCCCCGTTTTTTCCGTCGTCGTCGCCCTCGTCCTCGTCCTCGTCCTCGTCGTCGTCGTCGTCGTCGTCGTCGCCGCCGCCGCCGTCGTCGTCGTCGTCGTCGTCGTCGTCGTCGTCGTCGTCGTCGTCGTCGTCGTCGTCGTCGTCGTCGTTGCCCGTCCTAATCGCTCACGTCCTTTTGGTCCCCCTCCTCTTCGTCTTCCTCCTGCTCCTTTCCTACTCATCCTGGTCATTATGATCGTGATGTTCCTCAGCAACGATTGTCGCAGCGATTTGTTTGCTTTGCTCCGAGACGGCGCGAAGGAGCTGCATGGGCCCTGACCAGCCCCCGAAATCCCGCGCGCGGCATGCGCTGAAGGAGAAGAACGGGGGGGAGTAATACGTGGCGGGAAGGGAAGGAAGAAGGGGAGCGAGGAAACAATGTCTAGCACTGCGATTGCAACCAAAGGCTGTCCCAGTCTCTTTGTTAGGCCTCTCCGCTGCAGGGCCATTGCATGGCCACGCGAAGCCAGATCTCGAGTGGGAGCCGAGAGCGGCCAGAAAATCAGCTTGAAGCTAAATGAGATCAGAAGACAGCAAGACTGGCTGCAACCTGTCTGCACGAATCGAAATTTAGAGCAAGGTCGTCCCATTCTCTGCGTTAGGCCACTAAGTACACGGGTAAGAGGGCCAGCGCGTCGCGGAAGAAAGCCAGCGGAGACTGCAGCATTTGCAGAGTCCGATTGCAGGGGAAGAGGTATACATCTATCATGCGCCACAGGCAGCAGAAGGTGAGGGGCAGCCCCGCTTCGGCCCCCCGCGCGCCAGGGAGATGCCAGGAGAGGGGGAGACTGAGAGGGTGCCTCGCCCAATAGGAGTGAGGAGTCCTCGTCTACGCGGGCAACGTCTTCGCCGCGCCTCTAGCTAGGTCCACGCACTGTAGATTGACAGAGAAACCGCCGTGACCACCGCCCGAATTGCCCCGAAACGCCCGCTCCCACGTTGCCGCCACGCCCCGCGCGCCCCCGCCCCCGCCCGTGTCCCGCCGCCAGCCCAGCTCCCAGCGCCCGCGCGCCGAGGCGCGCGCGCGCGGGCCCAGCGCCGGAGTCGCCCGGGGCATCTGCCTTGCAGGGCCCCCCCCCCCCCCGCAGACACTCAACGCACGCGCGCCTCCGCAACGACGCGGAGCGCGAGTCTGCTCTCATCAGAACGTCACGCATAGCTTAGCTTCCTGGGACGCGCCCTCCCTGGGAAGATCCGCCGACCCCCCAATCGCGGCGAGAGCATGACGGGCCGGCGTTTTGAGCGTCGGTGGGCCCCATGTCGCGCGCAGTCGCTGTTTCTGGAGCCCACGGGGCCCCTTCGCCTGGAAGCCTCGGGGAGGGCCGCCACGCGGGCCCCGATGCAACCCGCCAGACAACTTGCTCTTGCGACCCCGGGCCGGCGGTCCAGGGGCGGAGCCGCGCAGATGCTCGGGCCGAAGCTCCACGCGCAGCGAGGCGAGGGAAGGCGCAAGCGAAAGTAAGTCGAGACGAATCACAGAGAAGCCTGCGAGCCCGCCTTCTTGGGCGCTCTTGCAGCGCCGCGAGGAACCCTGAACTCGAGGTCGCAAATCGCCTGGACAGCGAGCGCGCTCCTACCAGCCAGGAAAAAGCTTCTGCATTACGACCCAGTCGGAGATCGGCGCCTCCCCCGCCGGCGTCTTCATAGCCCGAGCTCCGATGCGGCCGAAGCGCTCCGCGAAGACCTCCCACCCCAGCAAGCCTGAGCGCGCGCGGGGGTCAGCGTCGGCGGGGGCCGCTCTGCGGGAAGCGCGGCCCCGGGGCCCTCTTCGCCCGCGTCCTCGTCAATCTCCACAGCAGCGAAATTGCTCCCTGCGTCGTCGCCCGCGAGGCGAGCGCCCTCGCCCTCCTCGGCCGCGTCGGCGATGTCAGGGAAAGCCCCGCTGGCGGGCGCCGGGGCGGCCGCGGGCGGCGCCTGGCCGGGAGACGCGCCCGCCCCAACGCGCTGGCTCACGAACGGGCCACGGAGTCAGCGCGGCCCCCGCCCAGGGCGGCAGCGCGGCGCGGCGGCGCCGCGCGCGGGGGCGCCCCCGGGCCCCTGGCCGGGGCGCCGCCCCCGGGAGGGGCGTCGCCATCGCGGAGAACTCGATGAGCAAGGTGAACCGGATCATCACCACCTCTGGGCTCACATGCCAACATGTAAGATGATTCAACAAATATTCCCGCCGTTTCTGCGCCCCGGATACGCTTCAACGGCGACCCGTTCCACTGCGCGCATCTACATTGCCCTGATTCGGGCAATTCCCTGGCATTTGTCTCTGGATGAGCTAGTGGGGACGCGCGAAGCGTCAATGCTTGAAGTAACTAATCTAGGGGCAACGCCAGTAGCAGCGCGCCGCTACTATTCAGAATCACGCAACAGGCAGCCCCCCCTGGAAGAAATCCTGGAGACGATCTGAATCTACGCAGAGGATTCACGACAGCGCCCCGGGGGCGGAACATCCCAGGGAGGACGCCGATCGGGGCGGCAGCCCGCCCGTCCCGAACACCGCCGATGAAAACACCCTTCGCAGTAGTGGCGGCCCAGGCAGCAGCGACACTGGCAATCGCCGGGTAGCAGAATCATGTGCATCCTCCTGCGTTTCTCAGGGGGGTCCTTAGCGGGCGCCTGGGGGCCGGCGTCGCCGCCCACCGTGGGGCGGCAAGCATGCCGGCGCAAATTCCGATCTGGCCAGCCGCCTGGCCATGCTGCGCAGCGCCGATGGCGTCGCCGATATTCTGGGCGTCGCCCCCTAGGACGTTCCGTTCGAGCAGGATGCCGAGGAGGTGCTGCCGCGCTTCCTCTGCGAAGGGAATCTCATGGTGCGGCCAGTCCTCGAAGTAATCGAAGACCCGATCCACGGCGTCGAGGAACTTCTGGATGGGCGCGGCAATTGCCAGCGCGAGGAGATCCGGTACTCTGCGCGGAGCTGGCCAGCGGGGTCTCCGCCGAATCGGACCCGCACTGCCACGCCACCCCTCAAGTGCACCTTGAACCCGCCAGCGGCCCCGATGTGCGAGAGCCTGCCTTGGCTGCGCAGGCGTTCTCGTCGGCGTTGCACAAGGGCAACTCCTTAATCGCCGCGTCGGGTTTCTGATTAACTTTCCCAGCCAAAAGCCGTCGCCAACCGCGCAGTGAGCGGCAGCCGCGCCCACTTCCTTGGCGCGGAGGCCGGCATGGCGAACTCTCTGGGAGGTCAGCGCGGCGCTCGGTGGCCTCGCCCGCAACGCGCACGGCGCGAGACTCGGCCTGCTGGACGTCGCAACCAACAACGTGACCGCGCTCGAGCAGCACGAGCAAGAGCAGGTGAATGTCGCCGAGGATCTGCAGGTCCACTGCCCCGACCTGCGCTAGGAAGGGCAACGCAACGACGCCGATTACATATTCAACGCCCTGATGACAGGACAGCGCAACTCCACATGCACGCCCGCCGCCTGCACATCTCGCGCCGTCGCGCATTGCGCGCGCGAACAAGGGGCGCGGAAATGGGACGCAATACGCGCCCGGCGATACACATGCGCACGCGCATCTACCGCGCGCCGCCGCACAGAAAGCGCGCGCACCATTCCCACATACCCCCCGCGGGGCCGACAACGCACCGAAGCAAACGCACGCACAAATGTAAAGATCGGTTTTCCCTGGCCGGGCACGTTTTCCTCGCCGGGCCCAACCGAAGCACGTCGCAGCCTCTGCGCGGCCAACCCCGCATGAGAGATGTTTCCGCGGGGTTCCACGTCAGACCGGGCGCGGCGGCGCCCGCCCGCGCCCCGCTCGCCGCGACGGCGGAGAGAGGGGGGGGGGCGTTCACGACGCCTGCTTCGTCATCGGACGCGATGGGCAGCAAGGGGGGCACGGGGCGACGCTCGAGAACGCCCTCGCCCCCCCCCCAAAAAAAAAAGAAAACTCTGCAGAAACAGCGGCCACCACGGGGGCGCCAGCGGAAATTCAGGCGACCCGCCCACCCCGATACAACGACAACACTCGAACAAACACACCGCGCAATCGAGCAGTCACAGCAAAGGCGCGCACGATGTCACGCGGCTCACACGTTGCCACGAACGCTGCGCAGCAGTGACGCGCACGAAACCGGTTGATCACTACGTCCGCGCACGAGCATGTTCTGCGCTTTCCCGGGCAAAGAGCACGCGGGGCGACCTGGCCCCCTTCCAAAGTTGCCGCTCGCGCGAATGTCCTTCTGCATCCTGCCCGCGTCCAGCAACGCGTTCAGGTTGGAGGCGTTATCGGACGGGCACGCGGCCGACCGGGGGCCACCCCGCGCCTCCTGCACCCACCCCGAAGCCTGCATGAACCCGCGGCCCTCGGCTAATTTCGCGCTGAGATTTACCCACGGCCCGGGGCCCAGCTCACGCAGCATGAACGCGCGGCCCACGGATTCCTTCACCGCGCTCCAGTCGCCGGCGCCGCGGGCGAAGAACTCGGCGGGGTCGACGTCCACGACGCCGCAGGAGCGAACGCTGAGCAAGGGCCTGTCCGAGGGCGCGGCAAACCCCAGGCCGTCCAGGAACTCGGAGACCGGGCCGCAGATCCCCCCATCGGGCCGGCCGACGATTGCGGCGATGATGGCAGAGAGCCTGATCCCACCCTGCCGAGAGTCTCCGACGTAGCACCGGATCGCGGAGAGCGACGTGGCCCCGGCGTTCCACGCGTCGACCTTCGCGCGATTCGCCACGGCGGCCATGATCCCAGCCGCGAGGCACGCGGTCGGCAGAGCGCGCTGGCGCGAAGCCACGACCAGAGGAATTTCGTGCTAAAGTTCTCGTCGACAATTTTGTTGCACCTTGCCGAGAGATGCGGGGCGCCTCCTCGCGGGCGACCTCCGCGCCCTCCTTGCTAGGGCCCATGTCTGTCGGCGGGCGGGCAATGCGGTCGCACGAGTGCGTCGCGGCTGGCAGAAGAGGCGCCAGCTCCACCTTCGGGCGCTCTAGCGCGATTGAAGACGGCAGCTGCGCTGGGGCGGCGGGGGGCCCGACTCGGCGACGCAATGGGCGACAGCGAAGACAAGGGAGGCGATGCTTTCTCTGGGCGTCGAATTAAAGTGGCGCCCAGCCTGGCGACGCGGGAAGCGACGCGGCGAAACAGCAGATGGCAAAGCGCTAGATGTCACACACACGAAACCACGAGCCCGGCGGCTAGCAGTGGGGCATTCGAAGCTGCAAGGACGCCGACGGCTGTCGGCGGCACCCAATGGGGATCTGCAGCCGCGGGGCCAGCGCGGTCCACGCGGGCGCGCTTGCGCTGGAGGCGCCGCCCCGCCTCCCCCTTCCGCTGCGCCCTGACATCTCTGCGCGCGCCGGCGCATTCGCGCGCGCAGAATGCGCGCAACCACCGCCGCATATGATGCATGGTAGGAGCAAGCGGAGACATCTCACTGCTCACCGTCGAGCACACGGGCGTAGGACAAACCCCTAAGAACGCCGCGTTCTCCTCAACGCATGGGAAACATTCGCCGCGGCTTACGGGGCCCACGCGGCCGCGACTGCGCGGCCCGTCAACGACGCAGAAGAACTCAGGGATGGCCAGTCGCTTGGACATCGCATTGTCGTCTTTGCGATACGTCTCCGCGGTGATGATCTCTTGCGGCCCAGCAATGATTCCGCCCTGGCTCACAGCCAGCACGAAGCCAGCTGACCCGCTGGCGATTCGGACAGCTGCAAGCAAATCTTCGCACGACTCGCCCGCGCGCATAGTCTTCGCAGACCCCACGGGGCGCAGGGCGCCTGACACCGCTGCGCCGCGCGCCCCGTCGCGCCGCCCGCCTCTCTCGCCGACCCTCGACGGCGCCCCCTCCGCGCACGGCGAAATAAACCTGGAGGATTTCCGCCGGCGCAACGCAGGCGGGCTGCCATCGCGCCGTTAACCCGGCCATCTGGACCTACAAGTCGGAGAACGGTGAACGTGATAATGGTTGCGCCATCCAGTGTTCAGATATCTGCGCCGCCATGTTTTTTCCAGTTCGAGGGCTGCGCGGCGCGGACAGAGCACCCCGCGCCGCCGCGGAGATCCAGGAAAACCACTGACCTGGCGAAGACCTAAGGAGGGCACGAATCGAGTTTCGGCGCGGGGGGGCTCGCGCGAGCGTCGATAGAGATCTCCGTTCCCATCGGAGCACACACTGTCTACGCGATCGCCGCTGCGTCGCCAAGACTGCAAACAGCGGGAGCGCATCAAAGATTCGTGCCACGGGGTGATAGCACGCATCAATGCCTCTATATATCCAGATTGAAGACAGGATCGGCCGCGGCCCGGACCACGCCCACCCCGGCCTCGCAATCTCGAGCACGCGCCTGACAGCGAACCCAGCCTCCGAGCAGAAGGTCGCCCAACTCGGCAGGAAAGACGTTGGGCTGCAACGCCTTCACTACATCCGCCACACCCCCGTCGGGGGTCCAACGCAACGAACTCGAAAGCGGCCCCGCGTTTGCCAACCCTGCTGCCCTGGACCCTACGTCGCCAAACCGCGCACTTTTCGGGTTGCCCCTCATATATGCCAGGGCGCGCATCGGGGCGCAAACGCGGCGTTGCGCTGGGAGGGGCTCGGCGAACCGAGGGCCTGCGGACGTGGCCAGGAGGCCGCGGCGCGCCCTCCACAAAGAAATGAGCTGCGGTGGGAGCACAAACGGACGCACCACTTGCGCCCCCAAGTGAGGCGGGCGCCGAAGCTCTTCGCGACCATGAACGCCGCGCCGGCGCCAGCTCGCGCGCGCCCGCGCGCCGGGCGGACCTGCCGCGAACGCGCGCCGCCGTCGCCGCTGGCGCCGCCGCCGCCGCTGCCAGTACAGCGGCCGCGGCAGCGCCAGGCGGAGCGCCCACTCCCAGCGGTGGCCAGCGCGTTCCCTCTGGGGCGGAGGCGCATCCGCGCCGCTGGAAGGGCGCAAGAGCCAAGGGACCTCGTCGGGAAGGCATTCGTGCAGAAAAAATCGCCGCCGCCACGACTTCGCGACATAACAAACTAGAACCGAGCATGCAGAATCGCCGTTGTGGACCAAGTCCAAAACTTAAGCGCTGCAGGAAAACTCTGTGGCCTCGACCGCATCCAAGGCCCCTAAGCCCCGACCACACCTCCCCGACGCAGACCTTGACCCACACGAACAAGCCACAGCGGGCTGCAAGAATTTGTGGGCCAGGGATCCTGCACATTTGCCTTCCCGAGCCTTCGGCCGAAACCAGAATTTTGTGGCGAAGCGGATCGACCGGCATGATCGTAGAAGAAACGTGACAATTTGAGAACAAAAACCTCCCCCATCATCATCATCATCATCATCATCATCATCATCATCATCATCATCATCATCAGCTCATCATCATCATCATCGTCGTCAGCATGATCATTAACATCATCAGCATCGTCGAAATCATCAGCATCAGCAATATCATCATCGGCAGCATCATCCGCATCAGCATTAGCATCAGCATCATCATCATCGTTATCATCA
>CAUYUJ010019077.1:56059-58559 GCA_963575745.1 Prorocentrum cordatum
TCCTCCTCCTCCTCCTCCTCCTCCTCCTCCTTCTCCTCCTCCTGCCATCAACCGTCACCACCGCCATAATCGCCAACATGATCATCATCAGCCTCATCATCGCAAGATCCAGACCTCCTGATGACGATACTAGTGGCGAGGATGGCAAGAAAGGCAATGATGGTGATGACGACGGTAATTGAGATGATTTCGATGATGACGCTGATGACGACAACGACGGCGATGGTGATGATGAAGAGGAACATTATGATGATTATGATGATGATGGTGATTATGGTGGCGATGATGATGATGATGATGATGATGATGATGATGATGATAAATGAAATGAGGATGATGCTGATGATGATGATGATGATGATGATGCTGATGCTGATGCTGATGCTGATGCTGATGATGATGCTGATGACGATAATGGTGATGGTGATTATGATGATGATGATGACGAGGAGGATGAGGATGATGATGATGATGATGATCATCATCATGATGGTGACGATGACGATGATGATGCCGATGATGATGACGACGAAAAAATGAGGATGAGGATGCGAATGGTGGTGATGGTGATGGTGATGCTAGCTGTGCTGATGATGACAGCATGACATTGATGGTGATGGTGCTGGTGGTGCTGCTCATGACAATCACGAGGGCGATGACAACGATCGGTGGACCCGTGGACTGGTGGTCTGATGGACGGGTGGTTCGGTGGACCCAGTGCAACGGCGGATCGGTGGACCAGCGGACGGAAATACCCGTGGACCAGTGCACCAGCGGAAACGCGGACTGGCGGACCGGTGGACCGTTGGACCAGTGGACCCGTGGGCTGGTGGACTGGTGGACCAATGGACTGGTGGACCAGTGGACTGGTGGACCGGTGGACCAGTGGACAGGTGGACCAGTAGACTGGCGGACCCGTGGACCGTTGGACTGGTGGGATCGGTGAGACCAGTGGTCCAGTGAACCGATGGTGCCAGAACATTCCTGAGACTTCAACACCGCGAACCAAGGTAACTGTTGCACCATTAGAATCCTGAATCATTCCTAAAAACATTTCTGGTACGCTGATCATGGGAATCCGTGAAACTGTTGCAAACTTGCGCAAAAAACAAACAACAACAAAAACAAAAAAACAAAATGCGCGCGTCACGAAAGCGAGAGCACCGTTTTGAAAAAGAACCACCCTCGATATGTGAAACTCTTGTAATGTTTTTTTGGTTAAAAAATGAACGCGACGATATGGCGAGAGCCACATTTGAAAATCAGTTGCCCGTGAAACTCTTGCAAATGTTAAAAACGAATGTGCGCGGCGCCAAGGCGAAAGGCACATTTTGAAAACGACCCGCCCTCCATCTGTGAAACTGTTGTCATGTCTTACGCTTCAGGGTCGCGAATGGCGAAAAACTCTCCGGCGAAACGTTCGGACCACCCTAGCAACTGGCCACGGGGCACGACAGGGAGAAGTGATCTATCATAAGGAGGAAAAGGAATGGAGGAGGACGAGGAGGAGGAGGAGGAGAAGGGAAAGGAGAAGAAGCAGGGGGAGGAAGAAGAGCAGGAGGAGGAGGAGGGGGAGGAGGAGGAGGAAGACAGTGAAGAGGAGGAGGAAGAGGAGGAGGAGGAGCAAGAGGAGGAGCAGGGGGAGGAGAAGGAGCAGGGAGAGGAAGAGGAGGAGGAGGAGGAAGACCACCGGGTCTGGCGAGGAATCTCCCCCCGCAGCGGGCCCGCGCCAACCGCGCCGTGGGGCTGCAAATAAAAATGCCTCGGGGCGCAGCGGCGGCGGCGGGGCTCGGCGCGCAGCAGCGACACAGTCAAGACTGATGCTGAGGACCTCATCCTCCTCCTCCTCCTCTACCCTCCTCCTCACTCCCCTCCTCTCCTCCTCCTCCCTCCTCCTCCTCCTCCTCCTCCTCCTCCCTCCTCCGCCTCCTCCTCGGCCTCCTCCTCTTCCTCCTCCTCCTCCTCCTCCTCCTCCTCCTCCTCCTCCTCCTCCTCCTCCTCCTCCTCCTCATCCTCCTTCCAGCTCCGCGCTCCCCCCCTCCCAAGGATGCAAGCCCCTTGGAGATGGCCAGCACGACATGCACGAGAGGTGCCTGGAGAGCAACAGCAGCAGGGGGGGGCAGAGGACAGAAGGAGGAAAAACGACACAACAGAAACTTTCGGCGCTCCGCGCGGGTTTCTGAGATCCGCGCTGGGCCCCCAGGGGGCCCATCGCAAATTTTCTCGAGAGGAGGAAACGACTGGGAGGCCTGGAAATGGGCACCAACACCAAGACAGAGGGCTGCCTCCACAGGGGGGAGGTGATCCTAGATTTCGGTGTTGGTGGTAATATTTCGGCCACCTTGGAAGCCAGAATACTACCACCATCACCGAGATCGGGATCTTCTTCCCTCGGTGGAGGAACACCGCCGATCTTGGTGTTGGTGTCAGCCTCTAGGCCTGCGAACGACACCCGGGGACCAGGACGAGCCCCTTGGACACCGGTGTTGACGCTCGTGCG